>JANRMT010062814.1:44576548-44609799 GCA_026402145.1 Polypterus bichir lapradei
AGATAGATAGATAGATAGATAGATAGATAGATAGATAGATAGATAGAAACACATGGATAATTTAGAACTTCCAATTGGCCTAACATGCATGTACTTGCATATGTGAGTGAAAAACCAGTGTATACAGAAGAATATGCAGAGTCAATGGGAGAAAAGCAAGTGCACTGTACAAGGGCAATGAGTGGATTTGAACCCGGGGGCAGTAGCAGTAACCACTGCTCTACTACGCTGCCCCCAGCTTTAACTAGTTCAAGATGACAATACTAAAACGTCTGTCAGGCCTGATTCAGTGTCACCCACAACAGTCAGCCTTCCTCTTCTCTTCACTGAGTTCTTAAACCAATCTCTTGCACAGTGGACTGTTTCAGATTGCTTTAAATCTTATCATTCCAGTTTCAAAAAATGAAGAAATAAGCTACCTTAGTAGTTACAGACCATAGTTTCAGTGAACATATCTGAACATATTAGAAGTCTGTAACTGCTCTTCATCTTGACCCACTTCAGTGTGCATAAAGGGTAGATAGAACTGTGGATGTTGCCCCAAACATGGGCCTTCAATTTGTGCTGGAACATTTGGACTGTAAAGCAACTTACACCAGAATATTGTTTGTAGACTTCAGTTCAGCTTTTAACACCATTGTCACTGAACTGTTTTTAACTAAACTTCTCCAAACTGAACAGAATGCTTCCATCTTGAAAATTAATTTACAGTTTTCTGATGAACAGGAAACGGTGTGTTCAGATGGGCTCCCACCTCTCAGACTGTCTCAGGTGACTTTCAAGGCTGTGCACTTTTTGCCCAACTCTGTTCTCTGTTATGTACAACAATGACTGTTGGTCCATTGGGCATTCAGTAAAAATCATTAAGTTTGCTGATGACACCATCATTATTAGACTTATTACTAATGGTAATGAAACAGCTTATAGAGAGTAGGTGACTTGTCTTGCGCCTTGGTGTGCTACCAATAACCTGGCACTCAATCCCACTAAGACAGTGGAAATGATCATTAACTTTCACAAACAGCAGTTACAATTCTACAGCAAATATGGTGGAATCCTTCAAATGTTTGGGCATAGCCATCACAAACACTCTCAGCTGGGACATTAACACCACTTCCATCACTAAGAAGGCTTAGCAGTTACTTTTTACACCAACCAAAGAAGTTAAATATTTCCAGGTCCATACTAGTACAATTCTACTAACCCATAATTGAAAGTGAGATCACATTCTCCATTGTTATCTGGTTTGGTGCAGCAATAGTCCACTCCTAAAATAAATCACAACGTGTTGTGAGGTCTGCTGAGAAAATAATTGGCTGTGCTCTTCCATCTGTTGCAGAACTGTATACATCGAAAAAAGTCAACTAACAATGTCAAAAGGATCACCTCTGACTCATCTCACCCACGTCATCACTTCTTCCAAAAACTCACCTCTGGTAAACACTTTAGGTCAATTAAAACTAAAGCTAACAGACACCTCAATAGTTTCTTTCCTAGAGCCATAGCCCTAGCACACCAGTAATTTAGCCAGTCTCCCTCTGCGAGTGTGTGTGTGTCTACAGTATATGTACATACTGTATTTGTGTGTGTATGTGAGTGTACACATTATATACAAACACAACCCTTTGCCCTTCATTTGCACATCTCCTTTATAACTGCACTATTCTGCAACTGTTTACAATGTATCTTGGTCCACTTATCTTATTTATCTTTGATCTTACACTCTGTTATAAACAGCTTTAAAACTACCAAACTAAATTCTTGTACATGAAGTAGTGGCAACTAAAAGTGATTCTGATTCTACAGACTGTCTACTTGAAGTTTAAACACAATAGAAGAAAGAAGTCCTAGCCACAGTATATCTAAACACTTTTTAATCTCTCTTAATATATTTTGTTGACATGAAATAAAAAAAGAATTTAGAGTGGTGATTATCCTATTCATATGGGGAGCTCCCAATGGACATGGCAAGTCCTTACTGTCACTATTAAATGTCTTTGAAGTTCAGAACTAAACATATATGAGAAATCCACTATTGGATGTGGTAACAAACTTTCTGATTTAATTTGGTGATATGTGCAAGTCAAACCTTGCTGTAGTTCAGACAACTCTTACTTTCTGTCTTCTGAGATCTTAGCTCTAATTTGTTTAGTGGGAGATGACTTTTGTAGACTCCCGGCTAGGACACAACTAGGCCTGGCCATCTGATTGCCAGGATAACAAAGCATTTCATTCTGGTGATCAGTGACTTGAAATTGACAAGTTGGGTGTGTGTTCGTGTGTGTGTGTGTGTGAGTGTATACAAGTGTGTTTTATCAAAGACAAGCAACCCAGCAAAAGGTTGTTCCCTATTTTGTACCTGATGCTGATGAAATAAATTCATATCTCTTGTGTATTAAAATTAATAGGTTTTAGAACTGGGAAGATGATTGGACAGCCTCAATTTTTTAATATTTTGCTGAATGTGTGGAAGAAATATCCGCCAGTTGCTATAAATATTTGTTATTTTTGTTAACATTTCTCTGCCTAGTGTTTTATACAACTTGTTTAGACGGAGCTCAGCATTTAACAAGTAACATTTTGTCTCCCAGAAGGTATGAATTAGATTTGCATCCAACAAAACCCAAGAATAAAGATCGCAATAGCTGAATCAGCCTTTTATGGTAAAATGAAATACCCTGCACCCAACTGTTTGTGCAGCCAAATTTTGATATACTGTTGAACAGGGGTGTCAAACTCTGGTCCTGGAGGGCCGCAGTGGCTGCAGGTTTTCATTCTAACCATCTTCTTAATTAGTGACCAGTTTTTGCTGCTAATTACTTCTTTTTAATTAACTTGACTCAGGCCCTTTAGTTGTTTCTTTTTCCTTAATTAGCAGCCTAACAATAATGAGACACAAAACAAGCCGCCACGTCACACAATATCTAAAAATAAAGAAAGGTGAAGGTCTCAGTAAGGTTGATCTATCAACTCACCAAAACACTTTGACAATGTTCTTATGAAAAACAGAAAATCAACAGTTTTGGAAATGTCTGCTGTGGCAGAATGAGAGCAACAACAAGCCGTGGAATTAAATTGGCTTCTCATTAAGAAACTGATTGGAGTTTGAAGCCCCAGTTTAGCTGGTCATCTGTCGGCTCGTTTCACGTCTCATTTCTGTTTGGCGGCCATTTCATGAGGAAACGAATCAATTCAGAGGACTGAACCCTTCTGACAGGGCTATTAAAAAGTGAATTAGCAGTGAAAACAGGTCACTGATTAGGAAAAGGGTCTGAATGAAAACCTGTAGCCGCTGCGGCCCTCCAGTCCTGGAGTTCGACACCCGTGCTGTTGAACATATTTTGAAAATAACTTCAAGCCTTCTTTAATGTAGAATACTGGTCATAAATGAACAAGGTTGCACATTCAGCCTTGATCACTGATTTACTGCACATAAAAACATAAAAATTTTAACAGGAACAGGGTATTCAGGTCAACAAAGTTCATACACTTCTTTCCTTCCAAAACAGTGGTCTCAAACTCTGGTCCTGGAGAGCCAAGTGGCTGCAGGTTTTCATTCTAACCCTTTTCTTAATTAGTGACCTGTTTTTGCTTCTAATTAACTTCTTCTGAATTCATTTTAACTGAATTGCTCTTTAAGAAAAAAAAACCCTTAATTGTTTCTTACTCCTGAAATAGCAGTCAAACAATAATGAGATATAAAATGAGCTAAAACATGATCAGCAAACTGTGTCCATCACACAATAACTGAAAATCAGGAATGCTCGTCTGCTCAGGTCCACAAAACATTTTATCATTGTTCTTAGAAAAGAGAAAATCAATAACTTCGGAAATGTCTGCCATTGCACAATGAGAGCAGCAACAAAGCAATGGAATTGAAGAACGGGTTTAATTAACAACAAGACTCATCGCCTAATTAAGCAGTTGGTTGGAGTTTGAGGCCCTGACATAGTCTTCTGTTGGCTCCCTCAATTCACATTTCATTTCTGTTTGGATGCTGTTTAAGGAAAAAAAATGAAGCAATTCAGAGGAACGATGAAGAAATTCAGGGGAATAAATCTTAAAAACAAGTCAATTAAAATAAAAGGAAAAGGAATTAATTAACAGCAAAAACTGATCACCAATTAAGAAAAGGGTTAGAATGAAAACCTGCAGCCACTGCGGCCCTCTAGGACTAGAGTTCAAGACCACTGCTCTAACGTATGCAAAATATTAATAAGTTGAGATCTGAAGGGCAACAAAGCCTTACAATCAAACATATTACTTAAAATCCTTATTCTATGTAGTTATAGTTTTCTGTGTGAAGAATAATGTTTTACTGTTTTTGTAAAACTGCTAACAAGCTCCCAAGTGTGCTCCCATGTCTTAGATCAGGGGTGTCCAACTCCAGTCCTGGTGGGCCGTAGTGGCTGCAGGTTTTCATTCTAACCCTTTTCCTAATCAACGAGCAATTTTCACTGCTAATTCACTCCTTTTCCATTTATTTTAATAGCCCTGTTTTTAAGGATTCAGTCCTCTATATTGATTTGTTTCTTCATTAAATGGCAGCCAAACAGAAATGAGATGTGAAACGAGCCAACAGATGACCAGCTAAATTACGGCTTCAAACTCCAGCCAATTTCACTCCAACCAGTTTCTTCATGAGAAGCCAATTCTTGCTGTTAATTAAAGCCGTTCATGACTTGCTGCTGCTCTCATTCTGCTGCAGTACACTGTTGATTTTCTGTTTTTTCTAAGAGCACCGTCAAGATGTTTTGGTGACCTGAGCAGACCAACATGACCATCCATCCATTATCCAACCCGCTATAACCTAACTACAGAGTCATGGGGGTCTGCTGGAGCCAATCCCAGCCAACACAGGGTGCAAGGCAGGAAGCAAAGCCCGGGCAGGGTGCCATCCCACCACAGGGCACACACACCCAAACACCAAGCACACACTAGGGACAATTTAGGATCACCAATGCACCTAACTTGCATGTCTTTGGACTGTGGGAGGAAACTGGAGGAAACCCATGCAGACATGGGGAGAACATGCAAACTCCACACAGGGAGTACCCACCGTGCCGCCCTACCGAGACCTACACCTTTCTTTATTTTCAGGTTAGCTGGTCATGTGGCGGCTCGTTTGGTGTCTCATAATTGTTTGGCTGTTCAATAAGGAGAAAGAAACAACTAAGGGGTCTGAGCCACGTCAATTAAAACTAAAGCAAAACAAGTTAATCAGCAGCAAAAATGACTCACTAATTAAAAGATAACAACCTGCAGCTGCTGCGGCCCACCAGGACCGTAGTTGGACCCCCCTATTCTAGATCAGCGTGTTCCACTTTCCACCAACACTGTTCTGAATGCTCAATGCTTCAAGGGGGTAGTCATCATGAATATGAAAGCCAAAGAGTCACAAAAAACAAGTCATATCTTTTCAAAAAGCAAAATTCATCTAGGTAAAGTTCAGCCCTTTTTACAGAAAATTGGCAATAAATAACATAGAAAATGACAGACTTTGAGGTCTCTGAAAACATGAAAACAAAACATAATTAAATCAAAGGATTTTTTGGTTTTTGAACACAAGTTCTGACAAGGTTTGTACTATAAAAATGCTCTCTGCCTCTCTGTTTTTCATTTCACCAGTGACCACAAACACCATTAATACACTGTCATGCCTTATAGTAACAAGCAGCGGGAGGCACCACAGCTGGAAGTTCTACTTGTGTCTATTCTTTCATATTCTCAGTTTTCTCTGACATCCTGAATATACTGTATGTGTTTTAGTTTAGCTGTGAATCTAAATTGTTCCAGGGTGTTGTGCCCTTCAATGGACTGGCATCTTTCTCCTCTCATCTCATTCAGTATCATTACAATACAAAGTCATACCAGCCCTCCAAACCACATACATGCACACACACTCTAACCAGTAAGGGGCGCCACTGAGCCCTAAACCCCAGACTCAATAATATCCAACACATTTACATGTTCATGGGCACAGCCAATAATCATATAGGACAATGAAAACTCTCCTGTCTTCTTCTGCCTTCAGCTGAATGTTGCCTGCTGCCCCCGACTCAGACTCCTTTTATGCTGGACTTGGAAAAGCTTCTGGTGACCTGATTTGTGGGGAGCATTTCTGTGTTGTTTGTGAACAAGCGCAGTACTCTCCTGACACCTCTGCCCCTGCCTTGCAGCACCCAGGAAATCCTGAGAGGACTGCACTTCCGGATTCCACTTCCCATGAACAAGAAAGAGTGTCCAAACTAGGACATCTCCAGCAGACCACTGCCACCTAAAGTATGCAGGATAGAACTGCTCCTCGCCTCCGGTTTCTGTTTGTCCATCCTCCTGGCACCTTCCATCTTGGCAAGAGGTCATGCTGTCGTTCAGCCAGGAAGCCTGTCTGTCCTTCATGGCACTCATAACACAAACTCTTACACATGTCTAGAATGGAAGAACTGTTTTAGACATTGGATGTATAGAATAGGTTAATCTGTAATAGCTGGCACAATGGCGAATTGCTTTGCACTGGCGCCTCCTAGCTCCAGGGATTCCGATTGAATTCCTGGTAAAGTTTTGTTTGTGTGAAATCTGCATGATCTTCACATTTATGGATTATTTTCTCTAAATACTTACTGGTTAGGTTAACTGGCCTTACTTTGAGTAACTGTAATTATGCCATGCAATAGACTGGCATCTGATTGTGGGACTGCTTTCAGCCCCACACTATATAAAAAAATGGATCAATGAGATATATTTTTATTATTATTGTTATTATTAGTAGAAGTATTATTATTATTATTATTAATAATAATAATAATAATAATAAATTAATTTACATCATGTTATACATTGAATACTGCTATTATTTCAGTTGTGCTATTCTGTAGTACATTGGAGCAGTGAGTGGCACTCCTACTTTCCAGATCATTGCCCCTGTGTTTGAATTTCATGCCAGCTTGATGTCAGTGTGGAGTTTGCATTTTCTGCCTGTGTTTGTGTGGGTTTATCTCATTGTATTCTGTTTTTCCTCTCATATCACTAAAGGCGTTAACTGGCTAGTTAATTGGTAATTCTAAATTAGTCCTTATGTGAGTGTGAGTGGGCTCCCACAAAGAACTGGCACCTTGTCCAGGGCTGCTTCGTACGTTGTAGCCAGTGCTGCCAGAAAAAGCATTTGTCTTCTGTGACCACAAATTGTATTTAGTGGATTTGAAAGTATAATATTATGTTATGTATACAGTGCCTATTAAAAGTAACTCATTTAGACCACTTTGCAGGCATGTGTTTTCTCTTTTCCATTAAAGAGAAAGTGTCAAAAAAGAATGGGCAAAAAGTGCAGGTGTCCAAAGCTGACAGAGAGACCTGTACACAGACTCAACGCAGTCACATCGACTTGGGCTACATATGTGATCATCATTTTGTGTTTTATGTTTGTAATTAATTTTGATCACTTTGCAGAGATGCCCTGCGGTGGGCTGGCACCCTGCTCCCTGCTTGTCCCTGCCTTGCGCACTGTCTTGGCTGGGATTGGCTCCAGCAGATCCCCGTGACCCTGTGTTAGGATATAGCGGGTTGGATAATGACTGACTAACTGACTTTGCAGAGGTCTGTTTTTACTTTGACTTTAAATATTCCTTTTGTGGTGATCAATGTCAAAATTGAAACACAATTACATATCCAATTGCGATTCAATTTTGTGTAAAATGGGGGTGAATACTTTTTAAAGACATCTATTTTTGCTCATTTTGTATTCTGTTGCATTTTTCTTGGCCAAGGAACATCTCAGCCATCAATGTTTTACAATGTGTGTAGCATCTCATCCTCTAAAGTCATGAAAGATCAAACATAAAATGAATGATTGCTGCATCGTGAAGCATCCTGTAGTGTTATCACCCCACAAAGTTTGGACCCTTGCTCTGTTTTTAACTGTAGTGTGGAGTTTGCACGCATTTTCTCCCTGATCTTTAGTTTTCTGTCACAGTCCAAAGATGGCTGTTAAGTGGATTGGTGTCAACAGGTGAGTTCTGTGCAGGCCTCTTGCTGATTAAATGGCCATAGTCTATAGGTACTGGCTCTTATACACCTCCTGAACAGAAAAAAGCACAAACAGATACGCATCATAAGAAATATAATGAGTGGAATGATGGTTCTGTAGTTTTGTTTGTGAACAAATCACACTCTTTGTCTTCATTTATATTGATATACAGAACAGTATATTGAGAGTTCAGCAAAACCATGCAACTGAATCCTAGTCTGCAGAGACATTCACGTCTGAAAAAGATGCTTCTAATATATGAACTGAACAGATTTTAGGTAGGGCAGAAAACTGGCATAGTGGTTAGTGCTGTCACCTCACATTTCCAGTGTTCTTGGTTTAAATTCCATGGCTGGTCATCATCACCTGTGTGAATTCTGCACATTCTCCTCATGACCTTGTGGACTTCCACTAGCTCTCCTGTTCCCTTTCACTTCCTGAAGTAGGTCAGGTTGTGTTGATTAGCTCAAAATGAATGAATGTGGGAGAGTCCATATGTATGCACTGCATTGGACTGGTGTCCGATCTTTAGCTGGCTTTTGTTCCGGTGCTTTCAGGACAAGCTCGGGCACTTGACAACCCTATAAGAAACGAAGCAGGTTTACAAAATAAGTGAATAATTAAATAAATGATTTTAGGACATTTTGTTACACTGGGATTTTTTTTGTGCTGCATTGCCTTCCTCCCCACCATTCTTTATTCACACATATGCTTGTAAAGTTAAAATATTTTAACTTCATTTTAAACAAGGGTTATGCACTCAAGAAAACTTAATGAAAATAAATCCCCATTGGATAAGACCAAGTTCCCCATTCATTTTACTATACAGTGCCATAATTATTCCTAATATAGCGCTCTCCCCGGTGGCTTTTTCTGCTGTCGAGGTGACGTAAACCTGTGAAGTTGTTTAAATTAACTTGTTTTGATGGAGAACGCAGATGACTTGTAGTAGCTAAGCAAAAAACAGACTTGGAAACACATTGGATTTAGTTTAGAAAGCCAATTTTCTCCCGTCATTTTCCGAACCGTAATCATACTACCTTTGTGAGGCTGATTGAAGTTACTTTGATGATAGGTTTTCATTTTCTTCAGAATATGCCAAAATTGCATTAGATATAGTCTGTATTCTGATTTATTTGACACAGAGATTTACATAAGACCTCTCGGATTTGTAAGTTCATGGATTCTGAAGCAATCAGATAGCTGATTGAAGAGGCCTGATTGAAGCCTATTTTCATGCAGATCTAACAGTGCCAGAATGTGAAACGTCAGTTTGTTTTTTCACACAGACCCACCAGTGCATCTGAAAGCAGTGACCAGAAGAGCGAGAGAATGTGTGAAGTATGTGTTTTGGGTGTTGATTATGCCATTAAAGTAACAGAGCATAATAGTGTCTTACCTCCTTCATCTATATTGGGGTTTGTGAGGAGACAAGGCCTACATCAGTAACATCAGGTGCAAGGCAGGAACAAACCTCTACAGGGTACCAGTCCATCTCAGGGTCCACTTTCACTAACAGCCACGTGGGATCAATCTGGAGAAGACTCTATGACCAGTGGACAGACTGTGAGAGAGCTGGCAAGAACACTTGGGGCATAAGCCGGGCTACGCCATGTACTGTAATCAATAACATTTAAGCCACAGAAAAATAAACAAAAAGTATGTTCAGCACCTTTGTGCTCACGGCCAGTAACCTATAGCCAACCTCCAGCCATGAGATGGCCGCTACCCTTCCGGTTTGGACAAAATAAGAAACAGGCCACCCCCAATGGAAGATGGCTCATTCTGGAACCAAAGGACAAATGATACAGAGCTCTCTTTAACAGTGTTAGTGACAGCATCCCCTCGCATCATGGAGTGGATCTGCTTACGTGGACAGTACCACACCACGATGAAGAGGATGACCCAGAGGTAGATGACAATGCCTAAGCAGGTGTTTTAGATGAATAAGAAAAACTGGAGGATATTGTTCAAATGAAATGGGCAAAATCCTTCTAAACTGACACATTAGATATGCCCTTTTAAGGAGACAAGTCCTACTTGCCAGGAACACCATGTGGTCATCCAAGGGAATTAAAGAATGG
Organism: Polypterus bichir lapradei; assembly: GCA_026402145.1. Lineage (NCBI taxonomy): Eukaryota > Metazoa > Chordata > Cladistia > Polypteriformes > Polypteridae > Polypterus > Polypterus bichir. Next base: position 44,586,656 of record JANRMT010062814.1, read on the forward strand.
ACAAAAATAAATATAAGGGGGCCAACCAGGTTGTCCTCATTTAACTTAAACACTCTATGGCACCAAAATAGAATAAAACAATAGCTACCAAATAATGTAAGCTAACTACTTCTGAACATTACTTTTAGGTAACAGACGAGCTCCTTCTCTCTGGTCACTTGGTCATAAAGTGATGCATCCTTCTGGGCGGTCATGCTTTTATGGCCCAGATACCAGAAGAAACAGAGGCTATTGCTCTCACTGGGCGGTTTCACTGTACTGTGGAGGAAAACGAAGACTGGATGGTGTGGCGGATGGCCAGGGCCCATGTCCGACCGGGATGCCCCTTCGGTATATGTTCAGGGGAGCAACCATGGACTTTTCAATACTTCCCCCTGGACACTAGATGGCAACGCCACTGGATTGGAGCAGTTCCTCAGTTTCCTGCATGGCTCCATGGGAAATGGAGTTTGGTGCAGCCCTTTTGGGTCCCACAGGTGCCACCAGGGGGTGCTGCAGTTGGGACTCCTGAGGCCTTATGGACAGTGTTTTCACCACACCCGGAACTTCTGGGTGCCTGATAAAAGGAGCCAGCAGCCACCACTGTGGGAGCATGAGTCAGGAGGAGGAGGCCGGGAGGAGTGGTGGTGAAGAGAGTTGTGGTAACTTTGTTGTGATTGTGTGATGGGACTGTGTACTGCCTGGAGGACACTGGGAAGACGTGCCCCACAGGTGAAGAAGAATAAAAGTTTATTGGTTAATTTTACATGTGCCTTCGTGTCAGGTTGGACATGAATATATCACATTTTACAATGTTTAGCAGCAGCACCCCCCCTTTTGGTGGTGAACTACCTACCTGGGGGAAACCCCCAGAGGGTGACCCTCTGATATGTATGCATGACAATGTATAAACCAAGAAAAGAACCCTAAGAAAAATTACGAGTACGTCACAGGACACATTCACACTCACACACTGAAGCTCACTCACTTACAGCTGGCCATTATAAAAACCCCAGTTAACCTAACATGGACATATTGCGTTAATTCATTTGACTTCATCATTTCTCGGTGCTAAGATTGCCCGTGTACTCATTTCTTCTGTTGATATCCCTTCGGGATGAAATTCACCAATAAGATTTGGACATAATATGTCTTCTTTAATTGGGAACTTAAAGTGAGGAAAACGTAAAAATTTATAAAAGCTGAGAGAGCAGGAAATGTGTCTGTCAAAAGCATTGACATGAATGAGATGCGAGAGGACCGTGGGCGTGGTTGAATATGGTTGAGAGGAGGGTGTGACTTGAAAAAATCTCATGTCAAAAATCTCGCCTCACGGGACTTGAAAAAATATCTTCAAAAAAATCTCTTGTGAAAAGTCTCGTCTCGTCCCAGGATTTTTTATATAATAGAGAGATGTGGTATGCTATAATACTGTTGGCTGTACCTTTCTGATATTCAGACCACTTAATATACATCCGAAATTTTTCCACTTATTGGAAACCAGAAGATCATTCATATTTAACAGCTTTGTAACTGGATGCACAGCAAAAGCTGCAGGATGAGTGATTTTTTTGTGTTTAGTTGACAAAAGGCATGTGATCTGTATTTTTGAATTCGTTTTAAGCCATTATAGACAGTCCAATGATACCCTTTGGACTTGGCAGAGAATGAAGATGCTCAAGTGTAACGAAGATGGAACAGGTCCTCGGTTCATTTCATGTGTCTGAGGTTTCTCAACATTTGTCTGCCAATTTCTGCAGACACATGAATGTAGAATGGTCTCCTATACATTAATTGGAGCCGCTGAGAAACAGGTGAAGAATAAACAATACATTCATGTTTGTGGAATCTCCCTTCTTCAAGGATGAGAACTCTTTATACATAAAATCAAGCGAAAACATAAGCATATATTCCTTTATACAATAGCTTTACTGGGTAGGTAAGTATGTCTGGTACCGATAACACCAGTAATGTTCTCTAGAGTGTGCTATTGACTAAAAGTCAAAGGTGAGGTAAAAATAAGTATAAAGAAAATTATTTCTTTATGCAAAAGTTTTAATGAATCTGTAGCTATGTCCGTCCAGTACTACTGTATCAATCAGATACTGCAAACAATCTACATGTTAGTGTACTACTGCTTGGTGTGCATTGCTCATGTTACATCATTACTCAACAGGTAGAGTGAGCACTGCTCATGTGAATATGTTACACGTACTGTATGTGTGCACTGAAGTGAATGTCAGCACGGAAAATTTAATTTGCATTAAGTCAACTTGGCTGATCCCGGCAATGAGCACAGCTCACAACAGTCAGTCGGTACTCAGTAGTAATCACACCACAGCTGTAAATTGTGGAAGATGTGATAGTTTTTCAAAAATAACACCTAACACCTCCACTACTACAGGTTAACATCCCCTGCCCTGTATAATTCTTTGGAATTTATTGATGCTTCTGCAATATTTGTTTCTAGAATCAGCATGCTAGAGGCTTAAATAGTATAATAATAACACACAGTCAGTTGCCAAATAGCAAACAACTTACAAAATCAAAGCTAAATATGATGTTAACTTAAAATATTGAAATAGATTATGCTATTACCTTCTACCTTGGAAAACACCAGGCTGCCAGTAAGCTTCAAACAAATGAAAACACTGGTAAACAGCAGGACAAAATGACAAATGACTGACAGTCAAAGGGTTAGGTGTCTTTTTATAGAAAAAATTTGGTTCAGTTAACTCAGTTTTGCCCGAATCTGAATGGGTATTTAACTCAAAAATCTAAACGGCTTCTCTGTGTGACAATAAATTATTGAAACTGACACCCCTCATATGGGATGGGATACTTTAAATAAGAAACTTTAGGTGATTTGATGAGAGACAGGATGTCCATCCATCCATTATCCAACCCGCTATATCCTAACTACACGGTCACGGGGGTCTGCTGGAGCCATGAGAAAGAGAGCTAGGCCAACAGAGTAAGACTTTAATAATACGAAAAATAAGTAAATAAATACATAAATAAATAAAAATAATTAAAATAAATAAGGGAAGAGAATCCACTTCCTCAATTTAAATGCTTATTCTAAAATATTTTTGATTAGATCCTGCCAGGTTTTAAAAGTGTTTTGTACAGATCCTATAAGTGAGAATTTGATTTTTTTCAATTTCAAGCAGTATATAACATCAGTTACCCACTGACTTAAAAGAGGTGAGTTAAAATTGTTCCAGTTGAGCAATATATCCATTCATTCCGCTATATCCTAACTACAGGGTCACAGGGGTCTGCTGGAGCCAATCCCAGCCAACACAGGGCGCAAGGCAGGAAACAAACCCCAGGCAGAGCGCCAGCCCACTGCACGCACCTGCACACACACACACACACACACACACCAAGCACACACTAGGGACAATTTAGAAACACCAATGCACCTAACCTGAATGTCTTTGGACTGTGGGAGGAAACCCACACAGACACGGGGAGAACATGCAAACTCCACACAGGGAGGACCTGGGAAGTGAACCCAGGTCTCCTAACTGCAAGGCAGCAGCGCTATCCACTGCGCCCCCGTGCCGCCCCTGAACAATATATGTCTACGTGAAAAAATGTGAAGTAAAGAAAGTTACAGTTTGTCCTTCTTCACCCTGATTTTACAAATATAGCCAAAACATTACTGATGTTGCCAATAGCTATTATTGCTTGAAATGACTAATTTATAATTTGTTATTCACATATGACTGCAAAGCCACATTTTCAACAGCCACTTCTCCAGTGCCTTGATAGTGAACTTTCTTAGCTCCTCCATAATTAATCAGGTTTAAATGTTAATTGGTTATTAAAGAAACCTTTTTAATTGTGCTAGTATGGCAGAAACCTGCTATTCTGTTCAGTAAAGCAAGTACATTGTCTTTCCTTGGGTTGCAAGGTACTGCCATTCCGTAACCTGAATTCTGAGTTCAGAAATGGCCAAATCAATACAACTTTCTCAAGAAACACATTTTCTAAAATAGAGGTTATCCTATGCAACAGAATGCTAAGAAATTAAAAGATTTCATAAAAAGGTGACCACCACTGTCTTGACAGAGGAGGGTAAACTGGATCTAAACAGAATAGAAAAAAATTTTAGGCCCATGTGTACAAGCTGATAAGAACATCTGAGTCTGTAGTTTGAGAAACAGACACCTTACAGCAGACACTGTGAACAAGGGGGCTGCAGCCCACTAAGTAAACTTTCAGGGGGGGCAACAAGATGAATGAAAATAATTATAAAATAGCTACAAAATACTCATATCACTAAAAATCAAGCTACAGTAGGGCTGTCAGACATTAACCATTTTATAGCGAACTGCTTTATTAATACCCAGAATGTTGTAGCATCTCAGCCAGGATGCAACATGTTGGGTGTGTAACACTTGGATCTGATAAGGAAGATGGAAAGCACCACGGAGAGCAGCCTGCCAAAAAATGTAGGGCAACGTGCTGAGGACTGACACTGAGAGGATAAAAAGGATTGGTCTGGAGGAGAAGGCTTTTCTTTTAGAAGAGCAGTGATGAGCACATTAGCCGGGCTGAATTGGTGTGCAGTCGGGGTGATTTTTGTCTGTGGAGAAAAGATTGGTGGGATTGTCATTGAGAATGCGGTGGTGCGAGAACCTTAAAAGTGGAGAGTGAGCAGGGATGGGTGAAGCATGACCTGGGGCTGGACACCAGGCAGAAGATCATAAGTAAACAAGTAAATTACAAATCAGATCAAAAGTTCAGGATGGTATTTCAGTATCTAGGGTATCCCTTACAGTGAGGGGTTTTTAGTTAGCTGTGAATTGTTCCCAGTTCAGTTCCTTTTATCGTTGCCTTATACCTGCTCTTTTTACAATTCTTAAATAAACCACTTTCTGCAGCCATTACTTGCTCTGTTGCACCTTGTCCTAAACTGAGTACTGGTTGGCGCAATATGTCACATACAGTGCGCAATCACTGTTACTTTTTATAAAGACTGGCTTTAATGTTAGTTTCTTATAGGCCACAGCTATAGTATTAATCTGTACTTAAAATGGGTACAGGCTACATGTAATGACCCAACAAGAAAAAGTGAAAAGAAGGTAATACGCTCACTATCATAAAGAACTTTAAGTATTGTAGCAATTTCAAAGTCTGGATCCAAGATGGACATGCACCTCATGTAAATGCGGACTGCCCAAGGAGGTGAAAACACCTGAAGATACTGGCTTATAAAGAGGTACTGTGAGCAGTGGGTAAATTGGGTGCTAATCTCATTGAGCCTCACCAGCTCAATTTTGCTTAAGTGAGTGGGAACATTTAGAATGCTTACTGAGTGTCACATTTTTAAACCAATCTAATGCCTCATGAATATGGCATTCAAAGTAATGGTAGTGGTTTTAAACTTCAAAGGGAAGTGGTGCTCTTGTTAACCTGGTCTGACAGACAGCAAGCTTCCGATTACTGGTTAGCTATCTAAAAAAAAAAATATATACTTAAACATCCCAATTCGATATATAAATGTGTGCCTGTGTGCAGAGAGCACAATACATATTTTAAAAAGAAGCATAAGAAACATAATCCGTTGCAAGTGAAAACACGTTCTGTAACATCAGATTACACATTGGCATCTGAAAATATCAATGGATGACTGGTAAAAGTGAACGATACGTTGTTGCAGGTGCTCTCTGTTATTCATAACTACAACGATAGTGTAGGAGTCGATGTAAGAACTGCAATCTACAATATATTCATGAAAATTTGAAATGCAAAATATGCAATTGAAGAAGCTGGTTTTTCACACCCTGTCTTGGAGAAATAAAGGTTGAGAAACACTGCCTGACAGGGCCTCAGTTTGACAGTGTCTTTAAATACACACCAAATGCCAGAGTCATCTGCAGCAGTGAACCATTAATAATATCTTGGCTACATTTTGAAATCAATTTACTGGTTCCCTGATAAAAAAAAAAAGTATCCATTTCTATCACAAAAATGAAGTTTGTCCCACGTAGTAAAGTGAACACAGACAAAAAAGTAAGTAAACTACACCTTTCGTGCCACAATCAGAGCACAGTTGAATCTTGATCCGCCATTTGCAGTATATATAGAATCACCTGTATGTACTTTATTAGAAAAGCAACATTTTAAACATGGAAAGTGAACATTTTTTAAATTTGAGGTCAATGCTTACCAGCCTGTTAAACTCGAAAATCAAGTTGCATTTACTATATGATCCCTAATAAAATTCAAAAAGTGAGTGATCATGATAAAAAGGGTGTAAAGGCCAGCCCTGACACAGACAGACGCAGGACACAAGTTTAAAGCACACAGGGCTTTTATTTCCTTTTTTCTGCCCTCGTGGAGAACGTCTTCCCCGTTCCCATGAGTACACAACACAGTCCCACAAGCATAGTACCACACAATTCTACTTCTCTTTTCTTTCTCCACCACTCCTCTCCAGCAAGCTTTGTCTCCCTCCTCCCAACTCTGGCTCCCAGAGTGGTGGCTGCTGGCTCCTTGTATAACGCACCCAGAAGTGCTCCAGGTGCTTGAAGACCTAATTCCAGCAGCACTTCCAGGTGAGGCGGAAAAGCTGTTCTGTAGGGCTCAGCAGCAGCTACATCACCTGGCAGCGCCCACGGATCCCAAAAGGGCTGCACCAAACTCCAACTCCCATGAAGCCCTGCTGGAGTCCTAGGCACCGCTGCAACCCAGGGGGGCTTGCCATCTAGTGTTCTGGGGGAGGTACTGTCCTGACCAGGCTTGTTCCCCCGGTCCATACAGTGAAGAGGCGTCACGGCCAGACAAGGACCCGAGCCGTCTGTGACAAGGGGTAGTTACAATATTTTCCAATGTGTCAACCAGTCTCTTATTATTCTTTCTATTATGTAGTGTGAGCAAAACTAATATATCGCAATATAACAGTCTCTTACAAAATGTATACAAACATCTAGTAGAATAACCTCGGTCCAAAAAACATTACATTTTATGTGTCTGCAGAAATTGGCAACAGCTTGGGCCGGTCTCACTTTGGCACTTGATTCAGGATTAAGCACCGTAGAGGATGAACAATAATATTTATAAAACACATACCTGTATTTTGTTTTACTTCTTCAATATTTCCTGTAAAATATTGCTTTAATAGTTTGTTTCTTTAATAATAATAATAATTCATTACATTTATACAGCGCTTTTCTCACTGCTCAAAGCGCTACCACACAATCCTTAATCTCCTTAATGCGAGACAGTACCCCTAACTACTGCACCACCTGTGTGGCTTTTTGCTGTTTTGCTTATTTCTTGAATTTATTATTTTTTTCAGTGTTGTCTGCATTTTCCTCATTTTGAGCAGTGACGTAATTCATTGATGCTTTGGGTATTCATGAATAAGGCCAGAAATAAACTGTTGTCCCATCTGGGGTTCAACCCTACTTTGACCCTGATGCTGCTAGGATAGGCACCGCCTGCTGGCAGAGAAAGTGTGGAAGGATTTAGTGGATCTGCATGTGCCTGCTACATTCTGTAGGAAACTAAACTGCTCTCTAGTCTCTCATACATTCATTCAAAGCAACACTCAAGGCAATAAGTAGCACATCTCACAAACCATTAGATACCTGGATGAAAGACAGTTAATTATACTGTATAAGTTTGGATGACCAAATGTAAAAAGGCACTACAGATAATCCTATCCCTAACTCTAACCCAATGTCTTTCACTCAGTTATTCAATAGCCTCACACATTTTCATTTTCTTTTGCTAATGTGTGAGCACACATATTCTTACTAATTAAGCAATTATGCGCTCATAGCCTATGGTAATGGACAAACTACATGCTAATTAAGCAAATAATGTATTATTAATTAAAAAATAAAACATACCTTGTTGCTAAAGGCAACTACTAACAAAGTAAATGATATTGCAGTTTGTGATGTGTAAAAGTGTAATATGATGTGTAATATGATATTGTGCTAAATGTGCTCTGCAAATCAATTGAATATCAGTGAGCTTATGAGAGAAAGACAGCGCCACAGTAACTGCCCACAATTCTGGTGTAAAAACAACTTTAAGGCTGTGTAATTAAATTTGAGGAAAAAATTTGAATGAAAGTTGGGTGTGTGAAAACAGTAGAATTGGAATAAAGTGAAATTGCTTTAATTGGTGCCAATCTTTTTTAATCATATGAATTTGAATATGAAAAAGTATGTATATATTTTACAAGAAAAAACTACTTCTGAAATGAGTTACTTTTCAGTTTGATGAATAGTGAAAAATACACTCATGATGTTTAATCTTCTGAGTACATCTGTAATGATGGAAAATTTATTTCATATATCTTTTAAGGTGATAAGCATACTCAATATAAAAATTGATTTAAATTTTTGAAAACTGGTCTTTTTGCTGCCTGTGTTAAGCTTGCATTTGCCCCCCATGTCGATGTGGGGTTTTTCTCCAGTAGGTTGTGGCCCACCAGGCTGGTACCGCCAGCTGAACCCGACACAGACACGCGTGGGACACAAGTTCACGGCACACAAGTTTTATTTTTCTTTTTCCCCGTTCCTCACAAGTATAACACAGTTCCGGCACAAGCATAGCACAATACCATAATTCTTTTCTGTTATTCCTTTCCTTCTCATCCTTCACTCCTCGGGTCAAGCGTCATCGCTCCTCCTCCCGACTCCGGCTCCCCGAGTATTGGCTCCTTTTATAACACATGCGGAAGTGCTCCAGGTGCTTGATTACTCGTTTCCAGCAGCACTTCCGGGTGTGGCGGAAGAACTGCTCATAAGAGCTCAGCAGTTCCTGCTGCAGCACGCCCTGGTGGTGCCTGCAGATCCCAACAGGGCTGCACCACACACCAATTCCCATGCAGCCCTGCGGGAGTCTGAGGCACTGCTGCAACTCAGGGGGGTTGCCATCTAGCATCCCGGGGGAGGTGACGCTCTGGCCACACTTACTCCCCCAGTCCTCCCAGACTGGAGGCTTCCCAGCCGGGCAGCAACCCCGGCCGTACGCTACAAGGTATTTCAGTTTTCATCCTACAATTGGGTATTGTAATTTAAAGAGTGAATATGAAATGTCCTGGTAGTAGTGAGTGTGCCCAGCAATGGACTGGCCTGCTTTTAGCTCTGGTCCCACTTTGAGCTCAGTGTTGCTATGATGAGCTCTGGACCACCTGACTCAGATCAGGATTCACATACAGTATAGGAGAATGAAGGGATAAAATTTTGTATTCTTATTAAAAGCTTTTGCCTGCAGACTCAAGAAACTGATCTTATCTTATTAGTGATATGGATCAATGGTGGAGATGGAAACTGTAGCAGCTGCAGCAGCTGCAGCAGCTCATGGTTTACTGTGTCGTATGCAGTTGATATCTTATTGATGTTAATGGATATGCATATGCTTTCAAAGCGATTTGTTAAACCAGGGAAAAAACTATGCATATTTGGAACCAACTGATCTCAGTGAAGTTCCAGAAACCCAGTGCATACAGCCAGATATGGCACATCAAAGAAAGAACAGAGGGAGAGAGAGAGAGCAAGGTATTAATTATTTATTACATTAAAACAAAGTACTGTAATTTATTACCAATATAAATGCATAAAATAAATACTGTACACAAATACATATACACAGGGCCACCTTAACAGCATTATAGGCCCCCAAGCAAAGCAGTGCACTGGGGCACCTACCTATCAAACCTCTCTGCAGGTCACAACATACATAGATTAGCATGGGGCATCTATGCTTGTGGGGCCCCCGGGCAACTGCCCAACATGCCCATGAGTTAAGATGACCCTGCATACACATGGTACGCATAGTAAGTGATAAAAATGACAGTCTTGGCATTAATTACATATGCTCACCTCTAAATATCTTCCTGTTTTAGCACGCATTGATGGCATGGAAGGTAGCGGACCCGCCTCACGTCTCCAGTAGATTGGTTTTAGTTGTTCAAGTGGTTAGTGCTGTAGAAGAAATGAGCTTCAGTGTCGGTTTAGCAGTCTGAAAGAGTTGTTATTGTTACATGCACATGGAGAGCAGGGACAACATTGGGATGGCTGTACATGAGTAATGTCCATGGAACCTTCTAGCTATTAAAACAGTGTTTATGCAAGGTATGTGCTTCTACACTCTTACCAATCAATCAAGGTTTTCTAAGAACATGACAACTCTGATCTATAAGAAATATCTAAAGAAAAGAAGCAACATGACATAAGCAGTAGTCATCATGCAGAAATTGCAACAATACTTATTTTCAATAATACCTTTGTTCCTGAAAGACCTGGCATTACAGAGACCATTTAATAAGGCATATTATCTTTATTTTTGCAGACTCTTGCACAATTAGTTAAGGTTAAACCAAATAACATTTCTTCATTGAGTAAGACATATGTCTTCAGTGAAATGAAGTGCAGAATGAGATACTTGAAATCAGTAACCATAACTTCTAGTGGAGTGACCACATGTGCTTCAGCCAAAAAGCATAAGTACAAAGGAAATCCCATCTTAAGGTTGTGAAAAATGTATTTGTTCCCCACTTTCTATGAGGAGGCTGCATGTTTTCTCTGTGTTTGTATGAAGGAAATGTTTAGAGTGTTTCTGCTTTTCTTCCATATCCTTAAGATGTGTATTATTAGGTCGGCTAGCTATTCTAAACTGGTCTGTGTGAGGGTGTGTGTGGGTGTACTCTATATTAGCTCCTGCTTGCTCACAATTAGTTTAAACCAATACATTTAAGACAAAATTTACCAAACATTTTCAATCCCACAAAATCCAGTTCTTATTCTTGCAGTATTGCCAACATGGTGGAGACCAAAATGGAAGAGGGCACTAGTCCATTGCAGAGCTCTCTTACACATTCACTCAGAAACACACACACATTGACAGGGCCAGTCTAGATTCAACAACTATCTCAATTATTTTATATATCGAAGGGTTTGGGGTGACCCTATCTTAACTTGGTTATGTAAACTCACAAATATGTCCACCATTCTAACTCTTGTCCTCTTCTCCTTGAATTTTCCTTGCTGGTAAGGAGACATCTTACTACTAGGACACTGGTTCAACTTCACCCAGACCCAAATGCTACTGTGACTCCTCATGCCCTTATAATTTCTAGACCCTTTTTTGGTCATTATAGTCTCTAACACTTTTGGTTTACTTAATTTGCCAAATTCAGAAACCAAAGCAAATGGATATGACAAATCACCACGCAACCTAAATGGTTCAGCAGTTGTCACACAGATGTTGCATGCCCACATCCAATGTGTCTCTTGAGGTTATATTGTTGTCTTCTTGGTGACTGTGTTTGTCCTCTTCATCCCTGATGCTGCTCCTTCCTGCTTCTCCTCCCCTTCTTCTATTGCTTTTAAAGCTTTTCATGGTCAAGGTGAACACCCCTAGCCCCTCCTTGCCTGATGTCATTCTGACATAAGAAGATATTTCCAAATTAAAGTTATCCAATAGTTGGAGGTTCCGTCCAATTGGAGAGCTGCCCAACTTGGAAGGCATATGGAAAATGAAGAAAATTGCCATTAGACCTTGAACTTTCTTAAAGAGTATTTTTATACAGCCCTTTTACAGCAGAAAAGTTTTTTTCTAGTTTAATTTCTGTGCCTTATGTCTGCTAGCATTTCCTGATTTATCTGTTTAAAAATGGCTGCTTTTACAGAGTACAAAAGTTCAAGTAAATTGAAAATTAGAAAGAACGAAATTACAGTTTAAAATACCGTATATACTTGCATTTAAGTTCTCCCGTGGATAAGTCGGGGCTTGATTTTACCAGATAATTTCCGATATTTTATAATGTCAGCCATATAAGTTGAATGCAGAAAACTCAAGCTATTGCTCCAAAAGATTATGATATGCCCACCTGAGAGAGTAATCACAGAGTACACTGCCTTTTTTTTCTCTATCTATTGTGCCTACGTGACCACACGGTAATACCCAAACTATTCCGAAGCAACGTTTGAACTGATTTGTATCTCACACCCTCTTACACCGTTATTGTAAGAGCGTCCTTTATCTACGATGGAGTGTTTGATCAGAAAAAAATATGAAGCTGGTTTTAAGTTAAAAGTCGTTGAAGTAGTGAATGAAATTGGTAACTGCACTGCTGCAACAAAATTCGATGTGTCTGAGAAACTGATGCGAGATTGGAGGAAGAAAGAAGATGTAAAAAAAAAAAAAATGGGTGTATAAGTCGGGGTCTGATTTTATGATCGATTTTTCGGGTTTTCAAGACCCAACTTATACGCGAGTATATGCAGTACTTTTTAACATCTAAAAAGAGATCAATTCCCTAACATTGACCTACATGTCTTTGGAGATATGGGATGAACACTGGGGTACTCAGTGGAAAACCCAAACAAACACACGGTGAGTATGCCCAGATAATAGATGGGCACAAGAGTCAAACCCAGTATGCTGAATCTGGGAATCAGCAGCACTAACCACTGTGCCACCCTATGCCACATAAAACCGGCAGGGAATAATCAGTATTACAGAGATCACCTTTAATGTACTGATTATCTGAGAAAAATATAAATAAATGAAGTACGGTAAATGGAATTGTACATTGATTTGGAAGATATCATTTTTGATGTCTAAAAATCTAACAGCGTGTGCATGCTAATGTGTACTGTATTTGGGTGAAAGCCAGTGTCTGTAAGGCTTTGCAATACAGCAAAATACAAAAAGTAGAATGTAGCCAAGATGATGAAGGCAAGATACATCACAAGTTGGTCCTTTAGTTATGTTGCTTGTTTGTTGTCCTGAGAGCTTGGAGGCGTATGTAGCCTTGAGGTTTGATCAAATGCGCATATCTGCTGTGCTGTAGAGTGAATTACTTATTGTATTACTTATTCCTATATACTGAAGAGCCTATTGCTACACTTTCCTATACTCAGTGTAGTCTGCTGTAATCTTGTGTAATCTTGCTTTATATTTATTTCCTTTGATTATTTTGATGCTACTGGAAGAGCAAATATGAGTAAGAATGCCAGCAGAGAAGTCACATATGGCAAATAAAGCTCCAAGGAGTGGCTGCATTGTTGTCTTAGCTTCTCAAAAGAAACAGTCTTTGTTTGCTTCTCTCCATCTATCCATTTTGCAAGCTAAATTTCTCGACTGAGTGGCTGCAGGGTGCTGAAGTCAATGCACTCAGCTGCAGGTAGATGACAGGAACTAATTCAGGACGGGGTGCAAGTCTGCTGGCAGACTCTCCCACACTTTCTCATTTTAGAACAATTTGGACTTGGCAATCAATTTGATGTGCACATCTTTGGATAGGAGAGAGCGAAGACTGATCCAGAATTTGATCATAGCACCATGAACATGTGAGACCCTAGTGCTAACCAAAGAACCATAATGTTGCATGCAGTCTTTATATTGTGTTTCCTATTTTAATGAGTGCTGTGGACTTTGGGGCGCAGCAGCTTCCATTTTCATTAAATAGTCACCTAATGCTTAATGGGGGTTGTGCTTCACCTGGGTCAGATGTTACATTGAAAAGCCTCACTCTTTTACACAGCGCTGTATTCCAGTGACTCTAGTTATTGAATCTGTAAAGGAGGGAGGTTAATGGTGCAACTTGAATATCATACATCCATCCATCCATTATCCAACCCGCTATATCCTAACTACAGGGTCACAGGGGTCTGCTGGAGCCAATCCCAGCCAACACAGGGAGCAAGGCAGGAAACAAACCCCAGGCAGGGCGCCAGCCCACCACAGGGCACGCACTCACATACAACCACACACCAAGCACACACTAGGGACAATTTAGAATCGCCAATGCACCTAACCTGCATGTCTTTGGACTGTGGGAGGAAACCGGAGTACCCAGAGGAAACCCACGCAGACACAGGGAGAACATGCAAACTCCACACTAACTGCGAGGCAGCAGTGCTACCCACCGCACCACCCGAATATCATACAAATGTGACTAATTGTGACTGATCACAGCAGACTCTACAATTAACTAGTTTATCCTTGGGTGGAACTAATTTTAAAGCCTTCCTTCTTATTTGACTAATATTATTGGCCACAGATGACACTGAAATTGGAGGAATGGCAGGCAGATGATGAAAAGGCAGCAAAAATTTAAAAAAAAAAACGAAAAAGCTTCTGAACTGGGTGAACACTTGAAAAATTAGGTTTAATGCAGAAGTGCAAAGTGCTACTCATGGGCAAAACTAATATCATTTATAAATGCAAGATGGGAGACACTGTCAGACCGGAGGCAACTTCTGAAAAGGATTAGGGGGTTTATGTTGACACAACATTTCCAGCATCTAAGAAATCTGTGAAAGCTATTAATAAGGTAAATAAAATGTTTGGTAAAAAAAACTTGAATAGAAATTGAGGGACATTGTGCTTGGACTATATAACGAACTAGTGAGACTGCATCTGGAATATTGTGTGCAGTTCTGGTCACCACACTACAAGAAAGCCACAGCAGCACTTGACAATGTGCAGAGGAAAGCAACAAAGTTTATCTCAGGATTTAAGGACATGTCCTACTCTGAAAGATTCAGAGAATTAAACGTACTTATTATCAAGGAGAGAAGACTGCATCTACCACATCTTCAAAGGCATTACCATAGTAGGGCCAGCAGAATTGTTTTAGCTTTAGGATGAATTACGTACTCACCAGTAGACACCAGTAGAATTTAAGTGGAAATGCATTTAGCCACTGAAACCATGAAGCGTTTCTTTACTCAAAGAGTTGTGGGACTCTGTAACAAACTACCAAGACATGTAGTTGAAGCAGAAACCTTGACACCATTTAACATGAATTTGTATGAGACATTGGGACAGTTTAGCTATTAGCTAAACAAACAAGCCTGATGGACTGTATGGTGTCCTCCTGTTTGTCAAATTTCTCATGTTTTCATGTACTGTCTATTACTTTAATGATTGTTACCTACAGTTCTATGTTTCTAATTTAATCTTCAATGAAGATTTAGCCTTCATTTTTGTCATGCCTTCAGAAGAAAAAGGCAGAGATATTTTGTAATGTAGATTGGGAGATGAAATGTAAATCACAAAATGGTCAGAGTATAAATCTTTCCTATCTTTCCTTGTGGCCACCAACCAAAGAAGTAGTGAAAATAACGCCAAAAAATGGAGGCACCTACAACAAATAAAATGATGATAAATATTTTTAACAGTTTTATCTTTTGCCTTTACCACAAATGAACCATAAATACGAATTCTCCATATTCCAAAATCCCCAAAAGATAAAAGGAATGTGAAGTAAACACTTAATAAATCTATAAAATATTACAGAAAAAATAGAATCATAACATTTTTGCTACAATTAAATTGTGATGCATGAGTCCCTGTCTTGTACCCCAAAACACGAGGCTGAGTCTCAGTATTTTAGCAAAACCAGCTTTATTCAGCTCGAAACAGGAACAGCACAGTTATTTATTGTAGCGGGATCTACCACTCTTATACACAGATACAGCAATCAGGCAGGGTCGTGGCCAGGTTAGTGGCCAAGTAATACTGTTCCCTGCATTTATAACATTCCTTGCATCAGCCATCAACGACAGCTGCTTATAGGTGTGACCACGATCGGCTCGAATTTGTTTAGTGGCGAGCCGCTGCAGCATTGTGAGCCTGCAGTTGCCCCGGCAGTGGATAAACTGTCTTCCACAGACTCAGTGATCGTGTTTTGGGATGCTCTTCGACGTGTCGTCCTGTTGGGAAGAGTCCCAAAAGAGTTTAGAAACCTCACAAAATCATAAAAGTGCTAAAAAGATAACTAATTCAGAACCATGTTAATCAAGTCCTGAACGTTACTTAAATGCAGAGGCTTCAATACAATGTGGAGTTTATTCCTAGTGACGAAGAAAATGCTTAGGGATTAAGAATGAAAATGCTTTAATTTCAGGTCAAATACAAGGGGGAAATGTGAAAATTCCTGGAATTGTTACAAAAAGCCTTTATTATAAAACGTACAGCAATTCCCTTTAAGTCATCTTTAAAATACTCTCCTTGAGATGCAATACACGCGTCCCAGGGTTTCTCCCATTTCTGGAAACATTTTCTTCACTCAGCTTTTGTTTCTGTGTCTAGAACATTGTCGGGCAACCAGTGTGCTTGCGCCGTGGAATTTTCTAGGGGCGCCGCGAAAACTTTTGTAAAATATTTAAAATTGCTAGTGTTTTTGAACTTTTGGTTGATTAAAAAGACAATGGTTAAAAAAAAATATTTTATGTTGGAAAAACAGATAACGGTTAATCAGATTGTTGAATAAACGACTGTATTTATTTTGAATGCAAGTTAAAATTTTCACTGTTCACCATTCATCATAATATCAACACCAGCGGTGTCAAAAACACATCTCGTGAGACTTGAAAAGTCTCGTTGTTTGAAGATCTCGCTCAATGTATGGATAGAAGAAGGCAGAGCAAATATAGAATGAGAAAATACGAACGCTACACTTCGGCTCTTGCCGACGAGAGAGTATCGATGTAGCTGCAGTTCTCTCCACTTAATCGTCTGAGTATTACTATGGAAAAATTAACCTTATTTTCGCTCTGACACCGCTGATCAACACAGTAAAATTTGTAAACTCGGTGACCTTTTCCAGTTCTTTGTGGTGAAAAACATTTTGTTGTGACGCAAGCATTCAATACTTCCTTGTAATTTAATTCTCAACGATTATCACTCACTTTTTATTTACGGTAATTTTACTTAAACTTTAGTTATCTAGAAAAATTCATAGATAGTTTATTCTCGTCACGACTTTATTTATGGGCAGTCCCTCAGGTGCGCCGCGAAAAAAAATTTTTGAACTTAGTGCGTCACAACTTGAAAAAGGTTGCCTTTCACTGATCTAGAACCTCCTGCATGTTTTACTGGATTTCTTCCACAGTAGCAAATCTCCTTCACCTCAGTCTCAATTTTAATTTCGGGAAGAAAAAGAAGTCACATGAATTCAGATCTCATGAATACGGGAGGGTCCAGAGCAACGAGCACATAATTGTGTTTGGTCAAAAACTCTTTGATTGTGTAAATGTGAGCGTGGTGTGTGTAGGAGCACTGTCATGGTGTAAGGTCCAGGTTTATGTGCACCACACCCCTGGTCCTGATGCTTTCCCATATTTCTCAGAAGTTCAATGAAATGTTACTGATTAACAGTCTGTTCCCGAGAAACAAACTCTATATGAAGTCCATCAGTATTAAAAAACACGATCGTAATTGTCTCTTGAAAATCTGTCATTGTGTCTTGGAGAAAAAAAATCACAAGATTTATGCACTCGATCTGCGCATCAAGATGCTATTTGGTGAAATGACTAAGAAGACACACAGTACCTAGGAATACCTGTTCCAGTTTTACTGACCGATTCAGGGAATTTTTGTGTTCCTTCTCGTAAGTCTCACAGATAAAGAGCAATTGGGGCATCCATTCACATTGATCAATGAAATGAACATGGGACAAAGCCACACAAGTACTCTCTTTGAGAGGACTATGAGTGGCAAAACAATTTCAGATGACCATTAACCATGATTTACATATGGAGGTATACTTGTGAGTCGCCATCCAAAGAGACTTAATCATTGTTACAGTAGATTGTACTAATGTTTTGCAAAACGAGGAAACTGAAATACAAACTTATGAATTTGATAGTTCTGTATTACTGTTGTGTTAATTCCCATCTCTCTATTATAATAAAAAAATCTTGGGAGATGAGACTTTTTATCCTGCAACGAGATGTGATCTTTTGAAGAGAGACACTGTCACGTCCCGCGAGACGAGACTTTGTGCCAAAAGATTTAACATTGCCCGGGGCCAGAAATAAAAGACTAAGAGTAGATGACAAAGTAGGAAGTTATGAAGAATTCAAAAACGTTGGGGCAATACACATGCATAGCAGGTTAGAGGTAATAGAAGTAGGAAATTAAAAAAAAATGATAGTAAAGATCACATTTGTGCAAACAAACAGAAATTATTACTCGGTGAAATAACGGAACAGCAAAAAGAGATTGAATATATTGTTCAGATTTAAACTTAGAGACTGAGACTTGTAGATCACCTAATTCATGTTGTCATCAGGGAAAAGTAGTGTTTTTTCCAAATGAAGAGGTGTATCCATGAGAATTAAAAGACTGGTTGTTTGGTGAAAGTGAAATTCCACGAGAGAAAATTTCAAGCCCTGTGAGACAAGACTTTATGCAAAGAGATTTGGAAAAGTCCTGCCCACATCTAAAACATTTACAACCACACACACGGTTCAATCATTTCTCATTTGTGTGAATGCTATTGTCAGACATCATCCATGTAAAGAGAAAGAAATGATAATCACTCACAGGCAGTTATATGTTGTGTTGTCATGATGTAATTCCAAACACAAAATCAAAATTCAATGCAATATTGACAAAAAGATAAAAGCGAAAAGAGATTGAATATATGGACATAGGTGATATGACAGAAGTATATAGGTATTGTTTGGCTTTAAACTTTAAGTTGGAAACTTGCAGATCGTCTAATTTGTGTTGCAATCAGGGAAAAGTAGTGTTTCTTCCCAATGAAGAGGCCTATCCACGAAAATTAAAAGTTTTGTTGTTTGCGAGCGGTAGAGATTCAAAGTTGCTGGCACATAGTGCAGGCATGGGGGTTGGCGAGTGAAGCGAGCAGGGGGCGAAGCCCCCTAGTCATATATGAAATCATAATAGAAGTATATTCTAGTGCAGCTTGTGCAGTTTGTGTCATATTATAGTATTGTCAAGTAATGGCTGTTGTATAATCCTGTTTATTTGACATCGTCTACCAATGACAAGCATTGATTAGAATTCTAGATTAGTACCGTTCGCTCTTTTTAAAAGAAAAACTGTGAAAGCTAACAATGATTAAAGCCCCATTGGTGGACTGCTGATTTTTGGATCACACTTGCTATTTTGTTTTCACTTGATTGATTTGTGTTTTATATTATGTTATGTCTTAAATAAAATAAAATTTAAAAAAAAAAAGAAGGGCTACAGGACCATGACAAATGTGAGGACCTATTGGTGTCTCAGATTATTAATGAACTGACGAGCAAAAGCACTAATATTCCTTATGTTTATTACCCTGAACATACTGCAACGGCACTCATCATTTCATACTTTCAGCCAATCATGTGTTGCAACAGGTAATCCAGCTACAGTTCTTCAATTTAATGCAAATCATATAAAAACACTAATTAAATACTCAGCATGACTATTCTCAGTACAGAGCAGCCTACCTACTAGTGTGCATGACAAGATGATAACCTTGCTGATTCTTAATAAGCCTGGTAGGAGGAGATAAAAATAACAACAGGACGTCACTTTTAGGGAAAATGATGTGGTAGGATTATATTCTCTTTCTTTTGGTTATAAGTGAAGCAGCTTATCTATTAAGTTCACTGAATATATGGACGCCTCAAGAAGTTAGACACTATTCCTTTTAAATTTTTTATATTTTGCTTAAAGAAGGAATACATGTTTGTGGGAATAAGTATTTCCATTGCGACAAATACTTCCTTTGTGATTTTTGTAATTTATTATTATACTTGCAGACTTTCACAGAAATTAAACAATACGATTTGCACATTGTGCAGTGCTTGTAAGGTTGAAATTCAAGAGCCTTTTCAGCTAATATTCGGTCAAAGAAAATATGAACAAATAAAATGAGTAAGTGCAGGACTAACCCTGGATGGGATGCTATTCTATCATAGGTATATATTTAAGTGTACAATTTAGATTTGCCAGTCAGCCTGACTGGACAACAGACCTGGATTAAACATTAAGCAAAATTAGCATGTGCCTGGGGATACCAAGTGAAGAGGGCCACCACTGAGTTTTTCCAGCTATAATGCTCTCAACTCTTTCACGGCCACACTCGACTTTAGTCAGATTTTTTGTAATTGTTTTAATCTGCTGTGTTTGACTTCAACCTATAGTTTTAAGGTTTGGTTTAATAGTGAAATGCTGCATTTGTTGGTGTAAGAGTTTCACTTCCGTCAAGTGTAAATACAGCTGGCTGGGTCTGGCTAGCATTTAACTCATCAGCTGATATGTATAACAGACCCTTGAAATCGTTGTTTTATTTTTTCTTTTACTGTTTTGTCTAACAGACCCTTAAACTCTTTGCTTTATTATTTCTTTTACTGATTTTTCACATAAACAAGGTAAATTGTAATCTCTTACAGAGCATAAGGGCTCAGTGGGGACCATTCTTGGGCTGTGCTTAGGGCATCAGGTATCCTTAATCTGGCCCTACTGAACAGTAGGAGTAAAGTAGATTACACAAAATAATCCTGTGCAATCAATACTAGAAGAAAGCACCCCAGATGAGGAACAAATTGCTGAAAGGCAGTCGCATTACCTCTTGTACCACTTTGACTCCTGTGTCCTTATCCACTTTGCAGTAAAGGACCAGTTAAGTGGAATCCATACACAACAAAAGGAACTATGAGACTAAAAGGTAGAAGACTATCACAAGTGACGATGTCATCACAGTTTAACTATGTAATCCATTGCTGCAAATTAAATGACTATGAGTGAATCAATGGTCAGTCAGGTGATTACAGTGGCCACTATTTCTAGGTATATGCAAAGATGTTGTTTTTAGTGCTGTATTAATAAAATAGAGCATGTTAATGCTTCACATATCAAAAATATGACAGGTCTACAAAAACTAATATGAGGGTACAGCTTGAGAAGTCAGATTGATATCTTATTGATCCTCAATGCCTGAATCAAGGGTCCATGTGGTTAATATTTTAGTGATTGTAGCAACTACTCTAATGAGAATATTGATGGCTTAAGTGAAGATGGTTCCATGAGAACATTAGCTGGAGGAGTAAGGTCTGGATTACCTTTTAGTTAATCTTGACACACTCAGTTGCTGGACAATAAAAAATCTCCCTTACTGGAATATAGCAAGCTTCAACTAACCAGTGGTCCCTAGTCACAGTCTAAGTCAAGGATTCCACTGACCAGGACATAAACCTGTATCTCTAGTGTCATAGTTCAGACCATTAAATTACCAGAGATGCAGTAAAAGACTGCTTCAACAGGGTAAGTGATTCGCACACACACTGAACAAAATCCTTTTGTGTCGACATCATTTGAACTGAGGAAATAAAATGAAGTGTGGTTGGGCTGATGAGACAGGTTTTCTATTTCAGTATTGACTCACAAGGTTAAAGGAAAATGAAAAAGGTCTCTTCCAGATGCCCTGATAATATTAAGCTCTTGTGCTTTGGAAAAAAGAAATCCATCGATGAATGGGAGACATCAAATTCTTTCATTAACAATTGCTGACAGCTACAATAAGGGCAATAACTCAATTAATGATAATATTGTAATAAAACTAGATGAAACACAATGAAATGAAAACTAAATAATTGAATTAAACTAACAATGTAAGACCAATACACTTGTAAAACACAAAGTTAAAACAGGGAGATGACGAAGGTGAAGTAGAAAACTAGTTAAGGATAACCATGCCAAATATTGTTGCTGCATATTAGCAGAGAAGAGATTCCAGAGTCCCATCTAGGGTGATTACTTTCCTGTGCCTTAAACTGATTATACAGGCTTTGGTTCTCTGCTACCTTGCAATGGAAACGATGGATGAGTGTTTTCAGAAAAAAAAATGGATAGAAACCAAATTGTCTTCTCAATCAGTGTTCATCCATCTCAGTCAGGGTTGTTTTCAGAAAGTTGGTTTTAATGTTGTAGGTGGGAGTGCAAGGCCTGAAGGAATAATTGTAAATTTCTGATTATTTGACTTACATACAGCCTCATCAAATACTTTCCTGGTTATTGTCATGGCCATATGAAAATGTCCATAAAGCAACACAGTGCAGTTTTCTATTCTGTGGTATGCTGAGCACAGTAACATAATTTCAAGAGAGGCCCAGCAAATCAACAAGTTAATTAATAGGACAGGCTCATTAAAGAGATACATTCTGGACCCCCTTGTTGCAAAAAAGAGAATTAAAAGAAAACTGAGTGCCATCATGAACGATGCTGCACATCCTCTCTGTGACAAACAAACACTGAGGACTTTCAGCCAATGAATCATTCAGCAGACGTTTGTCAAGAAATGCTACTGGGGCTCCTTCATAATCAACAAGAATATGTTTGCTTAATCCCTCACTGGGACTGTGACAGCCAAGTCAGAAGTGTTCTTTCTTTTTAGTCATTCAGGTGTGTGTTCCGGACTTATTGTGTGTGTATATACAGTATATATTTATTTATCTACTGTATCCATTTATGTATTTATTTATCTGAAGAGCTTGAGACTAGGCTGATTCTGTGGCTATAGGGGATGAGTTATGAGAAAAGATTAAAATAGCAGAACCTTTTTAGTTTAAGCAAAAGGAGATTAAGAGGAGACATGATTGAAATGTTAACAGTTATAAAGGGAATCAGTACAGTGGATAGAGACTGTTACTTTAAAATGAGTTCTTCAAGAACATGGGGACACAGTTGGAAACTTTTTAAGGATAAATTTCACACAAACATTTGCTCATTTTTCTTCACGGAGAGAACCACAGACATACGGAATCAGTTAACAAGTAGTGTGATCGACCATAGGACTTTAGGGGCCTTCAAAACTCGACTTAATGTTGTTTTGGAAGAATTAAGTGGAATGGACTGGGAAATTTGGTCTGTTTTCATCTAGATTGGTCTAATGTTCTAATTTAAAAAGGTAAATCCCCCACCCCCTGCACTCTTAAAAATACACGTGTCGGAGTGGTTCTTCAGAGCAATGCCATATATGGAAACCATTTTTGGTACTCAGGGGACCCATCATGTAGAAAGCTCCAGAAATGACTTGTATTTATTTAGATCTGTAACAGGCTCCATGCAGTAAATATCTATGAACATCTGGTAACTGATTTGTGAAATCAGTTGCTGCATACATTCAGGAACACAGTCTTAAATCCAGGTTTTCTTAACCTGAAACTTTCCTGCTAGATAGCCCACCATACATGAAAGACTTCAGGTTTCTTTTACATATTAGAAAATGTTTTCAAAGCACAAAGAACCAACTTCATAACCTTGTAAAGAACCATAAAATGCCACGAAAAATGATTATTTTTAAGAGTTTGGGGACAAATACAGTTTGTTCATTCTATCTATCTATCTATCTATCTATCTATCTATCTATCTATCTATCT
>JANRMT010062814.1:44622405-44667641 GCA_026402145.1 Polypterus bichir lapradei
TATCTATCTATCTATCTATCTATCTATCTATCTATCTATCTATCTATCTATCTATCTATCTATCTATCTATCTAGATGTATTATTATTTGTTGTGTGTGTTTAACTGACACCTTTACTTAAGATGACTTATATATTCTGCGGTGGCTTGGCACCCTGCCTGGGATTGGTTCCTGCCTTGTGTTGGCTGGGATTGGCTCCAGCAGACCCCCGTGACCCTGTGTTCGGATTCAGCGGGTTGGGAAATGGATGGATGGATGGATGGATGGACTTATATATTAGGATTCAGTACAATTGTTTACACATTTCAGCATAAAATGCTTTCATAATTTTAGATTTTTTAGCCACTCCAACATACCTCATAAAAGTAAAGCAGAGTCTATGTGCAGTTAATACAGTTGATCTTTTCTTTTTCTTTTTCCTTATAAAATGTAGTTAGTT
The DNA here is from genome assembly GCA_026402145.1 of Polypterus bichir lapradei. Lineage (NCBI taxonomy): Eukaryota > Metazoa > Chordata > Cladistia > Polypteriformes > Polypteridae > Polypterus > Polypterus bichir. The sequence continues at coordinate 44,622,845 of JANRMT010062814.1, forward strand.
ATATTTGTGCAGTAACTTATCTCGGAGAGAAATTTCAGTGATGGGATAAACATCCAGCTGTCAGGACCACTATGGGCAACTATGAAGTGAGAAATTGTCCAGTATTGGCTTACCTTTGCTCAGTTTTATGGGTATCCTGATCATTAAGGTCACCTTTAAAAAGAGGCTTACTAACTAGGCAATAATAACCAAAAATCTTTGAATTATAGCAGCCTAGTTTTTACTATAAAATTCAACTGCTAAATGTATTTAAAATAAAATATTTGACACGGGGTGATTTTTTTTTTCCCATTTCCAGACAACAAGGCAAAACTGCACTTAAAAGCATTTAGTAAATATTTGTGTACTCTCTGTAGAGGATCATTATGTACCAGTCCTTAATGTTGGTTCATTTCCAGGGTTGTTAACAGGATGTGCTTGGCATGGAAGTCTTTCAAAATAGAACTATTAATTAAGCCCAAATGTCCACTGTGAGTCAACAACAATCTTTTTTAGCAACAGTGCAACTAAAGCTGAAGCCATAAAACACACCATTCTTTTTCATGTGAGAGAGGCCGTTTGGAATTTTGTTTTTCTGTTTAAATAACGAGAGCTTCATTGTAGGTTTGTTTACCTGCTTTTGCCCAGTTCATTGAGTGATCAGATCAGCCCATCTTGGCTGTTGTTCTGTCTCTATAATACATTAGCGGGCCTCCTGCCTTGTTTCTGTTGCTGCTGAGTACAATCCTGAACTAAATGAGTTTTTTCCACTTTTGAAAACTGAGCCTCATGGGTGTCTCAGTAATCTTTTTTGTTCTAAGCCTTACTAGTTTTTAACTGAAATTTAGCTGTATTTCATCATTATAAGAACACTATGACCATTAAGTCCGGATGTGGGCTGATGACTATGAACAGCTAATCTTTTATTTCATGTCATCTTCTTTGCACACTGATTCCCAGCACCCCTAACTTTCACTTTTATAAATGCAATCTTTTTCGGTTGATAGCCTATGTTCCTTCCCACTTTTCTCCATGCAGTAAGAAGAAATTATCCTTTGTTTTCCATCACAGTAGGCGCAGGACACAAACTTTTATCAGACAGCTGGGTTTCATAGCATCTTCAGCATTGATCTGTGATGGCAAAAGGGAAAGCCTGCAGAGTGCATGCAGATTACTTGCATTCCAGTGGCTCTAGAAGAATTGAAATTACATGGCTCGTAGTTTTTGCCTCAATCATCCATGTGTTCCATTTGCAGGCTTTGATCAATCATCCACACCGCGTGATACCCAACGCTCTACAGTTAACGTTTACAACCTAGAAGATTTTCTCTGTGGAAAAATTTCACTTTTTTAAATCATTTTAGACAGATGTCCATTTAGCTCACTTTTACATTTCCATAATCACCCCCAGTCACATTTTCATATTTTTGCTGAGTGTTGTATGTAAAATTACTTGCTGTACAAAATAAAAGTGCATAATGCATTTATTTTCCATTTTTTCTGTAATTGAAGTGAATGGCTCAATCAGGGTCACACAGAAGTGAAAAGGATTTCTGTGTGGTGTACAGTCCAGTGTATTTACCACTAAGCCACTCTGTCTGCTTGCAGTGTGTTGCATCCATTCAAATGCGCACAGCCCATACTCTAACATGAACATTCTTTAAAAGACATGTCACTAATTTTGACAACTAAAATTTACCAGCCGTCATCTTAAAAGAATGCATGCAAAGTCCAGGGTGCCTGTGCAAAGTTCGAGATAGCAGCCAAACTCTGCATGGAAGAGAAGACGGAGAGACTATAAAGTCAAAAGTCAAAGCGAACTTTATTGTCATCTCAACCATATGCAAGTATACAGATAGATGAAATTGCAAAGCTCAGGGTCCACAGTGTAACAACATGAAGTGCAAATAATAAGTTAAAAACAGAATTAAAATTAAAATTTAAAATTAAAACACAAACAAGACAAGACATTGTGCAAAGACAAGATAAAAAAGTAGCAGCAATATTGACGTGTAGCAAGCAATATGAACATTGATGCAATGTATGGTATTTGCAATCTAGGTACATAAATATAGTCAACAGATGCGTAATATAATAAATAAATAATAGATATAGATAATACAGAAATTATCAGTGTATGATAATAGTTGTTTAAGAAATGTGTAAACAATGACAGGTCAGAATGTTTCACAGCAGAAGGATATCAAGAATGTCAAAATACTTAAAGGTCAATATGAGATTTTTAGTTCTTTTTCTACAAGCACACTAGTCTTTACAGGAAAATGGCTTGCATGTATAAAAGTTCTGTTTTTAGAGGTGGTTGAGGCAGTGTGGAAGATCCCAGGTGGCTGCATGGTGTTAAGTAGTCTGACAGCTTGGGGGTAAAAACTATCCTGCAGCCTGGCAGATCTGGCTTTGATGCTGCAGTATGTTCTCTCGGATGGCAGAAGTGTGAAAAGTCCATGTGAGGGGAGTAAGGGGTCTTGCACAATGCTGCAGGCCTTGCGGACACTGAGTTTGTAAAATATTTCCTGTATTGAAGGGAGAGGCACTCTAATAATGTTCTCTGCTGTCTTTACTATCTTTTGCAGGCGCTTGCGGTCAAATATGTTGCAGTTGCTATACCAGACAATGATGCAGCTGGTCAGAACACTCTCAATGGTGCCTCTGTAGAACATGGTTGCAGAATTTTTAAATTTTACATTTTTTTGACAAATTTTTCTTATTTGCCCAATTCACTTTATTTTATGGCCATGCTGGGGACAGGGCTAAACCTTTAATGAAATTCCATTTTATTACAGAATACAGTGGAACCTCGGTTCACGACCATAGTTCGTTCCAAAACTCTGGTCGTAAACCGAGTTGGTCGTGAACCGAAGCAATTTCACCCATAGGATTGTATGTAAATACAATTAATCTGTTCCAGACCGTACAAACTGTATGTAAATATATTTTTTTTAAAGATTAAGCACAAACATAGTTAATTACACCATAGAATGCACAGTATAATAGTATCCTAATGTAAAAATATTGAATAACACTGACACAAAACACCCAGGCTCCCTGCTCAGCTAGAGGAGCAGGCTCGCTCTCTCTCTCTCTCTCAGCAGCATGCACCCTCCCCCTCTCTCTCAGCAGCCCGCACCTTCCCCCTCTCTCTCAGCAGCACGCGCTCTCTCTCTCTCTCTCTCACGTGCAGGCAGGCAGGCACATCTGACTGAGAACAATGCAACACGTGCGGAAATCATCGGCGCACACAAACCGAAAGGGAAACTGGCTTGTTCGTATACCGAGTGTATGGTCGTGAACCAAGGCAAAAGTTTAGCGAAATTTTTGGTCGTGAACCGAGTTGTATGTGTACCGAGACGTTCGTGAACCGAGGTTCCACTGTATTAGAACATTAGAAATATTCTAACAAGAACAAGCCATTCTGCATGACAAGCTTGTCCAAAAATAACATCAAGTCAAGATTTGAAATTCCCTGAAGTTCTACTCTAAGCACATTACTTGGTAATTTATTCAATTTGTCTACGGATGTTTGTGTGAAGGAAAACTTTCTAACATCTATGTGTACGAAGAGGCCTGAGCTGCTTCGAAAGCATACATATTGTAATGTTTTTAGTTAACCAATAAAAGGTGTCATTTTGTTTGACTTCTCATAACATTTATGTGAAATCTACCCATAGCAAATTTCTAACCATGACCCTTTCTTCCTATTGTAGAAATTATTTTAAAGTAACAACTAGGATCTCCAGCACTAATTTCTTTTTTAATTAAAAATCTTCAATCGTGTCCCCTGTTAATCACTGTTTGCTGAAAAAGCTCAACTCTTTCTACCTCTCCTCATACTTTATACCTCTCAATCCCAGAATCATTTGTCATTATTCTCTGAAGTTTTTCTAAGACCAAAACTGAACACTAGTGCATTATAAAGCCTGAGCATAACCTCTCATGACTTGTTCTCCACACATGGAGTTTTATAACCTAACATACTATTAGCTTTCCTGATCACTTCTGCACACTGTCTGGATGTGGATTGTGATGAGTCCACTGTGACTCCTAAGTCCTTCTCATAAGGGATACTTTCAAGTTTCGGACTTTCCATTGTGTATTCAAATTTAACATATTTACTTCCTACATGTAACAGATTACATTTACTTAAATTACTTCTGCTACAATCTACCCATGCCTGTATGCTGTCCAAGTCCCTCTGTAACTATTAAGCTGATTCTGCATTATCATCATGCAAACTTAACTGTCTTGTTGATTATATTCTTGTCCAGAAGCGGCTTCAAACACTGACACCTGAGGAACACCACTTTTAGCAGCACAAAATTCTGAAATAGTTCCCCTCACCATAACGCCTAGCTTCCTGTGTTTGAGCGAATTTTGTACCCTATACAGCACACCATGAATGCCCACCTTTAATGTGGCACCTCATCAAAAGCCTTCGTAATATCAAGATAAATAATATGCATATGCAGCTCTCTGATCGTATACTTTTGTTGCTTTCCCATAGAATTCTATGAGTAGCATATTAGTGACACACAATCTGAAACCATGTTGACTATATTGTCTAATATTCCTGTTCTAGAGATATGTTGCTCAAACTTTTTCTTAATAATTTCTTCCATTAATTTATCTGTAATGTGCATTCATTTTACTGGCCTATAATTACTTGGATCATCCTACTTACCCTTTATATATACTGTACAATACAATACAATACAATTTATTTTTGTGTAGCCCAAAATCACACAAGAAGTGCCACAATCAGCTTTGACAGCCCCCCAGCCTTGACTCTCTAAGTAGACAAGGAAAAACTCCCCTCCCCCCCAAAAAAAACTAGTAGGGAAAAACATGGAAGAAACCTTGGGAAAGGCACTTCAAAGAGAGACCCCCTTCCAGGTAGGTTGGGCGTGCAGTGGGTGTCAAAAAGAAGGGGGTCAATACAATACAATACACAGAGCAAAACACAAGTATCCCTCAAAACAGTATAATAGTAAAATAAAAATAAAAGCAAAATTTAACAGTAGATGATATCACATAATACGATTTGGATTTGTTTAGAGTCCTGGAGACCTCAGCCATTAAGCTTTCACCTTCCTATTGGCCATTCCACAGGACAGGACAGGATATAACAGGATAATATTTGTTAGCCTCCAGTCTATAGGAATTGCCCCACTGTGCAGAGATTTTCAACAAAATATGTGCCAAAAGTTTATGTATGCACTCATGAACTTCTTTAAACACTCAAGGAAAAATGTTATGTGGCCCTGGTGATTTGTTAGATTTCAATCTATTTAAACCAAGTAGTGCTTAACTGTGTACAACAACAATTTATTTCTATAGCATATTTTCATACAAAGAATGTAAGTGAAAGTGCTTTGCAAGATGTCATAGAAATAGCTGCAAGAAAATAAAACAGTTATAATTTGTACAATGACAGGACACAGTCATACTTCTCTGGCCAGCTCTAGAGGTGCCAGTTAAACTTTGGCATATGGAAGAACCAAAATACTCAGAAAAAACCCACATGAACGCAGGATGGGCCTGTGAATGTGGTCGACTCTGACAAGCATACCACCGCCCTGGGATACAGATGCAGTTCCTAGTGTTGGTTGCTCCCTTTCCAAAGAGCCACGAGGTGAGACTTTATTAGGAATTTAATGAAGGAGAGTGTTTTCTGTCTTAAGTGACTGTTAGGCTTTCAGACCATGAAGGGATCAGTCATACACTTGGACATTATACCACAAGTTCACTCACTTGAGGACCGTTGCACATATTCCACTACATACTACAGACAATGCGGTGAGTGGCCCAGTGGAAACACACAGAACAGGAAGATGAGGGTGGCACAAGACAAGTCCAGGGGTCTCATTTATAAAACTTTGCATAGATTTGAGCATGAAAATAGGTATACAACAAACACAGGAAATGTTTACACCAAAAAAACAATCAGATTTATAAAACACCTTATAAATATGCACATTTGAATGCACCCCGAAACCCACATTGTTACTGCCCTTATGCTAATCAACCTTGTACAATACAATCACAAAGCTCTTCCTTCACTAGCTGATAGAGCAGCCTCTCACCTGACACAACTAGCCATCATATGAAGTACCATCAGCAAGTCTTCTGCCAATTCTACTTTGCCTCAAAATGAATGGATCACAGGTTGACCCAGGCCACTGAGCCACAATGTTTGTCACTCTCATCATGACATCAGAGATGACTTGTGCATTAATGGAATGTCACTGCTTACAATTAACAAAAGCAGCTTCATTCTTGCTAGGTGACTTTTTTGTAATATGAGTGTAGTCACAAAATACCCCCAATACACAAAATAGCCCCAAATACATTAGGATAACCTGCATTGCTGCAAATTATGTTTTTATTTTGACCTTTACACCCACACCATGCACAAACATAAATGTAGTGCCTTGTCAGTTGGCTTATGGCTTCCAGAAAAGCGGGCATGTTGGAACTGAAGCTTGGCAGAAATATTCCAGCCTGTTGGTTAGTTCCCTTGGGTAGGTACCTGTTGCCCCAAATCCAATAGTTGTTAAAATTAAAATATGAATAGAGGTAGTCTGATTTTCAGTCTGTGTTTCTAACACTGGGTCCAACTCAGCACATTGTTACAAATAAATGGCACTCATAAACGAGTCATCATTCTTGGCAAAATAATCCTGCTGGTCCCTAAAATTTTATTTCCTTCGTATATAATCACATGCAAGCAGCACCAGCCATGTTGTGTCAAACCATTAGGCTATGAATATGCTTTAGGACATGAGAATATGACCTTTCTGTAGGCAGGGAGTGAATCACAATAGTATTAATGTAATTAATGACAATCTGGATTGCACTGGTTTATAATCGTGAAAGGTGAGAACATGAAGTTGATATAATCTGAGGAAAATCCAAATAAGTTCTTTAGTGAAAATATGTGGAATTAAACCCCTTAAAGGTAACTACAACAGGGTGTATATGTCATATTCATCACTTTTTAGGTTTAATATGTTTGTCATGTGATAACGGCTCAGTGAATTGTTATGCACGTGAGTTGTAATTTAGCTGGTTTGGCTGAATTACCCTACCTGATCAAGGGTTTCGTCATTTCCCGCTTTCCTCTGAAATGTTGGGTATGGAGTTGGCATAAATATATGCAAGCTCTCCCATGAAGTCTTCTCATTTAAATCCCAACTTCTGCATGGAAAACTGTGTATGCACATTTTGGACCTCTTTTAGTGCATATGCAAGTTTTATAAATCTGATCCTAGGTCTCTACAGAACCCAAGTAGAAGACAAAAGGTAAACCTTGGCAGACGTAGCATATGTCAGGCTGAGACAGTACAAAAATACCTCTAGGGGAAGTACCCTATAAATAGTTAATTATCCTAGGGGTACAGAAATAAATACCCATAGATGGCGGCAGGGACATTCTTTTCAATGCAGGCGTGTCCCTTCTATCCATGAAGAAAGGCAGGCTGCCTGGCTTAGATTGGAAGCTAGATTGAAGGTTTGAGGAATACCCAGAGGCGTCCATTGGAAGTCTAGGAGGAGACTTAAGCTTCTGGAAGGCATTTTTGAACCCTAAAATGACCACTGGTGCTGTCTCTAAAACTTCTTCTGGTCGCTCGTACACTGTTCTTACAGTCAGGAGATAATAATAATAATAATAATAATAATAATAATAATCATCATCATCATCATCTTCATCATTTTATTTATATAGTTCCGTTCCCATACTCATACAAGGGTTTGACTGAAAGAAGAGAGTCCAAAAAAAAGAAAGGATTAAGAGAAAAGAGAAAAGATACAATGTTAGAAAGTGGCAGATCCAGCCCACTAAATGATGGGGAGCTAACATATTTAAAGCAACTCAGGGAGACCTTAGGGTTTTGTTTTTCCTGTGTATTTGTTTTGAACTCTGCTGTTCATTTTTCTCCTCATTTCTTCCTTGTGTGCTTCATTTATAAAAAGGCACACTTTTTTATGACTTGTGGCTTTTGATAGGGTTTAGGGACAGCTCAAGGTAACCCCTGTTCTTCCATGACATTCAGTGACCGTGGCCCAGTTTTCCAACCACAGGTGTTTTTTTTTAAAGACTACCAGAATACTGCTGTTATGTCTGCTAGGGTTATTTCCTTATTTTTTATTCATTGTAAAAACTTTAATGAAAAAATCCTTATTTTATATAGCATCTATGACCGATAGCACCATTGTACATGTGTTTTAATGCATTGCCGAATATATAATACAATTTGTGAAACACAAGATAGTTGAAATACGTGATAAATAAATGGAAAGTATTGAGACACCTGGATTCACGAAGCATAGATATTAAAATGTGAAAGTAAATGTACAGTAGCATTAACCAGACAGCTTAGCATTGTATGACAGACATAAACAAGGTAGCTTTAAAAGAAGTCAAACACAGGAACAGGGCTAAAATGGTAGACATGAATGTTCTAATGAACAAAACCTTCTATGGGGTGACTTCTGCTGTAGGCTGGCGCCCTGCCCAGGGTTTGTTTCCTGCCTTGCGCCCTGTGTTGGCTGGGATTGGCTTCAGCAGACCCCGGTGACCCTGTAGTTAGGATATAGCGGGTTGAATAATTGATGGATGGATGGATGGGGTGGCTTTTGTAGACTCATTTTATTTCCTTTTGATACCAAATTTTGGTGCAATACATTTATAAGGACAATTTTTGTACATATGTTAAATAAAGACATGAACACTACATGAGTATGCCATTAAGCAGAATGTCTGATTTTGCGATTTGCATTGTAAATTAGACAAATGCATTTCCATTTAAAAGCATTCTAGGTACAGTAATCAAACTGAATATAATAAATATTTTACAGCTTTTGTTGATGTCTTATGAGTCTTCCCTATTTGTTTTTCACTCATTTTCTGTAATTATGCAGAAACAATGGGTATTTCCATTTAGCAGTTTTAAAAATTAAAGGTTTTGCCCCTCATTTATCATTGGAATGTGTTTGCATGCCACAATTAGTGCTTTCAAGCTTTGTATAGAATGTAGAAAAGTAAAGTCTGGCTTAAAAAATGCTATAATGTAGTACAGAAAGATGACTTTGATTTTGTGTGCTGGGTCACTAGGAGATTGTTATAACATGTGTAACCATGGACATGTCTCACACATGTACAACTAACAACTAACAACTACCAGCTTGTAGGAAACATTCGCCTGTCTGTTACTGAACTTATTTGATCCAGGTCAGGTCTGCACGAGTATTGGAAGAAAGGCTGGCTTATTGCAGAACACACACACACACACACACACACACACACACATACATGTAGACTCAGTCAAATAGTCAGTAATCTAACATGTATGAGTCTGGAATGCAGGAAGAAAACAGAAATGCCCACAAAAAAAGCCAATGCTTACATGAGGAATTTTTTTTTTCAAGTGTGTATGGTCACTCCATGAAGATAAATGTTCCATCGTTTGTGCAAGATTTACCCTTACAAGGATGTTCTTCTTTTTTGAAAAACACGTTTTGAAATAACAGCTGTGGTCCGCTGAACTAATTCCCTTCATAATTTTCAGCCCTTCAGTCATGTCACCTCTTAATATCCATTTGTTTAGTACTTTTGAAAACATCACACATTCAGTGACAGGGCTGTAATTTACCATGTTCTCTTACAGCAATTCTGAAATACAGTAAACAACTGTGGCAACTAGCATGTCTGGTCCCTCTTAATCAAACATATGTCAAGTGATTGAGTAGGTTAATGCCTTTTTTTTGAAGTTCCAACACAGAAATCCTAAACACAGTACTAGCACACAAGAAGTAATCAAACAGAACAATTCTGAATCAGCTACTGGTGACTAAAGTTGAAAGCTGTTAAGTCTGGGCAGACCATAGCTCCATCTTAATGGCCTGGTGACTATCTGTCACAACCCAAGTCTACTTTTCAGTCAACAGAACTAATTTGATTGTAACAAGCAGTTAACTCAATACCCAAATGCTTTGGTCTGTGGACCATACGAACAGTTAAAGTCAAGTCAAATTATTGTTACATCACTTAATACGAATGTACGAGTGAGTGAAAGATTTATGTGTATGGTCTACAGCAGTTTTACACATATAACAATACACATACTATATTTAGATATCAAAACAATCATACACTGTATGAAAGGAAATCATTACATAAGTAACAGACACACCAACAGTTTATACACTATACAATGCAGACAAATAACAGAAGATAGTTATAGTGCAATGGAGTGTAGAGATAAAGGAACAGCAATATGAATGTGGAGTACCAATCACTATATAGACTCCAGCATCCTAACAATGAGAGGCGAAACTGTTTCACAGCCTGGTTGTCCAGGACTTGATACTACAGTATCATCCGCCTGAAGGTAATATTGTGAACAGTTCATGACTCAAATAAAAGGGGTCTTTTACAATTTTCCTGCCTTTCTCTAGACACCTCCTAACCAGTGCTTGAAGTGGGCTGGTACTCAAGAATTTCTACTTAATGTACTGGGAATGCTTCTTAGCATACTGACAGCACTTATCATTGCTGGGGATTTTAATCAAGCAAATCTTAAGAAGGTACTTCCCAGATTTTATCAACATGTAAACTGCAAAACTAGAAGGGAAAACATCTTAGATAATAAGCGTTTTGTTAGCTAAACCAGCTGGCAGGACTTTTAAAATATGGTCTGATGGTGCCATGTCCCAGCTCCAGGACTGCTTTGAACACAGAGATTGGAATATATTTTTCCTATTGGGCGGACTTAGAAACATATACTTTATCCGTGCTGACATATATTAATTACTGTGTGGACCATGCTACTTTAACAAAAGGATCAGGTGTACCCAAATGAGAAACTGTGGATGAATAATGAAGTCAAACAGCTACTCAATGTGAGAGACACAGCCTTTAAATCAGGAGACACCTCAGCCTATAGAGCTGCTATAGCTAATCTCAAAAGAAGCATCAGGTTGGCAAAACTTAAGTACAAATAGCAGATTGAGGAGGACTTTGACAGTAACTCCAATCCACAGCAGATGTGGAAAGGCATTCAATCCATCATGGATTATAAAAAATAGAATGACACACATACCACAGACAAAAACCAGTCTCCAGTCAGCTTCAAACTGCCAGAAGACTCATTGCCTCTTGCTCTATATATACAAGGTACAACGGGCACTGAATAGCATCAACATAAGGAAAGCAGCAGGTCCTGACGGTGTGTAAGGACGTTTGCTCCAAGCCTGAGCTGACCAAGTAGCTGAGGTATTTACACAGATATTCCACCTCTCTTTCCTTACGTATAGTCCCCTCGTGCCTGAAATTCACAACCACATTGCCTGTTCCGAAAAACATATGATAACCTGTCTTAACGACTATCGACCGGTTGCTCTCTCACCTCTAAAATCGCAAAGTGTTTTAAATAACTGGTAATCAGTCACATTAAAGAATTTGTCCCAGATGATCTAGACCAACACCAGTTTGCCTACTGGACAAACAGATCAACTGAGGACGCCATCTGAAATTGCTTTGTATTCTGCCATCTTGCTCCTTGAAAAGCCCAGCGCCTACATTAGGATGCCCTTTGTTGACTACAGCTCGGTGTTTAACACCATCATATCTAGTCAACTGATGAACAAATTCCATGCATTAGGACTAACTCCCTTCATATCCAACTGTTTAGTAGATATTCTCACCAACCATCCCCAGTCTGTCAAGTTGGACAAGCACACATCCTCCATTCACAACATAAACACTGGTGTACCACAGGACTGTGTGCTAAGCCCTTCTCTATGTTCTTTTTACCCATGACTGTAAACCCATCCACAAAACAAACACTATTGTTAAATTTGCAGACGATATGTCTGTCATTGTGCTCATATCAAACAACGATGAATCTGCATATAAGGAGGAAGTTCATAATGTGATAGAGTGTTGTGACACCAACAACTTGGTCTTAAATGCCAAAAGACCAAAGAAATCATTATAGACTTTAGGACCACTAAAAAGATCAGTTGCAGTCCAGTAAATATTAAAGCAGAGGTTGTGGAGAAAGTCTCCAGCTTTAAGTTTCTAGGAGTTACCATCATGGAGGACTTTTCCTGGGCTGACAATACTTCAGTGGTAGTAGGCAAAGCACAAGAACACCTCTACTTTCTGAGAAGGCTAAGGAGAGCTGTTGGTCACCTTTTACAGATGCACCATACAGAACATTTTGACTAACTGCATGACAGTTTGGTACAACACCAGTACCAAACTGCCAAAAAAAACCTGCAGCGAGTTGTAAAAACAACACAGGAAAATTATTGGCATTGAACTGCCATCACTTGAACACCCACACAAGACTCGATGTGTGAGAAGGGCTAATAACATCATCAAGGATGTCACTCTTCCTGGACCTAACTTGTCTAAGGTCTTTCCATCAAGCAAGCACTTCAGATTGATATGTACACATACAAATAGAGTACAAAATGCTTCTTTTCAACTGCTATAAACTTGAACTCCAATATCTTCTCAGTCTGAGATCACTTTTCATTGAAGATGTACAATAAGTTATACAGGTGATGTGTAATATACTGTTTACTAACATGTACCATAATAATCTATGCTGCTATACATTTATGCAATAATAATCCATCCTGGTTTCTTGAACATTTAACATTGTATATGTCATCTTGCTAATATTTGAAACATACTTTCTATGATTATTCTGTTTCTAGTTCTTATTTTTTATTTTTTATTTTTTGTATTGATATCTATCTGATCTATTTGCCTTTTGGATTTTAAATGCACCTTGGGGTTGCCACAAAAAATAATTTCACTGTGTCATACAAGTGCTTCAACTTAAAACTGCTCACCCTTTCCTCAGTAACGTCATTGATGGTGTTAGGGGAGTGTATGCCTCTTTGCTTACTGAGGACCACTATTATCTCCTTGGCATTGGCCACTTTGAGGAAGACACCAGAGTGTCAAGGGTCTGTTTTCCTCCCTGTATTTAGTCTTGTTGCTGCCGGAAATAAGGCTCACTACTGTTGTGTCATTGGAAAATTTCAAAGTGATGTTAGACATGCAGTCAATGGTAGAGAGAGCATATAGTTACATTGTGATAAACGGTAATTGGTAGACCCCTGCAAGTGAAAATAGAGAGATTTATTTAAAACAATAATAAAGAGCTTCAGTTAGAAAAAAGAGACTAACATTAATAAATTAAACTCCTGATTTCCTTTAACAGAGTTATTTCAATGAACGTTAACCTTTCATGAATACATGAATCATAAATAAGAATGTGTTTAAAACATAGATATTACATTAAACAAATAATTAAGCCAGAATCTAAACAAATTTGTAGTGAACTGAGGTGAACTCAATTCTTTTAACAGCGTTTAAAAATCACAACATTTCTTTTCTTCTAATTGTAATTCCCTACCATTAAAGATGGAAGTAAAAACATGAAGCATAAACTAAGGAACCTAACAAGTATACAAGATGTATGTCCTAAATTCCAAAATGACTAAGCTTAGAGAAGCCATTAAAGTTGGGGTGTCAGAGCATAACAAATTGCTTAATCAATGCTTAATGGTGCAAGTTCCCTTTTTATTTTGTTAGTCTCACTCATTATATAGTTAAATCTATAACTGAAGCACATAAAGTTCACCTGGAAATGGGTGAGGCTAGAAATAATGCAACATTCATGGGCAATGGGATATATGGGAAATACAAGCTTTCCAGTAGCAAATTTCATGGGAGTCTTCTTCCAGTGGGGTAGTTTAGAGGTAACTTACTCTGCTGTCTTTTGATATAATACGACATCTCTCCGTCATTTAATTGTGTATAAAAAAATAAAAAAACAGATTATTCAAAAATATATTTTTGCAATGGGAAACCAATCTAATTTGCTTCATTCCATGCTTATGTTCATAAAAAGAATGAGTGCTAATTTTGTAATGCATTTTGTGTGATTCCAGTAGCAAACTAAGAGCAACTTCTTGTTTCTACTAAAATGCAACCGGGAAACTCTCCCAAACAGAGTACAGAGTGAAAATAGTTATCTCCGCAAATGTCCATACCATGTGAATGTAGCACAAACAAGATCTGAAATTTACAGACCCAATTTTCTTTACCTTCAAACAAATTTTGGGAGCAAAAAACAGCAGCAAAACTCAAGCCAAAAACAGGCAAGACAAAGACCATAAAAGACCTGGAAGAAGTGGCTGAAATATATTGTATCTAGTTAATATCTGATAACAGTATGCAGCTAGTGTTTTTCACGGACTCCAAGCAGCAGTTTAAGAAGTTGAAGCAAAACTTTCGCTTGACATGAAAAAGATGAAGCACATTCACTTCATGATTTTCATGTCGGTAGAGCACCACTAGCATTGGAGGATGCAGTTTTTATATTAAAGCAGACTGAATGAAGTTCGCAACACTGTATTCTGTGCAGTCAGAAGCAAGTTTACAAATGAAAACTCAGCCCATTTTTAACGTGGACTAAATAAACACACATTTATGGATTTGGCTGTTCTTTTAATACTTTTTTTTATTTTTATGGGATATTTCAGGGTGGCTTTTTCATTTGGTGATGTGTTGTACCTTCAAATATATGTGTGAGTGTGGTTTGTACATTTTTCCAATATTTGAATAACATAACGTAACGTAACCTAACCTAACATAACATAACCACCTTAATCAAATTTCACTTCATAATTAAGTGCAAAGTAAAGACCAAGCCTGGAAAGGGAGCCAGTCAATTTTAGTGTTAGAAGGATTAGTTTATTTAAGTTGATCTGGTATGAGTGACTCTGTCAGGTCATTGACTGGTGCCACATCTAAGACACATCTGTGTCATTCTTTGCAAACCCAGTGCTGTTGGGTTAGGTTCCAGGTACATAAAATGGCAAAACTGGATTAGGCACCTTTTAAAAATATATGTTGTCAAGCAGTGATGAGCAATGTCAGTCCTCTAGGTTTTTGTTCCAACCAGTTACTTAATTAGAAACCTATTTGTGCCAATAACAGATCTTACTTAATTTCATGGCTTTGTCAGTGTTTTAACTCTGTCAGATCATTCTTATAGAATTTTTACAGAGTTGTGTTTTTATTCTTCTAAGGATATCATCCAAATTATGTGAAGTCTAAAACTGATGAGTCAGTTGTTTACTTTTTTCTCTTTAGTTTCGTGAAGCATTTTATTAAACCAAATACAATACAATACAATTCATTTTTCGTATAGCCCAAAATCACACAAGAAGTGCCGCAATGGGCTTTAACAGGCCCTGCCTCTTGACAGTGTACCCCAGGCTAGACTCTCTAAGAAGACAAGAAAAAACTCCCAAAAATACCCTTGTATGGAAAAAATGGAAGAAACCTTGGGAAAGGCAGTTCAAAGAGAGACCCCTTTCCAGGTAGCTTGGGGGTGCAGTGGGTGTCAAAAGGAAGGGGGTCAATACAATACAATACACAGAACAGAACAAATCCTCAATACAGTATAAAAATAAAAATTTTAGAAGTACAGAGCAGAATTTAACAGTAGATGATATCACATAATATGATTTGGATTTGTCCTGGAGACCTCATTCATCAAGCTGCCTCCCCCATTTGGCCATTCCACAGCTGAAATAGCGCTAATCCGATGAAAAGACCCCTCTTTCCCATGATTCCTGCGATCCTCCATCAGGGATGACTTTACCTTAGGAAGGCAAAACAACTTGGCTGGTGGGCCGTGGCACCAAGTGCCACATTTGAGTACCGATAGTGCACGATGAATACACACAGGTATAAATGGAAGCAAGCTAAACAGAGAACTCCTGGTACCTTTGCTCTTGCATCTTATTGATAACATGGAGTAATTAAAAACAGTGAATACAGCTGTTTAAAATTAAAATTAGCAATTAAGGCTTCAAAGTGTTAATAAATGAGACAAATAAAACGAAGCAGAAAAAATGTCACTTGAGCAATCAGTGCTTTATCAGCAAACAAATGACTTCTCATGAAATAATTGGGTTAGAACTCCAGGACTGACATTGCTTACCCTTGTTTTAAGGAGTTGTTTTAAGAAGTTTTGTTTGTTTGTTGATTTGTTTTCCAGTTTACTCCCTTTTTGAGTTTTCATTCAGTGTAATGTTGATTATGGAAAAAGATGATCCGCTGTGGCAACCGCTAATGGGAGCAGTTGAAAGAAGAAGCAGAAGATTCAGTGTAATGTTAATGTATTCGTTAAGGGTGCAATTTGTTTCACCACAGTTGCATTTTAGGATTTGAGGCTAGCCATTTTCTTCTTGATTTAGCACAATCAGTTTGATGCTTGTTAATAAATAAAGAGCTGATTGTTTGAAAAGAAAATATACAAAATGTTTAGTTGGATGTAATATTCTTGTTACAAGGTGACAGATGGAGTACTCTGAATATTTTAACTTTAACAATAATAACTGAACATCTGTTTAGCCACACATTTGCAATATCACTTAACATGTTTTGATGCAGACTTTATTTCTTTTCTGGTTCTAGAAATACTGTGTTATATCATTGTACATAAGCCAGTATGGGTACTTTAGCCAGGTATTTCATATACTGTACATTACATACATGAGGTTACAGTGGAGTACTTGTTAATATTGCTGCCTCCCAGTAATTGGAGCCCAGTTTAAATTTCATGCTGGATTTCTTTTCTGTGTGAAGTATGCATGATCCTCCATGTTAAAATCAGTTCAATCCCACTGTTAAAAAGGCATTTTATCATTTCAGTTTCAATCTCTGCTTTTACTCTGTGCCAGAGTATAAAAGTAAATGTGTTTTGAGTGTGTTTTGCTTTGGAGATTGATATCCAGACCAGATTAGGTTTCTGCTTTGTGCCAGTCATTGCCATGAAAATTGGTAGATCATTCCACCATATATATATATATATATATATATATATATATATATATAGTCACAAGAACGACAAAGATTCATTGCAAAGGTTTGGGGCAATCATCCTTTTCCTGGCTGCAAAATTGGTTAAATTGAACAGACATATTCACAGGTGTGAGTCCAAAACAGAACTGAATTGCTGCCTTCAAATGGCGTTTTTTAAAAACAAGTAGAGGAAGTGATGTAATCAGAGCCGGAACCGGAAGTGACACCATTGGCAGTGACAGAACTGAAAGTGACGTCAGAACCTGGCAGGATTTCCCAAGAATGGTCTGTAAGGGAACGAGAGAGACAATTAGTGCATCCTGCCACCCCCTGGTCATTATTCAGGCCCTTTAGTTGTCTGCTAATCACATGTGTGTGACTATATATATATATATATATATATATATATATATATATATATGTAGTAAAAAGTCGCTATATATGCGCCCGACCCGACACAGGATGCACAGACACACACATATAAAATAAATAAACTTTTATTTTTCTTCAGCTGGAGGGCACGTCTTACTTGTGTTCCCCAGCCACAACACAGTCCCAAAGAACCAACACGCAAAAGTAAAGCACTCTTCCTCTGCACCACCACTCCTCCTGGGCAACCTCGTCCTCCTCCACCCGACTCCAGGTGCTTGATTGCCGACATTCAAGTGTACTTCCAGGTGTGGTGAAACCATTGCCCAGAAGGGTCCAGCAGCTCCTGCTGCAGCACCCCCTGGTGGCGACTGCGGAACCCAACAGGGCTGCACAACACTCCAACCCCCATGAAGCCCTGGGGGAGTCCAAGGCACTGCTGTAATCCAGGGAGGCTGCCATCTAACGTCCAGGGGGAGACATTGCATTTCCCATGTTTGCCCCCCTGGAACATATGCTGCAGGGGCATCCCGGCCAGGCATGGGCCCCGGCCATCCATCATTTTATATATATATATATATATATATATATATATATATATATAAACACACAAATGCACACACTCACTCACCAGCCACTTTATTTGGTATACCTTGCTAGCACCGTGTTGGACCCATTTTTGCTTTCAGAACTGCTGTAATTCTTTGTGGCATAGCTTCAATAAAGTGCTGAAAACATTCCTTAGGGATTTTGGACCAAATTGGCATGGTAGCACCACACAGTTACAGCAGATTTGTCGGCTGCACCTCCATTATGCAAATCTCCTGTTCCACCACATCCCAAAGGCGCTCTATTGGACTGAGATCTGGTGACTGTGGAGGCCATTTGAATACAGTGAACTCATTGTCATGTTCAAGAAACCAGTTTGAGATGATTTTAGCTTTGTGACAGGGCACGTTATCCTGCTGGAAGTAGCCTTCAGAAGATAAGTACACTGCGATAAGGATAGACATGGTCAGCAACAATACTTAGGTAGGCTGTGGCATTTAAATGGTGTTTAATTGGTACTAAAGGGCCCAAAGTGTGCCAAGAAAATATCCCCCACATCATTACACCACCACTACCAGTATGAACCATTGATAAAAGGCTGGATGGATCCATGCTCTCATGTTGTTGATGCCATTTTCTGTCCCTACCATCCGAAAATCACAGCAGAAATTGAGACTCAGCAGACCAGGTTTTTTCAATCTTCTATTGTCCAATTTTAGTGAGCTTTTGTAAATTGTAGCCTCAGTTGCATGTTCTTAGCTTTCATGAGTGTCACCTGGTGTGGTCTCTTGCTGCTGTAGCCCATCTGCTTCAAGGTTCAACACGCTGTGTGTTCAGAGATACACTTCTACATACCTCAGTTGTAAAGAGTAGTTATTTCAGTTACTGTTTCCTTTCTATCAGGCTGAATCAGTCTCGCCATTCTCCTCTGACCCATGGCATCAACAAGGCATATTTGCCCAGAGAGCTGCCACTCATTGGATATTTTCTTATTTTTGGACCATTCTCTGTAAACCTTAGAGATGGTTGTGTGTGAAAATCCCAGTAGATCAGCAGTTTCTGAAATACTCAGACCAGCCCACCTGGCACCAACAACAATGCCTCATTCAAAGTCACTTAAATCACCTTTCTTTCCCATTCTGATGCTTGGCTTGAATGTCAGCAGGTTGTCTTGACAAAGTCTACATGCCTAAATGCATTGAGCTTCTGCCATGTGATTGGATGATTAGATACTTGTGTTAACAAGCAGTTTGAACAGGTGTACCTAATAAAATAGCCAGTGAGTATACAGTATATATATATATATACTCTTATGAGAGTTGCATGATAGTCATGTAAGAAGGACTACTGTCTCACAGCTTCATCATTATTGCTTTGAATTGTAGTGTTGCGGAAAATACTTGGTAAATTAAAAATAAGTCTGGAGACAATGCTATAAATAAAATTGAAGGATGTCCTTTATTTACACCAACCGGTGTAGGCTCACTATGTGAGCAGCAAGGCTCTCCAGAGCAAGTCTGCTTAGTTTTAAGAGAACAGCTCCTGTTATCAATTAGGTTCATTTACATACAGTAGCAGATAAACATTTCAATCCCACCAATGAGCATTCAGATAAGAGGTACATGCTTGCAACACCCCTCTGCCATTAAATAACATCCAAAGGTCCCAAATAAGTTAATCATTAAAAGTCCTGTCTAAACATTTGGTTTACAGAATAATACTACTTATATGTAAAGTGTTATCACAAAACAAAACACAAAGTTAAATGTTATATATGACCTTACTTCCTAATATAAAGTGTGCTGGTACAACTGAAGTCAGGATGTGCTAGTTTAACAGGCAGGCACTTTCAAACACTTTTTTTCCTCTTACACCTAACCTGCCTGATTTATGAGATTTGCATGTTTTTTCTTTACATGGATCGTTTTTTTATTTCCCATCCCCCAAATAGTGGTGTGTTATTGCTACATTAACCCCGCTATAATTTATTTTTCCTGATGCCCATAACTAAGTTCATATATAAGAGCAGGTTCTATAATATTCAACTGGCAATAATTTGCGACACACATGAATGGATAAACAAGAGTATTAATCTTCCTAACTAATATTTCACAAAAAAAAGCCCACCATGGAGTAGAAAGGCAAAGGTTTGCTTTATATTGACTTTCCATATGAGCACAGAGTGTAAAAGTGGGGCTTCAGGATCCGTTTGGTTTCTCGGGTTTTCAGCACTTATAGCCAATATAAGTCAATAAACATAACTTATTTGTGGTCAAGCATTGAATCTTTTTCTTTTATTTTGGCTTTTACTATCTTTGTGAACGTGAATTTAGCAGCAGTTTCTTTTTTGTCTCACAAATTCAGAAGACAGATTGAACTGTCATTACACTGTTTTGTTTTAGCCTACTGACGGTGTGTTGTCAAAATAGTAATCTAAGGTCAACATGAGAGGAAAGTCAGTTTCAGACATATATACATCTATCTATCTATCTATAAATAAAATCCAATGTCTGTCTGTCCACTTTTCATATGAGAACTTTTTAACAGATTTAAATCATGGTTTTTTTTCTGTAATTTCCTTGAACATTCTGGTGGATTTTGCAACTTCTCTCATTGCGCTCAGTACCAATTTATTTGCACAAATCCGAGAGACAGGCTGTGCGCCGAGAAAAGGGTGATACGGGACCTGAGAAGTGGAGAGGCATGTGTTGCCTTCCTCACTTATGTGCCAGCCTCCGTTCAAGTTGGTCTACCTCTCGCCACATGTTGCAGCATACTTTACTTGCACTTAGCTAGCAATACCTGTTTGTTTAGCTGAAATTATCATCTAGAGATTGTTGAAGCGTAACGATTGACATTTTTGAGAGAGAGATCATAGCTACGTGTTTTAAAGGATAGCTGCTGATTGCCAGAAATATCACAGCCACGTGCTTTTCTCCTCACAGGGGAGATGCTCTCCTGTCAGAGCTTAACACGATCAGATATAGTGCCAACGTTTGACATTGGAGCATACCTACCTTGTGCTTGACCAGAATTATATATATATATAGAGAGAGAATCTGTGGGATATTGTGAAGAGAAAGTTGAGAGACACAAGACCCAACACTCTGGATGAGCTTAAGGCCGCTATCGAAGCATCCTGGGCCTCCATAACACCTCAGCAGTGCCACAGGCTGATTGCCTCCATGCCACGCCGCATTGAAGCAGTCATTTCTGCAAAAGGATTCCCGACCAAGTATTGAGTGCATAACTGAACATAATTATTTGAAGGTTGACTTTTTTTGTATTAAAAACACTTTTCTTTTATTGGTCGGATGAAATATGCTAATTTTTTGAGATAGGAATTTTGGGTTTTCATGAGCTGTATGCCAAAATCATCAATATTAAAACAATAAAAGGCTTGAACTACTTCAGTTGTGTGTAATGAATCTAAAATATATGAAAGTCTAATGTTTATCAGTACATTACAGAAAATAATGAACTTTATCACAATATGCTAATTTTTTGAGAAGGACCTGTATATATATTTTTTTTTATTGGTTTTTAAAGTTTGTCCTGTTTCAATGCTATGTGGGCGGAGCTAGTATATAAATGATAAATGTTGGATTGGATGGAATGGTATCCCGACTAGGGTCAGGTATGATTACCTTCTGGGAGGCTGTAATGGATGGAATCCAAGATTGAAGATACAACCTTGCCAGGATGGTCCTTAGTTTCTGGCCTATTTGGTATGATCAAATAATTTTGATACAAAGGACAAGTAGACCTTTTCTGTCCAAGCATGAAAGGTAGCAGTGCTCCCCTGGCTGAAGCCAAGTATGGACACCCACAGTGTGGGTAATGTAGTCTAGAAAGATGATCATGTCAGGGACCTTGGGCGCCACATGGCGGCGCTGTGAAGAATAGACTTCACTATTTTAGAGAATTTTCTTATGACTCTCACAATTCCATAACACCGGAAGTGCTCCCAGGTCTGACATAAAAGGAGCCACTCTGCCTCATCCAGGGGGAAGAGTCAGGAGGCAGAAGGCAAAGGCCCATGTGGAGGAGTGAAAGGAGATGGAAGAGGACAAATACTTTGTTGGGTTGTTAAAAAAAGCTCTGGGAAAATAAAAAACAAAACTTTATTTTATTCCTAAGCTGTGTTTGGTGGACCTGTGTCAGATGTTTAGCTCTCAGTAGCACCCCCTAGTGATCACATTATATTTATTCTAATTACAGCACAGAAAGATAAAGTGAATTCCCAGAGTCACACAGTTTGTTAGAGGTGATGGGAATGCTGAGGTTTTAAAGTCCTGTGCCATACTGTTTGGTGAACAGTTGTTTGTGTGCATGTGTGAATGTGTGATATACAGCAGGCTAAGGGCCAGTCTCGTGTTTTAAATGATTCCCAGACCCTAAACCAGATTAGAAAGATTCAGTGATGGATGGATATTGTATGGCCGGAATCTTTGTGTATTTGTTTTGTTGTTGTTATTTAGCATTGTGTTCAAAACTTGTATGCAGTAGCTTTGCTATGTGTGCAGAAAAATGTCTCAGCCATTGATGTGTTCCTAGGCATCACAACTGAAACTTATTGGGGGTGTATGAATAAGTGGATTGAAAGAAGAAGAAGAATATCTGCCTTTCCAGTGTAATAAAAATAAAACAGAAAAACACAGGTTAAAAAAACAGAAAGCCTAAATAGAATCCAGGTTTGTCCAGCTCTCTGCAGAAAGGAAAAAAAAAGAAAAAAATGAAACCCATGTAAGAAAATAACAGAGTGGCCAGATGGTTCCTTACAAATAGGATACTGCAGACAAAGAAAGCTTTTCAATAAAGGAAAATTATATGTCACCTATGTTTTTCTTTGCTTGTTTCTGGCTTATGGATTCTGTTAGCCTTTTTGGAGATCTAAGAAGAACCCTTAATGGCCACAATAGTGTTGTTCAAGTGGCAGGGCTGGAGATCTGTAATCTTAGCCAACTCTTAACTTCTTTGTTGGGGCAGAGTATCAGAGGTTTGACAAACTGTGGCCTCTTGTTATTTATGAGCTAGGGAAGCTTGTAAGGCTGTATTGCTTTGATTATTTGTCAACATCAAAATATTAAATCATTCTTGAAAGTGCATTTAGTTGAATTACCATCTTAAGTTTCTGTGGACAAATTAGTTTTGACATGTTGTGCTTTTTCTGCATTCAAATGAGACAGTCATATTGCTTATGCTGTGATCAGTATGGATGAAGGAGTTGCACATCACTAGAGCACCAGATTATGATGACTTTACTTTATATTTCTATGCAAACCCTGGCTCTTTCTTTTTCCTCTGTAAATCAAATATGTATTTTCAAAGTGAACAAATGGAAGAAGATTCACTCTGATAGGTTACTGATGCACCTTGGTTTAAAGTAGTGGAAGTGCGAATAACACTGAATTAGATTTTCCAAGGCGAGGTGAAGAGAATTCAAATAAGTTAAGCAAAACACATGCAGGCCATTCCCAAAGGAAGGAAAGGCAGCTTTTTTGTCATTCACTAGACTTTCTTGCAGTTCTCAGCTGATTTTTTTTATAACACAAAATGTATCCTGTTATTAAAATGTCAGCTGCATTTTTTATTTTATTTTTTATTTTTTGCTTGGTGTCTTTCAGTTTCCAGACCTGTTAATGGAAAGTTATGCTCTGGACCTACGCCATCAGTTGCTCAGATGTGTTCTGTCCCTTGTGCTCAGCTATGTTTGCTCTCCTCTTGGTCTGCGTGGGGCCCTTGTACCTATGAAAACTGTCAAGATCCACAAGGCAGAAAAGGTAAATCATGAGTTATGAGCTTATTTCATTTGTCACTCCTATTCATAATGGTGAACTGCTATGTTTTTACCTTCCAGCCCAAGCTTTGTATAGCGTCAACTGATGTAAACAATGTATATGCTTTATTAGAAACACATTACTGGGGATCAGTGATTAATTAATTAATTTCACATAACAATATCAAACTTAGTTCCCAGTCATGGATCCACCATTTACTATTATGTTGAAGCGTACTTTTAAATTATGTTCTACTACTCTGATGCTTTCTAGATCCAGTGTCCTGTGTTCAAAATCTGCACATGATTGCTGTCACCATTGTATTGGCATGCTGTCACGCTATCCATGCGATGTTTTCTCTCAAGGCTGTTTTTTTTTCTCCTATATCCCAAAAACATACTTGTTAGGTTCATTGGTAATTCCAAATCGGATATTTGTGTGTATGAGTAAGCACTGAGGTGAACTAACATCCAGTCCCAATGCCGCTGGGATAGGCTCTGGCCCCTCACAACCCTGATTGGATTAAAAATAACATATAAAAATGTTATGTTATTATTAAAGCCTCTGGACTGTCCAATTCAGTGTAGCCTCTCTCCAGTAGGCCTAAACACGTTTGCTTCTACTTGGAGATACCTTTTACAGTTTATACTTGTACTTTCCATTACAAAGATTCTCCAGCTCAGCATTTTTCAACCTGTGACTGACAAGTCAAATGTGAGTCACTGAACTCCCTACATAGGTCAGCAGTTTAAGTTCAAAATAAATACATAAATAAACTAAATCAACCATTACTTTAATGTTTTAGGGCAGTGGTCTCAAACTCCAGTCCTGGAAGGTGGCAGTTGCTGCAAGTTTTCATTCTAACCCTATTCTTAATTGGTGACCAGTTTTTGCTGCTGATTAACTCCTTTTCCTTTTATTTTAATTGAATTGTTTTTTAAGATTTGTTCCCCTGATCGTTCCTCTGAATTGCTTCATTTCTTTCCTTAAATGTCACCCAAACAGAAATGAAACGTGATGTAAGTGAGCCAACAGAAGACCAACTAAGTTAGAGCCTCAAACTCCAACCAGTTGCTTAATTAGGCGCTGAATCTTGTCATTAATTAAACCCGTTCCTGTTGTTCTTGTTGCTGCTCTCATTGTGCAATAGCATACATTTGCAAAATTGTTGATTTTCTCTTTTCTAAGTGCATTGTTAAAATGTTTTGGGGACCTGAGCAGATCAACATTCCTCAGATCTTCATCTTTCATTATTTTCAGATATTTTATAATGGTCACAGTTTGCTGGTCATGTTTTTTGCTCAGTTTGTTTCATATTATTGTTTAGCTTCTAATTAAGGAAAAAGAAACAAGGCGTCTGAATCTTCAAGTGCAAGTCAATTAAAATTAATTCAAAAGAACTTAATTAGCAACACAAACAGGTCACTAATTAAGATAGGGGTTAGAATGAAAACTTGCAGCAACTGTGGCCCTCCGGAGTTTAAGACCACTATTTTAGGGTGTACCAGAAACACATATTATCCAGAAATAATTATGGTTAAAACAAATAGTCCAAAATGTTATCTGCCCTTCAAAACCTCTAAATCAATGCCAGAATTTCAAAATAAAATGCATTAACTCCAAAATAAATGTATAAAGTCATCTGATTCATATCACATGCCACAAAAGATTGTGTATTCTCCTCATTTCTGTGTGTGTGTGTGTGTGTGTGTGTTTCCTCCAATTACTCTGTTTTTTCTCCCGTATCAGAAGGACGTGTATTATTTAGGTTAATTCATCTCTTGTGGACTCAGCTTCCCATCCAGACTTTTCTCAAGTGTGGTCTCAGCACTGCCTGACCCTGAATTAAGTAATGCAGAATTGAGAGTAATACAGAATGTTAGGTTAGTCTTAATAGCAAATATTAAATGAAGGAAGACAGCAAAAATAAGAATATTTTAAATTGTAAAAAATAATTATAAATAAAGAGTGATTGTTTTGCAGTAAACAACATCAATACTTCATCCATTTTTTGGCCAAACAGAATTTTAAATCAACTTTGAATGTGACTTACTGTATTTGTTTAAGAATGTGTGAAATGTATTTAACCTGTATACAATGAGAGGTGAAAAGTGTGCATTTGGATAATCTAAATTATCATCTGAAATTAAATAAACTCAATGAAACAAATGTGTATCCGTGCATGTCAAATGTCTTCTCTCTCTCAGTATCCGAGTTAAATAAAAGGCAAACAATTTCATAAATAAATATTAAATTTAAATCTATGTGTTTCCCAAGGAATTGGAGAGGCTGTACTTCCTTTTCTCCAGCTTATTGTATAGCCTGCTGACAGTGCAATCTATTGAGGTTAAGCCGAAACAATGTAAACATATGAAAACAGCAGTTACCACACTGTTAATTTAATATTTATTCTATTATATGATAGACTTTAAATTAAGTCTGCAGGTGTTCAGTCACTTCCCTGGTTTGCTCTGTTTGTCTGTAAAACGCTACAGTTAGGATGACAAAACTCCTCTTAAACTTTCTGAGGGAACACTGGAACAGAACAATCAGGACGAGAACAGGCCATTCAGCCCAACAAAGCTCGCCAGTCCTATCCATTTACTTTTTTTAAAAAAATATCAAGTTGAGTTTTGAAAGTCCCTAAAGTCTTACTGTCTACCACACTACTTGGTAGCTTATTCCAAGTGTCCATGGTTCCTTGTGTAAAGAAAAACTTCCTAATGTTTGTGCAAAATTTACCCTTAACAAGTTGTATCCCCATGTTTTTGATGAGCTCATTTTAAAATAATAGTCTTGATTCGCTGTTCTAATCACCTTACTAATTTTAAACACTTCAGTTATGTCACCTCTTAATCTTCTTTTGCTTAACTGAAAGACTTAGCTCTTTTAATCTTTCCTCATAATTCATCCCCTGTAGCCCTGGAATCAACCTAGTCGCTCTTCTCTGGACCTTTTCTAGTGCTGCTATGTCCTTTTTGTAGCCTGGAGACCAAAACTGCACACAGTACTCAAGATGAGGCCTCACCAGTGCATTATAAAGCTTGAGTATAACCTTCTTGGACTTGTACTCCACACACCGTGCTATTACGGAACAACGTCTGGAAGTTCTGATGAGGTTTCTCGCACCATCACCCTCTGCTTCCTTTGTCCGAGCCAATTCTGCACCCACCTGAAAATATCACACTGAACTCCCTGTTCTTTTACTTTGATGCCCAGCCTCTTATGTGGCACCTTTTTAAATGCTTTCTAAAAGTCAATATAAATAATAGTATAAGCTCCACTTTGATCATAACCTTTTGTTGATTCCTCATAGAATCTCAGCTTATTAGTAAAACATTGTCTCTCTCTTCTGAACCCATGCTGACCGTTCAGAAAACCGAGTGAGCTGCATTACACTGTTAATATGTTTCCAAAACCCGTGTGGATCATATTGATGTTAGCACAGTGTCTTTTAATCTGATAATATTCTTTACTCTTAGTGGTTCCTTACACATAGTAGCCATTTTATTCAATACATCCATCTAGACTGTGGGTAAACTGTGGCCATAAAAAGATGCATTTGTTTTTCAACTGTCATAACATGGAGTTTCCACAGTAGCAAAATGGGAATAAGGCCTCCAAACATAAGCAAGGGAGCAGATCAGAATCTTAAGTGGTCTGGTGGGCAGAGACTCAACTGAACTCAGCCAGGCCCCTAATACAGTCATTCCTTGTTATCTGTGAGAGGTTGGTTGCAGAACCATTGGTGGATACCAAAATCCGTGGAAGTTTAAGATACAAAAAAATGGCATAATATTTGCTTATAACCTACACACATCTTCCTTTATACTTTAAATTATCACTAGCAGCACTAACATTTCCACGAATTTGTTCTTAGCTACCTTATGGCCCAATTTGGCAAACAACATGCCACTTTTCAAAAGACACAAGATTTTTATTTTCTTGTCAACAGATAGCACTTTATGCCTCTCCTTAAGGCCCATTTTTACTTGAATGTAGGCAGCTACAGATGTGGTCGCGGACAGAGGTCACATGCACATCCTGGTCTGTTCATAGTTCAAGCGTTCAGTGCACAGCACTGCATGACACTCAAGGGCTATTTCTTTACCTTTTCAAATCATTCTTACAGATATTTCCATTTCTACCTGCACAAACTTTTATCTTTGCCCAAAGTCTGGATAATTTCTCGCCATGAATCTGTAGACATTCAGTTGTCGCTGTGTACTTTTAATGATGGATCGTGTACATATGGGGTAGCAACACTTCACACAACGGTTCCTCCAATTAGTGCATATTTTCAGTTGATGCACACAGGGACACACGGTTGCATTATGGAGGCATGCAGTCACAGACGTGCCAGGACTGATGACAAAACCTACGTCATGCCCACCCTAGCGTACCTTTGCAGTGATGCATACGTGTCAAGTATAAACCAACCTTTAGCCTTTGAACTTGCACTGGTTAAGTCCCTGCAGTTTGTACACACCGCCCATCACTACTACAGATTGTGTGCTTTAGTGAGAGGTCCTCAGAATGGCCCTTCTGCAATTGCTCATGGCCTCTGGCAGAGCACCAAGAGGAAGGTCAAACTTGAAATAAAAACCATAACAAGGTTTATGTTGGTGAAACGGTGGAACAATCATTACTGAGCCTTGAGGGGTGAGAGCGGGGGGTCAGGGCATCAGCCTGACTCGTCTCCCCCGCCAGCCCTCTCCACCGATCACTTTATCACTTTATCCATATGGAGTCAGTTTAGCATGTGGCAAATTCAAATTTTGCATCTTGGAAGTTTCTGATTTGTTTTCCAAATATTTTCAATCCATGGTTGGTTAAATAAATGGATGTAGAACCCACAGATACAGACGTCTGACTGAACTATCTGTTGGCTTTAGCTTAAGCAGGCTCAAAAATCGGTTTCTAGCAAAACAGCTATAAATATAGTAAAATTATGACAATTATGACCACAAACACTCTGCTTGAATTTATAGATCAAACAGAATACCTTTAAAAATCAATGATTTATTCATGGAAAACTTTTGTCTACTGTAGTCTCATCTTCCTGCTCTTAGCTTACAAGAGTAGATGCCGGTGTGGTCTTATGCTGTTGTATCCAATCCATTTTAAATTCTCACACTCTGCTTATTCAGAAAGGTCTGTACATTACTGTTGTATGTTGGGCTGTTATTTAAACATGTGTGGCCTTTCTGCTGGCTTGGGCTTGTTTGGCAATTCTCCACAATAAAAAGTGCTTTCATGCACACTGCTGCTGGAGAAATGGATGTTTTCTGTTTTTCACTTCATTCTCGAAACCGTAAACATTCTCTGTGTATTTCTGAGATAATGGAACCACCATTTCTGACACCAACTCTTGCGCCATAGTCATGGTTGATTAGATTATGTGTCTGGACCATTCCAATGTTTGGTCAACAAAGCACATAAATCTCTTGACCATGCCTGCATGTTGTTTATCTTGAGTAGCAGCCACACGCCTGCCTGTTTGGAAGAGCATGCTTGCTGTGTTAACAAGCAGGTGTACTTAATAAAGAGGCTGTTGAGCATATATGAAGGTTTAAGAGGAAAATCAAATAAAAATCAAAGAATTAAGGACAAGCCAAATGCTCCATCTCCTCTTTCTAAATGTGGCAAACCTTTCCCCATCAATGATCTGTAATATGCTGTAATGTCTCCTCCAGACCCATTAAATGGATGAGTGTCCAAGTGCCTTGGCCGGTATTTAGAATAATCCCTTTGGACAAGAAAGTTTTCCGCTAGACTAGAAGTTTGCATTTTATTTCCTTTTTCATCAATATCAGAAATCTCCATTGTGTTAAATTGACCAGATATTGATTTTTTTTGTTGGCATTACCTTGCACGATAAACAGTAGAACATGTAGATTTTCTTTACAGACACACAGTAAATTTAAGGTGTAAAATACCGCTGCTGCACAGTTTCTTTTAAACTGTTTTCACAAAATTACTTAAATCATGTAATTCCTGGTAAAAAGAGATTTGTATTAAAAATAAGTACATACATAAAAAATTGAATGTGTCATATAGAGTACTGTAAGAGGAGACAAAGCATTACTATAGACCTGGGCCACCACCTTGGTGATGCCATGTAATTGAAGGTTTGTAGAAAAACAAAAGCATGCAACAAACTGAGGAAACATGGTTTCAGATGCGGGTTCAAAGCAGAACTAACACAAAGATGGACGAATTCCTGGTCATATGGCCTCCAGGCAGGAAGGGGTGTGTCCAGGGAGCCGGGCAATGGAAATGATGTGAGAGATGGAATGGCTGTCAGACTTCCATTCTGCAGAGGCTGGAAGAGAGATGTCATTAGCAAACAGTGCCAACTCATGGTTCAGGGTAACTACTATCACCAGAGTTCTTAAGTTGTCTCCCAAGCACACAAACATGATAGTACCTATAAAAAGTATTCAACTTGCTTGGAAGTTTTCACGCTTTGTTATTATATAACATTCAATTACGGTGAATTTATTTAGATTTTTTTTAACACTGATCAACAGACTCTTAAATAGAAAACAGATTTCTGCAAAGTGATCTAAATTAGTTATATATGTAAAATACAAAATAATAAATCTCATAAGTATTCACCCCCTTCCACACTCTTCCAGTCAGTATTTATGCTGCAGAGAAGCACCCCATAGTAGATGGTGCATTTTTGATAATATGCAATGTTTGGCTTACTTATACCAAACACAGCATTTGGTCTGATTGACAAAATCCTAAAATTTCGTCTCATCAGGCCATACAATCTTCTTCCAGCTGACTTCACGTACCTTCTGGCAAGCTCTAGCTGAGACTCAAATAAACCTTTCACTAAGGAAGCACCCAGTTTTTGTCTGCACAGACTCCAATTTCTCCACTATAGCTTGGAACTCATTTAGAGTCATCACTGGTCTCTTGCTGGCCCCCTTCACTTGTTTTCTTCATATACATCTATGCCCTACACCTTCCTTTTATTAATGATTGATTTTGCTAGGCTCCAAGGTATTTTCGGTGACTTGGATATTTTCTTGCTTCCATCCCTTTTCAATCACCTTTTCATGGAGTTTCTTGGCGTGTTCTTTTGTCTTCATTGTGTAGGATAGACCACCATTCTGACTCACCACAATTTGGCCCTTCCACATGCAGGTGCCTTTATACTGCAATCAATGGAAGTTCCAGACAGGTCATCACCCTAATTCTGTGATGTATAAGACCACTTGACTGCTCCAGTGATGATTTAGGTGTGAATACATATGCAATCAATTATTTTTCTGTTTTATATTTGTAAATAATTTAGACCAATTGGCAGAGATCTGTTTTCACTGTGACAACAAAACTTAATCAATTCCCTTATGATCCAGTGCTATATAACAATAAAACATGAAAACCTCCATGGGGGTGAATACATTTTAAAGGCATTGTACGAAGGAACTGCATTGGGCTGGTGGCCTGCCCGGGATTTGTTTCTGCCTTGCGCCCTGTGCTGGCTGGGATTGGCTCCAGCAGACCCCC
This sequence comes from Polypterus bichir lapradei, assembly GCA_026402145.1. Lineage (NCBI taxonomy): Eukaryota > Metazoa > Chordata > Cladistia > Polypteriformes > Polypteridae > Polypterus > Polypterus bichir. Next base: position 44,653,964 of record JANRMT010062814.1, read on the forward strand.
GTGACCCTATGTTAGGATATAGTGGGTTGGACGATGACTGACTGACTGACTGTACGGAGGAAATGCAGTCAATAGAAGAATGTTACGACTAAAAGCTCTCTAACCATAACATTAGGACATCAACTTCTGCAAAACTAGGGAAGGAGAATATATATTTTTTCACCAAGATATGACTATAATTTTATTCCACATTAAAAAATGATGGTTTCCAATATTTCACTAATAAAAATATGTAGAGAAAGTCATATGCTGAACACATAAAAACCTGAACAATGAAATACTTGGCCACATTCTGTTACTGTACCTCTTTATACAGTCAAAAGGGTTAACAGAGACTAATTTATTCTGAATTATTATACATCACTCTTCGTAAATTACATTTGTATTGTAATGACCAAGAATGCTAACACATTTTAAATGTAATTTCATTTTAAGTAATCAGAAGAACAACAAACTTTGCAGCCTGAAGCTGAATTGGGAAGGCATTTCTTTATTGAAAATGGGGAAAGTGTATCCATCCATATATTTGAAACAGATGCCTTTTTCACCTTCATGACCGGCTGGCTGTTAAAAATATGACGGGCTGGATGAGATCCTCAGATTAATCTCCTGTTGGTACTCAAATGAGTGTCCACTCATTTATCCTCATTTTAAAATTCTTAAGAGCCAAAGACATTAGTCGTCCTGCTAAGGCACAACTTAGGATGTCCATTTAATTTATTTCCCACATGGCACAGCAAGCCAGTCTGTGAACATTTATTAAATTGATTTTGCGAAATCGTTGACATACTGGTTAATGGAAAAGATGATCAAAAGTATAAAAATCAAGAAAGAGTGAAAAGGCATTAGAAGACAGTGCCACCATTAAAGCAGATGCCAGAAGAAAGGCATAGTGAGTACAGACTGTGCTGTATTCTGTATGAAACTATGAGGGGATTAAAGTGAATTATTTTTAAACCAAAATTGTAGGTATCAATTACTTGAATGGAACAAGTCAAGATTTGTACCACCTAGAGGGATGAAAAGTCACATTTTCTTGATAAATTTGAATTCAAATGGTTCAGACGCTGCATCTTAACAACTCTGAAATCCTGTCAGAAATAAAAATAAAAGTGAACTTGCTTAAGATAGTCTTCTCAGTTCGTAGTTTCTGAATTCTGAAGATTTAAAACTAGGTTATACTGCATTGCTCGCCCAAGACATTCTTCTTCCCTGTTTATTTTTGCACAAAGAACTGCATTTCTTTTTTAGCTGTTCTTGCAGAGGGGTCTTCTCCATATTTTGTTAACATCTTCATTATAGAAGAACAAAACAGTGATTCTGTGCTTCATAGACTAGTTGTATATTTTCCCATTATTGTGACAGTCTTACCTAATCACACAATAAATTTAATATTTATGAAATAATGTTCACTGCTGTGTTCTTTACATGCAATTGAAATGTGCTGCATTATTTTACGGAAAAGTCAAGCACTATTGCCTTAAACTAAATGCAGCCACATAAATACGGAACAGAATTATGCAATGGCTTCCTTTAGAGTAGAGTGCTGACATTGAAAAGTGAAAACTGTACTGTGGGTGTCGGTAACATGTAATTTACCAATCCATAGGATGAGCAGCAACTCCGAGAGATGAAAACAAAACTAAGACACTTCACTGTGCACTCTAAATGTAACTGACCCATCTCTTGGGGGGTCTCCTTAGCATCTCAATTTTCTCTTTAGGCATCAGCAGCAAGAAGAACAACAATAACAAAAAAGAGCTAGAATATATGAGAGATAGAATTCCCTTTTTGTAAACTAACAACCTTCCTCAGCTTGGTTTGTGTGAATGGGTCAAAGAATCCTTTTACAACCTGGCCTACACTACAGCTACAGCACTACAGCTTTAAAACCAAATTAAAGAATTTCCTGTCCAAATCTGCCAGTTGTCAGAGATGCTCTTTGAAATGGCCCTTTGCATTCAAAGTAACACAAAGGTTAGTGAAGTAACATAAGTAATAGCGATGAGCGAACATTGCTGAGTTTGCTTTGCCGTGAGTTCTCCAAAATCATGGAAATGTTCTTGATATTTACCAAACTTGGTGAAATGCATTAAACTCAAAGGGCAAGGACTAACTGAACTAGATTAGACTGAATTATAATGGCGTAGTTGTCTTTATAGGGTTCCTGAGGGCTTGGGAGACTTCTGCCAACTACACAGGACCGATTATTGTGGCCAAAATGGTGACCTGAGCTGTGCAGCAGCAATGCCAACCACTGCACCATCTCGTGCCTTAGTGAAATGAAAAAAGAAAGAACGCAGTCAGAGAGGCGCAATCATATATTTCATCAAAACAAATTAGAAATGCTGAAATCGTAGTCGAAAGTCGGGGCAAATATGTAGGTCTTTTAAAGGCAGAAAATTCAAAGTGGCGTGTCAAGATTGAAACCACTGGCTTGTTCTATTTTTTTGAAGTCACGCTGAAGGTTCTTCAAACTATCTGTGTTGATGCTTTGCATTTTTTATTCTATCAAAAAGATAGAAATGTCTTGTAAATAATAATAAATCTTTTGTTGTTATTATTATTATTTCACAGAGTGCACTGTGTTTGTGGGGAGCGTGTCAGGCTCCCTCAAGGTTTGTTTTCACTCTCACCACACAACATGTCTAATTATTATGCATACAGAGGGCACGTGCCTCCTTCTCTTATACTGATGTGGAACTCGAAGATCGACCTGCATATTTGGCTACAAGCACAGATAACACATCCCACAGAGTCTGTAATTATATACCCGGGGGAGAATCTCATCAACGTTGCCTGTTACAGCTGCAGAGGATGGTGCACTGGCCTTGCAAAGCATAATGAGACACTGGAATAAAAAAATTCTCCTAAATAGGCTGAATTATCAGTTAATAATTCGACGTACAAGGGCAAATATGAATGAAGCAAATTCGCTGCGAATAACACTTGGTGAAATTCGCTGATCAATACTAATAAGTAACATAAAAACTAAATACAAAAATATTAATAACAGTCTTCTAGTCCTCATTGAGTCCTAAATGTAGATAAATCAATCCTCAGCTAATAGACAACACTTTTATCACTATTAATTCAAAAGAAAAAGAGAACATGTGGAAAAAGTAAAACAGTAAGTGCACCCTATGGTTCAGTAACTTGTAGCGCCACCTTTCATTCAAGTTCAAGTTTGTTGTTGTAGGTACTTAATATAATTAAGTTTGTAGTTGCATACTGTTACGTCAACAAGTTGACATGTTTTAAAAGTGAATGGATTAAAGACACAAAAAGGGTCAGAACCAGGTAATTGAGGAAACCGAAGATTCAAAACCGAAACAAGACACTAATATTCTGAGTCTAAGAATGGACTGCGGCTAAAGCAAGAAAACTGAAGATCAAAAAAATATTCCTGAGAAAGGCACGACCCAAGGTTTGTTATCTGAAGCTTGGGTACGAACATGGTGAATTGGGTGATCTTTTATTCCCACCACCACAATTATCTGTGGGTCATAACCCCAGCAGACGCAGCCACAGGCCATGTAAAAGCTACAGGGAAATGGTCAGCAACTAAAGAAAATCCAAAATATATAACACATAGTCTTGTATAATATCAACAGCAGCAGCAATAACCTGTTTTCCGTATGAATATTTCAGTCTTTTGCATAGTACTAAAGGAAGTTTTGCCAGCTCTTCTATACAACACTCCATCAGTTCTTTGATGTTTGACACCATTTTCATGCACAGCCACGGATGGACTGGGATCAAAAACTGAAATGAGATATTTTACTCAGCACAATCAGCCAAACACCAAAAATCCTTGTGCCCCCCTGGAATCCATGTGCCCACAACACTCCCTATTGATTTGTAAAGAGTACAGTATACCAGCTGCTATTAAATCACAGGCCGTGTAGATGACGCATGTATGAGTCACTGTCCTGCACTCGAGAGAAGACGCTGAGTACAAAGGCTTCAGGAAAAATGATTTTATTCCCAACCAAACAGGAGTAAAAACGATTTTATTTGCAACAAAACAGGAACAGTGAGGGTATTTATTTAAATCGGGAGCTACCATTTCAATACACACAGACATTGCAAATGAGCAGGGACAGAGCCACGTCAGTGGCCAGGCTATAATGTTCCCCAAATCACCCATCAGGTGACAGACGTGTTATGTGGGGAGGCTGTGAACTTACAGTTGCTTTGGTGGCACTGCAAACCTGTGGTTGCCTCGGTGATGGACAAGCAACCCTCTACAGACGTATCCATTGAGTTTTGCTGTGCAACACCATTGGGGAGGGTCTCAAAAGAGCTCAAAAATCCCACAACATTTAATGTTTCAGTCCCAGATGAACTTTTGTTCACTTTCTGCTAGCTAATGTTAACTCCAAGTCTGGTGTCCAGGCTTTTATCTCTTGCACTAGGTCACACATTTTATTGATGTTTGGTCTGCTTAAAATCTGTCAAAGATGTTCTAATGTTGTGCCTTTCCCTTAGTTTACTTTTCTGATGAAGTACTCTTTGACTTTCGTCCTTCCTTTACACAGTGAGAGATATGTACCTACTCATTTAGGATGGTGCGAGTAGGTGGCAATTTATTGAAAATGACCCCAAGATCTGGTCCTATCAGTGAAAATCATGGGTTTGAGTATGAACAGGCATCCTTATCTTGACATTGTGGAACTGGCTATAAGATGTATGATATTTTTCAATTAATTGCTAGTATAAGATGCAGCTCACACACAAGTCCACATGCTCACAGAGACACAGCCTGAGTTATATCTCATTTTCATTTTGAGCAGAGCTGTTCTCTGGTAACAAGCTTCTCTAAAACGATATATTACACTTTTTCTCTGACTTTCAAACTTTAATTTTTTTGTTTTTAGAAGATCTCAGTTTTCTATTTCACTAAATACTAATTTACCAGTAATGCAGATAAAAACATTTTTTCAAATGATTTAAAAATATCTGAGTGTTTTAGCTGTCCAGAATTAGAAAGAGGCCCGCAGGCAGAAGTGGGGCAGACATCTCATGAAACAGACAATTACAACTGCTGTTTGTTACAATGAGGGTTCTCTGCACAGTATTAAATGTAGATTTGGGATTTTAAATTAATAACAACATTTTGAAACAAATAGAAAGACACCACCCTAAATTAATTGTTGTTAGATTTGTCTGTAAGGCTGCCATACTGAAATTATATGCCTCAATAATTACATTTTTTGATAATTCTACATAGTTATTTGTTCATGAAGTATATTTTTGCCACTCCTCATTGAAACATGTTCTTGAAGTCTCTAAGTCTCCTATGTTCTGAAAAGATTAATAAACACTCATTGACTAATTCTGAAGCTGGTTTTATAAAGCAGTAAAGGTAGTAGCTTTAAGAGAGTGACATTTTAAAAGAGCCCAGCACTCAAGATCTTTCTTAAATTTATGTAGGAAAAATGCAATGAACTGGAACTAACAGGGAACAAGATATGTGAAGTGGACCAAAAATAAAGTCATGCATTCACTGTACAGTTGATTAAACATAATGCGGCTACAGATGTGCTAAATTATTAACATCTTATTGGATGTGGGAAAGTTGAGGATTTAGCTGTGAAAATGGCTTGCAAGAATCTTGTAAATTGTTTTACCATTTTTTTCCCCTAGGACCGTGTGTTTTCTCTTGGATCCTTTTGATCCCAATTGGTCTTGACCAAAGTGCATAAGCAACGATTCTATTAGACATAATAATGGGCCAGGCTTATTGCTGACCTGCATAAAATGGTCCATAGAAAGAATAAAAGGAAATTACTTCTCCAGCCTTTAAGGTGAATTGTATTGCATTTCATGTGAAAATTCCAACGTGAACATGAATTGTATAACAACTATGATTTACTAGGAAAAGCCTTTTTCACCAGCCCTATAATTGGATTAATGGGTTACACAGTAGCTATATGAGAAAGAATGAAACGAAATGTATTTTATTAATGATATGACTTATATCAGTACAAGGTGCTTTAGAGATTTTTTAAATATTATTATGTTTTATTAGTTTTGATTTAATTTATTTAGATTGAAAATGTTTACTTTATAATAAAACAGTTATAACAATGGCATCAGACAATGCTATGAAAATCACATTAAATAATCACAGTCCTATCAAAGGTACAATTGATGCAACATTTCTACGAGAGAGTTAAAATACATGAAATAATAAAACATCAATACCTGGATTTACATAGCAGTTTTGAAAAAAAAAATCTAATTATAAAATATTTCCTCATTTAAAGTATAACACTCGATGTAAACATTATTTCAATTACACTATAAAACAGCCCATCAATCCAGTTTTTTGTAAACAACATTATTAAAACATTTTTGGGGCTATAAACCATATTGTGTGTGTAATGTAGGGGCGAATGAGAAGGCAGAGTAAGTCCCAAAATAGTTGGATTGCCAACTGGGAAAACCCCATTTACTTTGCCAAAAAAAACAAAAAAAACCAGACGCACAATAATACTTCTTAAAAAGAAAGCAGGCAATAGCCGCTTGTCACACTCTAGTGGCCCTTTCTTTAGTGGTCAGGCTTTGGAGAAGTTCCAGACAACTGAGCACACAGGTCCAAATTCGACACCTCCTTCCAGGAACACCTTTCTTTATATTGTCTGGACTGGAAGGGGCAGGCCTCTTAGGCTCTGTTGCCCTCAACGGGTTGAGACAAGACAGTTAGCAACAGAGATCTATCTATCGAGATCTGGAACCAATCCCAGCAACATCAGATCATGGAAATCAGGAAACCACCCTCAACAAAGAAGCTACCATTTAACAGCTTAACATTTTTATTTCAGGGTTGCACAGAGAGTTAAAGCAAGCAGTAACTCACCCAGGGTGGGATGCCCATCCATCACAGGGCCACTCACACACACATATCGAGGCATACAATTGCCCACTTTAGAAAGTCTCTAATACAACATGTACATCTTTGGGATGAAGGAGGGAGAAGGAGTACTCAATGAAAAACTCACACAGACATGGTTAGAATGTGCAAACACCAGGAACACATCAGTTTGCAGAGGAAATCCAGAAATGAAGGACACATTCTTGATATTGTTTGTAACCATGTAACTATAATATAGTGCTTTTAAGATATTTTATTATTTTTAAAAAATGTCTTTAATTCTGCTGTCTGTTTGAAAACTGTTTGGTATTGCTTCAAATCAAAAATGAAACTGAGCATTTTAAAGTTATTGTTTGAGTGGCAATTTGTTTAATCATCCCCGTTTCTAATTGGCTCTCTCCCTCACCCCTTCACCCCCATTAGCTAACGTGTGGTGAATGTACTGGCGCAATAATGGCTGCCGTCACATCATCCAGATGGGTGCTACACAACTGGTGACTGTTGAGATGGTTCTCCTGTCTCTATAAAGAGCTTCGAGTAGCAAGGAAAGCAACTATATACTGTAAATGTAATTTATTGTTATTATTAATTTCCTGAATCAAGTTGTATTATTCATCCACCCATTTTTTTATACCACTTAGCATATTGTAGAGATGGAGTCTTCCTTAGTAATTTTGAGCAACACAGAGACTAACAATTCATGAGAAGCCAGACTAGAAAAGGATACCCATTTTCAAAATTCTGGGCTAGTTTATTAAAAATATCAGTGGCGGCTGGTGGAAAAAATCTGGATGGAGGTGCAGATTTTGGTAGAACAAACTCAAGCAGCATTTATCTATTATATAGTGCCTTTCATATCTATTTATTATATAGTACCTTTCACATCTGTCTATCTGGTCATTCCACATTCCCCATTTGGTTCTCATCATAGTGCCAGTGCACACCTTGGCCTGTCCAGTACCAGACCCATAGGGCAAATCCAGGCTAAAATCAAAAGGCTGCTGGTTTGAACCCCATAAATGCCAAAAGGGACTCTGCTCTGTTGGGTCCTTGAGCAAGGCCCTTAACCTGCAATTGCTGAGCGCTTTGAGTAGAGAGAAAAGCGCTATATAAATGCAAAGAATTATTAAAATGTATTATATCCTTTCAAGTATGCTGCCCAATCTGATGCCAGTTTTCCCATTTTTTCTGTGCTCCAAACCTTCAGTGCATAACATCCACAGTCCCCTTATTCTTCCCATAACTTGCCCTATAGATGTGGAAAGGAACAGGTGCACCTGCCACCCAAATATTATACTATACCTGTCTCTAAATTGCTGAATCTTCTGTCAACGTGCCCAGTTCCCCATTGTGCCAAACCCCACACCATAATGTCTGCACCCCCACCTCTATAATCTTCCAATAATGTGCACTTCCATCTGTCGTATAATACATTCATAGCATAAATCCAATCCAAATCTTTTCTACCTCTGCTAATAGGGTGTCCAGTCCTCGGCCACTTTCACTATATTCCATAAATCCATGTCATACAATCACTAGTCCTCTGAATTTTCTCAAGTCTTGCATCCCAGTTTATCATATACTATCCCCATAGATTCATTCCCACCCTAATTTTATTCTACACTTGCTGTAGAGAGCTGTGTTCCCGGAAAAATCTGAAACTAACCAATTAAAGGTCAGCCTCAGGTCACCTGATTGCCAAAAGAACAAGAACTTACATACAGTCTCATTTGGCCATCGCTGTTCACTCAGGAATTATAAGTATTCAGACACAATTTAAACAAATACAAGTCAATTTTTAATGGATGTTGACATGCGCTGACACCAGGCATGTTGTGCAAATAAACAAATTAATTTCATGATTTTTTCACATTACCTAATTCATTTAAGCAGAGTTTTTAAAATATTTGGAAGGGGAAGAGCCCCAGCACCCCACATTACAAACTACCACTGCAAACCATCCATCATTTTACAGAGTGTGTAATTGTAAACACAAGCAAACTTATTTGTACGAAACCAGTGTAAGTCATCAATTCAACTACTAGACATGTCTTGTTTGTGTACAGTATCTGAAGAAAATCCCTTATACATAGAATATAATTGGGCAGCAACCATAGAAGCCATATGAAAAAGGGGGTTCAGAGTTGACTACATTTCCTTAGGAGACTTAAGTGCTTTGGTGTGCTTGGAAAATTTCTGCATTTGTTTTAATTAGCCTGAGGCTGTAACAGTGCTATTGTATTAAGTGATAAATAAGAAGGGTATCATTAAATGAAGAGAAGATTGGGAGAGGGAAATGAAAATAAGTCAAACGCCAAATTTAAAGTTGTTACTGGGAAGACAGAGAGATCGAAAATAAAGCTAAAATCGTTAAGCAAACTTGTAGAAGAAAAAAACATGCAATAAAACCAAAACTGTAAAATTAAAACCAAGTGGCATAATACATTGAATTTTTTTTTAACCAAAACTTGCACAATGAAAAATGCATTGTGCCAGTATATAATGTGTTGTGCGAATGTTGTCACATGTGACATCACGTTGCTCAAAACACACCTCCGGCAACTGGGGCTAGCATCTTGACAACTGATTCACAAAATAGTCGTTAAACAAAATAGTGAGGTGATAAGATACATAATAGAAAATTTGAAACATTTTTCCTTAGAGATAGCAAATGTTCTAATGTTCTAAGGTTGAAATAGTTACAGAACCACAGCCCAAAAATAATTTATAGAAAAGGTACCATCTCCAAGAAGAAAATGTAAGTAAGACTGAGAGAGGACCAGAACATAATTATAATAATAGTGACATTCACAACAAAAACAAACTTAATATATTAATCTGGAAGTTGGGTTCTTTTGTGGAGATTAGTCTGAAAGCTCTGGAGTTTTGAACTGAGACAGAGACAAAAGAATGTGGCTATGTTGCTGCCTATCATGAACAATGTGTTACACATCTACTGTATCTGTTCAACCACTGGAGCACCTTGAGTACAAGGAGAATTCATTACTTTTACCATCTACCCTCAGACTTTATAATATACATTATTTCTACCATTTTAACATTTTAAATAGACTGTGGACACATTTATTTGTGTATTTACTTTTTTTACACTTGCTGGTAGTTTTGGTGATATCTGACAGTTTTTAATATCTATCTATCTATCTATCTATCTATCTATCTATCTATCTATCTATCTATCTATCTATACCTAATAATATTTTGCTATATCAAAATTAACTTAATTCTTGAAGATTTATGTTTTGCTACCACACTCCAATTTTTAATAAATAATTGCAAATAAGCCATTTAATGTTTTCTCTCCACTTTTGAAATAATGCCAAATATTGTGTGTGCAAAGTCTGTGAATGTAATTCAGCGTATAGCAACATGGTTGCTCTTTCACATTCAATAATGCAGTCCAGCAGTTTTTCAATAACTGCTGTCACTCATCATAATTAAACATACATGCGTAAACCTGTATTTTGCTTTATAGTAGCTAATTAAACCCTACAGGAGTCTGAGCCAAATATAGCAGTATAAATGGGTAAATCAATAACCATTCCAGCATAAAAAATTATATCATCATTATTCATACAATAATTCTGTTAGCAACTAAAGTTTGCTTCAATGTTCAAATGCAATATACTGTAGCTAATGAAGGCTATGGAATGAACAAACAGAGCATCTTAGCAATTATATTTCTATTAACTTTTTTATTTTTTATATGAAGAAGTCAATGTTGTGGAATCAAGTTGTTTGATGCTTGAAATGTGAATACTCTTTATATACTATAATGCTGCTGTTTAGGAAAACTCACAATACCATACTTATACTACAATATTTTAAGTTAGAGCAGTAAATTTCAATCATCAAGAAATGATTCCTTAATTTCTAAACAGCAACTATAATGAGATTTCAATTTATCACTTTATTTGTAGTTAAACAAGATTATTAATTTAAATGTTTAGCAAGTTGCCGCCAGTTGTACTTTATGCAAATGCAAGTTGAATAGTATTCACTCAGAGAGCCCTTCAAATTGCTTGTTTTTCTACACAACCATTTCCAGCTTCAATCAGAAATCAAACCTCCTGCCACAGAATCCGTGTGTTTTCATTTTATCTGTATTGATTTCTCAGCCACTTAATAATCTCCTCCACTAAAACTTTCCAAGGCTACATTTCCATTTACTGTAAAACCAGTGGTGGTTAACTTCAGTCTACTAAAAAGAGAGGTGAGCTTATTAACATGATTTGCATATGACATTCTACTTACATATGAATGATGAACAAAACATTTCCAGCAATATTCTGTACATTTTAGAAAATGACAGCCTTGAGCTGTGCTGTGTCTCTAATGGTCCCTCCATACTGACTGACCGCATTCTATTCAGTTTCAGGGTCCTGACAATGGTGAATTGTAAAAAACGAAACAAATATTGATCAGACGCTAATCCAGAGCAGCACTCATGCATTTACCCACATTGGGCTAATTTAAAGATTCCATCTTACCAACCATTCATCCATCCATTCGTCCATGCATTTTATTAAACCACTTAGCCCAAAGAAACAGACAGAGCCCATCTGAAGCCTACTAATACAGCATTGAGAAAAAGGTAGAAATTAAGTAATTTCATCACATGGAACTATTAGGGATAAAGTCATACTCATATTACCAGGCCAGTTTAGGCTCTCCAATTAACCTGACATGCACATCCTCAGCATGTTGGAAGACACTGAATTACCCCAAAAATCATGGAAAGAAATTTCGCAAAGTGCCTTAAGCTTGGATCTGGACCTATTTTTCTATCAGTGTTTAGTATTTTCCATTGATTCATCTGCCGTGTTCAGCATTGAAGTTTCCGGGACTGAGTCTTATAAATGTCCAAAATGTCTTTTTCATCTACATTGATTTAATAGTACATCAAATCATAAAAAATAATAAATTGGTTTACTTTGTTTTGTATCTAGTTAAGGCGATTTCTGTATTTATTTGAAAACTTCATTGCAGTCACCTATACAATATGCTACCAAATTAAAAATGGGAAATCCACTGGGCTCTCATTAGTAATATTTTCTTTGCTTTAGATCAGTGTTTCCCAACCTTTCTGGTGTCACAACTTAGTTTTTCCTATGCAAGAGTATTCAGAACACAACAGGATGTGAATTTAGCGTGATCATCTGAGCAGAGGGAGTGGGTTGGACCTCCTTGGAGAATCAAATGTGGTCATCAGAGTTGAAGAGGTTCCTGCACACTCACCAAAGCATCAGTGGGAAAGTGGAATCAAGTGCAATCATCAATGGTTTTCCTCTTTGATGAATTGAAAACAATCGTGAAAATGGGGGGTAGGATCCCATGTGATCACAAGAATATTACATGAATCAAGTGCAATTGTCAATGATTTTCGTACTTAGTGAATTAAACATGATCATCAGAACAGGGGTCAGGAAGGTCACCCACGATCCACCTACGATGCTGCTGCTGTGAATCAAGCGTGATCATTAGAGCCCTGGGGCAGGCTGGATTTCTTCCAGGGTCAGCTTGGACTCATCTACAATGCCATCACGGCGCACAGGTTGGGAAACGCTGCCTTAGACATAAAAATGAAACTGATTTTTGCTTTCGAACTGTTAAACATCTTTGTTTGAGAAAGATTTTTTTTCACTTTTTCTCAAGTGAATCACACCATCATTTTAGAGTTTTAGAAAGTAGTTAATGGGTTGCTAGGAAGCATTGCACGGTTGCTAAGGACCACCTCCCAGGAAGCACCATGACTCGCTTTACTAAGACTATATAATATAAATTCCTCCAGAACACCATTAGTTCTTAGTCCAAGATTATGGATTGGAACTGTAAACAACCAAAGGTGCTTTATATTCTGATTTTCTGGTAATGACTTACAGCTATTCATATCACTATTCGACTCTCAGGCTCCAGTTGAACTATTGTGCTCTCATTAATGACTCGTGGCAATTTCTATGACTATTGTAACTGTTCAGCACTCTGGATTTTGATAAGCAACTCGATGATTATTAAGGAAACCTTGTTATTAGTTTCTGTCTCAAACACTAAGCACATCTCTTGGTCTGTTGTTTATAACATCTAGCAGTTGCTCTCCTTTGTTTGTCATTAGACTATTCAAAGTGGGTGGCTGGAAATTAAAAGATAGATGGAGAGGGTAGGTGTCTGATCTAGCTAAATTGTGTAATTACATCTTACATAACATACAGAAGGCCATGAACTTTCTCTTGTTGTCATTCTTTGCTCCACTGAGTACATTGAAGAGGATCATAAGCAAGTAGGACCTTTAACTGGTAAACAGACTGCTTAGAGACATTCTACAGGTAGTTTGAAAATGAATTCTACGATCCTACCTGCTTTGAAAAATGCAGCATGAAAACATTGCTATCTGATGAAATCAATGGAATGTATGATGGCGTTTAAGATAAGACAGTGGCACCTTTTCATAAAAATTAGCTCTTTAGGTGAATGGCCAATGAAGGCAGATTTATTGCAAATTAGTTGTGGTACTCATTGAAAATGGGTAGAAATCAAAGTAATCAATGTAGACCTTAGCGTTAACGTTTGCAGTGCACCATGCAATGAATCTGTTTCTGTTATATGCCACTAGTATGGGATTCATAAAAGCATAAAATGCAAGGCACTTCATTGCTAAAACTGCCTGTAATGAGTCATTATTTGGAATGGCAGAGACATAGGAATTACACAGCCACATAGACACCTTTATTTTTATTAGATAGATAGATAGATAGATAGATAGATAGATAGATAGATAGATAG
>JANRMT010062814.1:44667651-44689428 GCA_026402145.1 Polypterus bichir lapradei
ATAGATAGATAGATAGATAGATAGATAGATAGATAGATAGATAGATACTTTATTAATCCCCAAGGGTATTAATGTTGATATTCTTGAACACATTCACTGGCAAAAAAAAATATGGGATGAAATGCTGAAGCAAGAAAGATATACTGTATTTCTGAAGATAGGAAAAACATGTTAATTGATAAAAAGCAAACCTCAAAACTGCAGCCAGTCAAGACAACAAAGCCTTTTTTTTTTTCTTTTTTATTATTTTGCCCTGTACTTTGTTTTATATGGTCTCTGTGCTAACAGAATACATGTGTTTATTTCTTTGGCACATTTTTCAATGTCTAAAATGTAACATTTATTTCTGTTTTTGACTCATGATATTAAATAGAACACAATTTTTTTTTAGGCTTCAGATTTCGAAGGCGGCGAGTGATTCAGGAGCCCACTGGTATCTCAGACAGCTGCCCGCATCTAGTGGAATTTATTCCCTGTGAGGACCCAGTCTGTTATCAATGGCATGTGACAGAGAAACATCCCTGTGAGCCGAATAAAGATACATGTGGACAGGGGACCCAAAAGCAGAATGTGGTGTGCAAAGATATTGAAGGTATGCGAGATTTCCATTTGACTTTCACTATTTTAAACGTTGTTAGCTTAAAGGCCTCTGGGTATAACCTTTTTTTTTTTTTTTTAATTCTAAGCCCTTTTATGTGAATTGTAATGTGCTTTCTTTTAATTCATATATTATTGGAAAATCACTTGAATTTGTTATGAATTCTTCCTCGGGTAGAATACAGAGTTTTTGTTGAATAATTTTTTTAAATTATTGCTAAATTACTGATACAGTTTAGTATGAAATTGAGTTTTGACTATTTTTACATTATGCTTTTAATCACATCTTACCAAATCACATTTATTAAGGAGACCTGCATTAAAGACGTAACACTGTTGAAAATTGAATGGCACAAAGTTTAGCATTGATTACTAAACAGCTCTGGACTCTTGGATTCAATTACCAGATTAGTTAAGTGTGGACTCCTTTTGTCCACATAGGTTTCCTCCAGGTTATTCCTCCTACATGGTGAGCCAAAATGAAGTACCACATTTCTCAAGGTCATTGCACGAAATAGAGGTGGGTTGGGGTCAGGGTCCTTTGATAGGTGATCCCTTGTAGTTTTCAGTCGGCAACATGCCTTGGTCTGGTGTGCACTGTGCTTTCGCTTTTGAAGCGTTCTTCAAAAACAACAAATCCATCTTCACTACACAACGCATCTTCCACACGCACTTCAGCATTCTTCCTAACGGTGACATCCCAAATCAGAAAACAATTCTTCAGTGGGTGGCTAAATTTAGAAAGATGGGTACAACACTGAACAGAACATCTCCAGACCATTCTCAGACTGTACGAACCCCTAAAGACATCCCAGCTGTAAGAGCATCAATTTTGTAGTTGCCTAGACGTTCAGTGTGCAAACATGCTTCTGCCTTAGGCATTTCCAACACGTCTTTGAGCAAGATTTTGCATGAGGACCATAATTTCCATCCATAAAAATGATGGTAGTGCAGGAACTCACTGAGAGAGACTGGGAGAGCCGTAGAGAGTTGTGCGCGAACATTCTGCAAACCTTTCATCAAGATGCCTTTGTCATGTGCAGTGACGAGGCACATTTCCATTTGAATGGTTGCATAAATAAGCAAAACTTTAACTATTGGGCTGAAATCAACCCTCATGAACTTCATAAGAGACTCCTGCACAATGAGCATGTTATAGTCTGATGTGCCATTGCAGAATTTGGCATTGTAGGCCCTTACTTTTTTGAGGTCGGGGAGCAATGGTCACCTTCATTTCAGAACGTTACATTGAAATGTTAGAGAACGTTTTTCAGCCCCAATTGGAAGAAATGGATGTGGTCGATGCCTGGTTTCAACAGGATGGAGCAACAGCTTAACTGGTGCAGAGTTCCATGCAAGTATTGTGGGAGATGTTTCCAGGGAAGCTGATATCCCTGCATGGTGATGTTAGGTGGCCTTCACATTCGCCTGACCTCGCTCTGTGTGATTTCTTCTTGTGGGGCTATTTCAAGTTGAAGGTATATACACACCGATCTTAAAACCTTGAAGCCCTCAAGGATCCTATTCACCACAAAATCATCGCTATTCCCCTTGAAATGGCCGAATGAGTGATGCGAGCATTTAAAGAGTGTATCACTAATGATGGCCACCACCTTAAAGACATGATTTTTAAAGCACAGCAAAACAAATCTATTTTGCATACCCTTTCTTGTGTTGTAATGAGATTTATTTTATCTTTTTATGTAGAAATAGCAAAATACCCGCGCTTCGCAGAGGCAAAGTACTGCCTTAAAAGTTTTATTAAGAAGAAATTTAAATCTTTTTGAACTGAGGGAAAATATACCAATAATTATTTGTTAAGGATCTCTTTGTATGCCACATTGTCAGTTCAGCCCTCCGGTTGTAATATGACCAAGCTGTGCACTGAGCTTACTCTTAAGCATGCAACGTACAGTTGGCCATGTGAAAAGTAATCTTGCCTCAAATCTCACAGCTTGGATTGCTGCTGTCATAATCGGTTTGAGTTTCATGGTTTGTTTCAATTACGACGGTATTTGTAGGACTTGTGTTGAAGAGACATTCGGCATCTGTCAAGCACTGTAAGTATACAACCAGTTTCATCGATAACTTCACATCCAGCTTTTGAGAGTTTAAACATTCATAAACATCAAAGTGTCCACTACTGAAATTGTCACCTGTGAATCTAAGATGTTTAAGAGGCATTGGCGGTTGTCCAAAGGTGTAAAATATTTGGCCATTTCGGTACACTTGAAAGGGACAACCGAACAATTCAGTGGCAGCCATCAACTCACATGCAGATGCATAGGTGAAGGGCTTAAGCATTTCACTCTTCTAGTGCTCCTGTGTAGTATAATTATCTCCTGTACCGTCATCAGTCCACACCTTGAACCTGTCCCAGTCATTCAATACATAAGACACAAAGTTCCTCCGGATATCAAGTGCGAGCCTGATATGGCCGTGCAATATGTAACAAGGAGAATGGAAAAGGCAGGTGCCATCTCTGGGCATGGAAACCGCTCAGTAAGTGACAGTTCTTTGATCGATGGTGATTACCTCAATAGACATGTTAATGCGGGTACGGTTGGGATGATAAAGGAAATGGGTGCCTGAACAATGTAAAGTAAGTCTAAAATACGTACACAATAACTATAATCGTAATAGAGGAACAATAAAACAGAGGAGAAGCCGTAGATTAAATAAAAAGGCTGTAGTTATCAGCAGGGAGACGTGAATCCCGTGGCGAAGCAAGGAGGGAATGTAGAGACTGGAGCGACGGACGGCCTTATATAGGCAGGCCGCAAACAACGTGGGAGGCGTTTGGATGGGGGACCCAACACCGCCTCACACAGTGACTGAGCTGCAGGCTATGGACGTATATATGTACGTAAGTAGGATTCAGTTAGCGTTGGGAACCTGCGTATCAAATTTCTTGAAGATGGGCCCATAAGTAACAAAGACTGTTGAAAAGTTCAATATGGCGGCCGAAAGTGGCATCATACCACCGAAATAAGTACCAAATTTCAGCCTTCTACCTACACGGGAAGTTGGAGAATTAGTGACATTGGAAAGTTTAATATGTTGGCTAAAAGTGGCGTCATACCACCGAAATAAGTGTGTACATTGGTTTTGGTTAGCGCAGGGAAGCCGCCTGCCAAATTTCGTGAAGATGGGGCCATAAATAAGAAAGTTCAACACGTTGTTGGACGTTGTTGACCGTTATGACCGTTATGCGTAGAATTTCGAAATGAAACCTGCTTAACTTTTGTAAGTAAGCTGTAAGGAATGAGCCTGCCAAATTTCAGCCTTCTACCTACACGGGAAGTTGGAGAATTAGTGACGTTTGGAAAATTCAATATTGCGGCCGACAGTGGCATCATACCACCGAAATAAGTAAGTACATCGTTTTGGTTAGCGCAGGGAAGCCACCTACCAAATTTCGTGAAGATGGGGTCAGCCTTCTACCTACACGGGAAGTTGGAAAATTAGTGACGTTGAAAAGTTCAATATGGCGGCTGACAGTGGCGTCATACCATCGAAATAAGTACATACATTGGTTTTGGTTAGCGCAGGGAAGCCACCTACCAAATTTCATGAAGATGGGGCCATAAATAAGAAAGTTCAACATGGCGGACTTTGTCGACCGTTATCGACCGTTATGACCGTTACGTGTAGAATTTCGAAATGAAACCTGCTTAACTTTTGTAAGTAAGCTGTAAGGAATAAGCCTGCCAAATTTCAGTCTTCTACCTACACGGGAAGTTGGAGAATTAGTGATGGGTCAGTGAGTGAGTGAGTGCGTGAGTGAGTCAGTCAGTCAGTGAGGGCTTTGCCTTTTATTAGTATAGATAAACGTTTGAAATGTGGTTCTCCTTTTTGGCTCACCCTGTACATCCCTAAAATTTGAATCAATGGGTAGTTAGCTATTTCAAAAAGTGCATGTGCAGGTAGGTGTGCATGTGCACCAGGGTGATCAACTGGGAGGTTGGAATATTTGTCCTGTGCTCTGGGCTAGAAGGGGCCCAGGACAGTTTGTGCACAAATTCATTGCTTTTTTAATTGTAATATCAGTAACAATATCTGATGATCTGTGTTAACTCAGATTCATTCTGTATGTGGGTGTGGCTTTAAGAAATCCAAGAACTGACCATTTTGATTTAGTTAACACTCAAAGACAAAGAAAACGGACACTTCTTGGATTTCTTAATGCCACACACAGAATAATTCTTTAGAGACTTTACGCAGATGTGTACGCTTCACTGCATATTTTTCGTTTGTTTCCAGTCACTGTGGCCAGTGCAGAACATAGAAATGAGCGAAACAATTTGTGTAAAATTGAATTCTCAGCGAAGCATACTGTAGCATTTGACCTTGCAGAACAATCTTTGAAATACATTGTGTTTTGCTCTCAGTGCAATGAGAGCCATTCACAGAAGACAAAATAATTTATTTCCTACCAGAAAGTGTTTTCATGGATTAATTCCACATGCATATTCCTGTCATTTAGTATTGAAATAAAGATTCTAGTGAGGAAAAGAGAAATCACTGGAAGTTTGCTTATTCTGCACTAGGATAAGGCAATTGCTAGGTAAGGGGTTGGGGTGTTTGAGTTTCCATGTACTAATTTTATCTGTGAAGTAAACACAGTATGGCACAAAACATTGCATTTTGATGTGTCTTCCTGTGGGAAATATGCAGCATTTCACATTTTTTTTAAAAAACACATTGAACTCCTATTGTACTGATGTTAAGAGGATCGAAGAGAATTGCTTTACCGTTGTGATTACATGCTTTATGCAGCTACAGAAAAGAACACAGGTAAACCTGGCATTGTGAAAGAGGTTTTAAGTAGTAGTATTCTTTGTGCTCCGCTCAAAAAGAAACCTTTAAAGCAACCAAAAATGTAAGTTAAATTTGCATTTTGCAATTGTGAAATTGTCTGCAAAACTAATTTTAGAGTCAGTTTCAAGAAACTATAAAAATCAAAACATGCCTGTTTCACTTATCACTAGCAGTGCATTATTGTCTGGTCAAGTCAAGTTAGGGAGCATGCACTGGTACAGTGTGTTGCCGCACCCACGACACGAGAAAACAGCTCAGGATCCCGTTTGGCAATCCCCCAGGCAGACATGCGGTCCAGTCCCACCCTCTGAAACTGACGTTCTATCTGCTGCAGCCAGGAGTTACGTGGGCGACACCTTGGCCTGGTCCAGCCATTTGGATCCCCAACAATGAAGATCCACATTGAATTCTTTAAGATGTGCCTTGATTGATCAGACTTGTAATTTTGTCTTGTGGAGGACTGCCGGCTTCCCATGCCGGTCCTCACCCCCAGGCCGCCAGGAGGAGCTCTCCCGACAGCAGGATCGTGCCCCGAGGTCCAGCAGGGCCTTAAGGACTTTGTAGTGTTTATACACAGCCCTGCTGGATACCTTGGGGACCACCAGGAGTCGCTGTGGGGGGGCTTATGGGCTCTGTGATGCCATATGACCCGGGAGTATGTCATGGTCACGTGACGGGAAGAAATGTCGTGCTCCCGGGTTGAAGTGGTGGATTGATTGCTCTGACTCGGAAGGAATAAGGAACTGTGGACTGCTGGGACAGGAACACCTCTGGGTCAGGGGCTATAAAAGGACAAAGGCTCAGTCCAGACGCTGAGCTGTGCTGGGTGGGAGAGGAGCAAAGTGTCTGGGCGAGGAGGAGTGGTTAGTGTTTTTGTGAGTAGGGTAGTTTATTGGTTTATGAGTAGTGTGGAAGGTGCTTGGTGCACTCTGGAGAATAATAATAAAAAGTCTTGGACTTTTACCTGGTGTTTGGAGTCATCCCTGAGGGTTCAAGGGAGCACTAGCGCCCCCTACTGCCACAGTCTATTGAATGGGAGCATATGTGTTAAGTGAATTTTGTGGGTGTTATTAAGGACTTTGCAACTGTGAATGATTCTGTAGAAATTAGTGCAATAAGACAGGGCCTGTAATTTACTATATTTGTTTTACATGATGTAAAAAAGATATTTTGTTATATTTGCTTTGCAATTTTGCAAAATTCAAGCTGATAATCTTTTTCACTTGGCTTTAAAAGTAAAAAAAAAAAAAAAAAAAAACGAGTTGCCAGTGTTTTGCATTTGGCTACAAAATACCCATTGATGATGTTTGGTTAGTCACAGATTTGTTAAATGATTGTGAGGCTGATGAAAGGCCCTTTAAAACAGCTCTTGATCCGGGCCTGACATGTACAAAGGCACCCCTGATGTGCACCCAGTGATGACATCGTTTCCAGAGGTGCTAAATAATGATCCTGTGATAGACTCCACAGGCTTGTAATGAAAACAAATTGTGTCATAAAATGGATGTTTGGATTAAATATCTCCAGATCTGTCCATCTATGTAGGTTTCATAATCCAGTAGCATGGTGGAATGAACTGGATAAAGTCCCAACAACAGTGGGACCATGGCAGGAGTTATTGCCTGGCACACACACTCCCATGATCACATTCTCTGGAACATATTTAAGAAACTAACTTGCCTAACATCTATACTGGAAGAAAAATAACACAGTCAGAGAAAGAATGTGCCTTGTTAAAAAAAAAGAGAATAGTTAAAATCCATCCATCCATTATCCAACCCACTACATCCCAACCACAGGGCCACGGAGGTACGCTGGAGCCAATCCCAGCCAACACAGGGTGCAAGGCAGGAAACAAACCCCAGACAGGGTGTCAGCCCACCGCAGGGCACACATACACACACACTCACAGACCAAGCACACTCTAGGGACAATTTAGGATTGCCAGTGCACCTAACCTGCATGTATGTCTTTGGACAGTGGGAGGAAACCAGAGTACTCGGAGAAAACGCACGCAGACACAGGGAGAACATGCAAACTCCCTGCAGGGAGGACCAATAGTTAAAATAGTCAAAATAAAACTTAGTTATGAATTATGACTTTCATTTGTATTATTGCTAAAAAATGCATTAACTTAAAGAGCGCCTTGCTGAAGACATAAGCAAAATTCATTTTAAGAGGCAGTAAGTGTACGGTACTGTTGTAGGACTCATCAAAGGCACATTTTTTCCAAGGTGTATTTAAATTTGAAGCAAATAAAGGCAAACTCCAATTGCTGGACGTACTGTAGATTCACAAATTTATTTTTGAATTCAGTTATTACAATAAAATCTTAAGGTGAGACAGGAACCTACACTGGCAGCGGATGGGGCACCACTCACAAACACTTGCCAATACAGAGTTGCCATCAACCTAAACTGCACATTTATAGCACGTGAGAAAAACTAGAGTCTTGTTATTTAAAACTGAATGAATTTTTAAGCGTCTCACATAGAGAAATGTCACAGTAAAATAAACGTATACCTTTAATAACATACATTAAACAGTTTAGTCAGGAGCAGCCTGACACAATTTTATGATATTTTATAAGAGAACGACTTACTATGGTCATCTACTAGAGCTTTTTTGTAATTCTGTTTCGCACCATAAAGTTTAGTAGGGGCTAGAATATGATCTTGGTTGCAGGCTATAAAAGATTGATTCATCTGAAAAGAGCTGCAGGAGTTTCTGCCAGTGGGACATGCATTTGGTTTTACTCCTGATGAATGCAGTAGCAAATAGCTTTTCTTCAGCAGCTATATTTTGTTCAAGTTCACATCTGTTCTTTCCATTAATATAGTGTTTGTTCTCCTCTAGCTCTGATAAAACAGTTCCATCACCCAAGGGAACACATATGAATATCAAAGTTGAAATATACGCATAGTAGGAGTGCAGGTGTATAGCTGAAGAGAAGTGTGTCTTTTTTCTGTATTTTCACAAATTCGGCATGCATTTGGAGACACAGCTCTTTTTTAGGATGTGTAACAGATAAAGAATGTGAAATGTAATGCCTTTCTGCCATAATAATAAAGATTGAATGTGCATAGGAATTAACAATTAAAGAATTAGGCATTAAAAATATTGTCATTTAAAAATTAAAAAGCTTCAAGCTGAAAGAAGGCTATGCTATTACTGTTTAAAAAATCAATCAATATAAAACCATGTAGAATTACGTTTTGCTTTTTTTTTTTTAAATATAATTCAATTGTGCAAAAAAGTGTGATGGCCAAAATGAGCCACGTGAATTATGTATTGTTATTTCTTTTTTACTCTAAGTTTCCTTAAAAAATCATAATTCTTTTTTAAACCAGTAAAATTATAATGTGAACCCTTCAAGCATTGCAAATCTAGGGCAGTGCAGCCTGGTGGCATGGGGGAGGAGGAATGAATTCCCAAGATTTATACTTATATCATCCTGATCTGTTTGATATCACTCCATTAAACAGATATCATAATGGTTCATCCATCGCCTATGAATGGGCCATTAGATATCTACTGACCCTGTTAAGAGGTTTATATCAGCGACTTAAGCTACAGCTTGTTTACTTGGCATAACTCAGAACACTATTCAGATGTTCTTTAAATTCTTATGTGTAGCTCTGTATACTTATATATACTGGCTCTCTGTCTCTCTCCCTTTGTCTCTTTCTCTCTCTTTATATATGTATACATATATACAGTATATAATATAAATTCATGCATACAGTATATATACACAGTGGATTCAGACCCCGTTGCCCCATTGGAAATCATTCCAATTCTTTTTTTCCATCATCAAACGGCATTCAATGACAAGAATAACAAAGCAGAAACAGGATTTTTATACTTTTTTTGCAAATTTATTGAAAATAAAAAATGAAATGACACTTTGATGCAAGTATTCAGATCCTTTACTCAGTATTTAATTGGCAGTGATTGCAGCTAGAAGTCTTCTTGTTTTGATGTAACAATGCTTCCCACGTTTCAATTTACGGATTTTCTGCTGTTCTTTGCTGCAGATTCTCTCAAGCTCTGTTAGGTAGTAAGGATGTTGTCACTGGACAGATATTTTAAGAGATGTTCAACTTAAGGACATTCCCAGATTTGTGCATAAACTACTCCAATCTTGTCTGTGCTTTGTGCTTAGGGTCACTGTCCATTGGAAGGTAAATCTTTGGCCCATCCTGAGGTACAGAGCGCTCTGAAGTAGGTATACATTAAGAATATTTCTGTACTGTTCTCCGCTTAGCTTCCACTCAACCTGTCTAGTCTCCCAATTCCTTCCACTGAAAACCATGCCCACTGCATAATGCTGCCTCCACCATACTTTACCATTGAAATGGTATAGCACAGGTTATGAACAGTACCTCTTTTCCTCCAGAAATTGCACAAATTTTGGTTTGATTAGACTAGAGAATGAGCATGCATGTGACCAAAAATAAATAAATAAATTTTATATATATATATATACAGTATATATATATTTATGTGTGTGTATATATATATATAGATTGCTCAAAACAATTAAAGGAACACTTTGAAAACACATCTCAAAGGGATAAAAAATAATGCTGGATATCTATACTGATATGGACTGGGTAATATGTTAGGAGTGAAAGGATGCCACATCATTTGACGGAAATGAAAATTATCAACCTACAGAGGGCTGAATTCAAAGACACCCCAAAAATCAAAGTGAAAAAATGATGTGGCAGGCTAATCCATTTTGCTGAAATTTCATTACAGCATCTCAAAATCGTACTCAGTAGTTTGTATGGCCCCACGTGCTTGTATGCATGGCTGACAACGTCGGGGCATGCTCCTAATAAGATGACAGATGGTTTCCTGGGGGATCTCCTCCCAGATCTGGACCAGGGCATCACTGAGCTCCTGGGCAGTCTGAGGTGCAACCTGGTGGTGTCTGATGGAATGAAACATAATGTCCCAGAGGTGTTCTATTGGATTTAGGTCAGGCAAGCGTAGGGGCCAGTCAATGGTATCAATTCCTTCATCCTCCAGGAACTGCCTGCATAATCTCGCCACAAGAGGCTGGGCATTGTTGTGCACCAGGTGGAACCCAGGACCCACTGCACCAGCATAGGGTCTGACAATGGGTCCAAGGATTTCATCCTGATATGTAATGGCAGTCAAGGTGCCGTTGTCTACCCTGTAGAGGTCTGTGCGTCCCTCCATGGATATACCTCCCCAGGCCATCACTGACCCACCACCAAACTGGTCATGCTGAATGATGTTACAGGCAGCATAACGGTCTACACGGCTTGTCCTGACCCTTTCATGTCTGTCACTTGTGCTCAGGGTGAACCTGCGCTCATCTGTGAAAAGCACAGGACGCCAGTGGTGGACCTGCCAATTCTGGTATTCTATGGGAAATGCCAGTCGAGCTCCATGGTGAGCACAGGGCCCACTAGAAGACGTCAGGCCCTCAGGCCACCCTCATGAAGTCTGTTTCTAATTGTTTGTTCAGAGACATTCACGCCAGTGGCCTGCTGGATGTCATTTTGTAGGGCTCTGTCAGTGCTCATCCTGTTCCTCCTTGCCCAAAGGAGCAGATACCGGACTTGCTGATGGGTTAAGGACCTACTATGGCCTGTCCAACTCTCCTAGAGTAACTGCCTGTCTCCTGGAGTCTCCTCCATGCCCTTGAAACTGTACTGGGAGACACAGCAAACCTTCTGGCAATAGTACGTATTGATGTGTCATCCTGGAGAAGTTGGACTACCTGTGCAATTTCTATAGGGTCCAGGTATCGCCTCATACTACCAACAGTGACACTGACTGTAGCCAAATGCAAAACTAGTGAGAAAAGGCGAGGAGGGAAAAATGTCAGTGGCCTTCACCTGTTAAACCATTCCTGCTTTGGGGGTCATCTCATTGTTGCCCCTCAGTTGTTCATTCATTCACCAAAGCAGCTGAAACTGATTAACAACACCCTCTGCTGCTTAACTGACCAGATCAATAGTCCAGAAGTTTCATTAACTTGATGCTATACTCTGATTAAAATGTACTCCTTCAATTGTTTTTCACATATAGAGGGTGAGAGACAGAGTATATAATTATATAGAGTTGCACATAAGAATTTAATAAAATCAATGTGATATTCTAAATAATGGCATTAAAACATGCTGTGGCCTATGTCGCTAATAACCTCCAGTACATTGTCAGAAAGTCCTTCAATTCTCCTTTAGTTTCCATAATATTTATCTAGTTATTATTAAAAATATTCCTATACAGTACAGTTGATTAACATGGCTGTAATAGAGTATTACAATTTTGACACTTTTTATACAGATGGACAGCCATGTTTCTTGCAATGGTGGGAACAGGGAATAATGATTGCTAGTCTACAATAATCCATGGGTGACCATGATCACTGCCTGTAGTCTCAACCGTCTTAAGTATGAAATGCTAAATAGGAATGCCTTTTTCCTCACGTCAAAAAAGATTTAGACATCATCACAGATAACAGTTATGACCCTCTTGGCTGTATAACACCAGGCTTGGGAGGTACTGGTGTGGTGAGCCACACTATGGAGATGGTGTTTACTCATGCTGTGTGTAACTATTTTGAGATTTTACTTTTGTTTAAATAGTTACAGGGCACTTACCTTGAGCAGTGGCAAGTGTTGTGGATGAGAACTCTGGAAAAGGAAATGGCAAGGATGCTGCGCTAGTGCTTGTGTCCGAGGCAGTGCAGTGAGGGTTCATGGACCACTACACCAGCTAGCCATGCCTGGGCATAAGGTTGCTTCCAGTCAGGAACAAAGTTGCAAGGGAGTGGATAAAAGTTAGCAAACAAGTTTCAACGTGAGTAAAGGGCCCAACAGAGAAGAATGAGATTACTTACCAGAGGTTAATCAAAGTTGTGTCTGTAACTGTACACATGTGTACTGAGTGTGGGCCACAGATTTGAAGTTTTCCTTTCAGATTTTGGTGCATAGTGCAACCTTTGGGATTAGCGGAAGGGATCTCGAGGACATATAGAAAGAGAGGATGGACGTTAGAGATTGTCTTCTTTGTCAGCATTTGAGTCTGTCCTTCATGGATGATGCGCCATAATACTCCTGAGCTCCCTAGGATCCTTGAATAACATGGGAAATGGGAGGAGGGAAAAGCACCGGGATTATTGTTGTGATTTTTGTTTTTGACTTGAAAAGTCCTCGGAGTCCCTTTGAACAGCCTGGACAAAGGAGAAGTGAAAAGGACTAAAGTCTCTGTCTTTCTGTCTGTTTGGAATTTTTTACATTTTTTTTAATTATATTTATTCATATTCTTAAGAATTGAGAATTGATCGGCTTGCTTGTGTGTTTTTTTCACTTTCTTCAGCGTTTCGAAAATTTGACATATTTCATATTGCCTTGCTTTTAATACAGAACTGTCTATTTTTGTGCCATGTTGTCGACATCTCCCTCACTTAAACTGGTTTATCTCTGGTACGATTACTTAATGCCCCCTGTTTTGACCACTGATATCTACATCAGGGAATTGGGCATCCCAGCTGGTATGAGCATATTCTATCCTGTAAAATCTGGTTCAGGTTGTTTTATCCTGAATGCTGTTCTTGTTTATTACATCTGTAATATTAAACACATCATTCTGAAATATTGTTTATAGTATTTGTCATATGACAAATCCCAATCTCAGGTCTGGTGATTGTCCCTGTGCAGTTTGCATGTTTTTCCCATGTCTGTATAGGTATACTCCATTTTTTTCAAGCGTGTGACAGACAAATATGTTAGGTTTTTTGACTCTAAAATGACTCAGCAAGTTAATTCCCACCTTCTATCTAAAGCTGCTAGGTTCATTGACACTGAACCGTATTAGAAAGTAGATGGATGATCTTTAACTCCATAGTATCACACATCATACCTTTACAGTACATGTTCATATCTTGAGCATATCAGTCTTCTCCAGTGATCCTAGATATCAATGAGACTATCTGTAGTAGCAGAGTGATGTACTGTGTTAGCCATTTATGGGTACAATGAGAACTGAGGCAAAATGACACCTTTTATTGGTTAACTGAGTAAATTACAATATGCCAGCTTCAGGCAAGGTGCAATCATTGATTACATTGATTACATATGAAGATGGGGTCTGAGATGCCTCAAAAGCTTGCATATTGTAATTTACTCAGTTAACCAATAAAAGGTGTCATTTTGCTTCACTTTTCAATGAGACTGTGTTAAAAGAAATTGTGAAGATATGTCAAAGCAACAGATAAAAAGCAGGAAAAGTCATTTTTGCAGGTTTCAGTTTTCGAACAACGTAGGTAAACCCTGACCTCTAATTTGTGCCCAAAAGACCTACCACTTCTGCTGGCACATTTCACACTGGCAAAATGAAAACTTTTTTCAACTGGTAAATATGAAAAGCTTCATTACTATGTGGCTAATGAATAGTACTGTATAAGAGACAAAATAAATATATGACTTAAATGCTTAATAAACTGACAAAATGATATATGAGTTTTGCTTTTGGGGCACAGATTTTTTTCCCAAAGGTTAGTTCATTGATTTATTAACTTCAGTAAAAGGTGTCTCCAACATACGCTACATTTTCCTGTAAATATCAAATACTTATTAACTATTTTTGACCCTTTCAAATTTCAACATAATTTTACAATTGTCACCTCAGATTGCTGCTGTTGCAGTTAATACCATTCAAGCAACTCTTTTTAGTACTGTTTATAAAGATTTTGTTCATGTTACATTGTAAAATGGCCATTCAGCTTAAAGATCTCATTGATAAAAACATACAGCATTGAAAATGGAGCGCTCTATAAGTTTAGGAAATGGATGGAATGATATTTAATCTTGATTTGTGGGCATTAATTAAAAAGCCTCACCTGGCAATGCCTCACTTTTTTTTTACTATAGTTCTTATTTAAACCTGCTTTTCATGGCATGGTGGCACAGTGGGTGACACTAGTGCCTCACACCTCCAGTGTTCTGTGTTCGGCTTCCAGTCCTTTACTTGTCTAATGTGGAGTTTGTCTGTCTAGGTTTTCTCCAGGTACTTTGGTTTCTTGTCATATCCTAAGGATATATAAATTTGCTATGTGAAACACTGATTGCTTTGGATCCCCTCCAGGGCTTGCTCCTGCATTGCGCTCAAAACTACTGGAAGTATCTCCCTGTGACATAGTAATGGACCGAGTGAGTTAAAAATGGATAGAAAGATGGATACATGCTTTTTAGGATAAACACATTCTGGCCAGTTATAATGGCTGGTGAGAGGAACAGCCAATAACAACACTTATTCATATATCTCATTATCATACAAAGAATGTAGCTCAAAGTGCTTTACAAGATGTCAAAGAGAAAGTTACAAGAAAAGAAAAAAGAAATAAGATTAGGTAAAAATAGTAATGAATAATAGCAAAGAAAAATAAATAAATAAATAAAAATAAGTAAATCCATACAATCCTGTAACATATCTTCTTATATAATACGCTACCGTGGCTGTCCATTTGTCTGTCCAGGATTTTAAATCACCTGTAGCTCACAAACCGTTTGAACTATTGATCTTAAATGGTATGCATATACTAAATCACGTCTACTATCCGGTTTTGGAGGGGTTAAATGACCTCCAAGGTTATTCCTCTTTTTATATTTATTTTATTTTATTGTAGAATCAACTCTTAGCAGCGGCCAGCAGGGCAGCTGTGCGGCGCATGTGTATGGGAACCGTTCTCATCCCTACCACCTTCACAGTCACTTCCTCTAACTCTTCATATCTTAAATCATTCTTGAGGCAGATTCAAGATTTAAGTGCCAGCTTAAGTGAAAAATTAAGGAAAAGTACTAAGTAATTACAACACAAACACTGACTTAATCAGTTTTAAAGTGAAAAGATGCTGACGAAAGAAGAGAATAAGCAGGCTGCTAGGGTGGAGAAAAGAATTGCTGCTCAGGAAACAGCAAGAGCATCAACCTCTGAACAAATGAATGCTAAACATGCAGAGAAAGAGAATGAAAACTATGAATGCTCAAGTCAAGTGTATTTACTGCATGTTATCATGCAGTGCGCCGTTACTGGCAGATATATAATTAGCAGAAGAGTAGCGTTCTTATATACAATATCATGTTGTAACTCTTTAAACATGAGCCCGTTAATAAGGTCAGATGGCTGGGAGGACAGTAAAAATAAAAAATAACTCTAGTTAAGCTGAAGAAAAAAAAAACAAAATCTACTTCCAAGGACAAAAGACCACCCAGCCCTTAGGCGTTCTACCTAACATAAATGTGCTTAAATCCTTCCTCGT
Source organism: Polypterus bichir lapradei (assembly GCA_026402145.1). Lineage (NCBI taxonomy): Eukaryota > Metazoa > Chordata > Cladistia > Polypteriformes > Polypteridae > Polypterus > Polypterus bichir. The sequence goes on from JANRMT010062814.1 coordinate 44,683,373, forward strand.
TGTTTGGGGGCTTCATCTGAAGGGATTCAATGTTGTCAGTCTCATGGACTGCAGGGGCTCCTGCCTTCATTCCAGCATCACAGATGGTTGCATGGTGCCTCGGTCAAGTGGTGTTGGAGCAAAACGCCCACAGGAAAACTGAAAAAGAAACAAGAAAAAAGCAAATCCTGTAAGAATATGTTAATTCTATGGTGACATAGTCTATTAAGAGTAAAACTAAAATATATATTTTTTAATGTTCCACAGTATTAGCTTTCCGAAATTCTATTGGTAAAGTATTCCAGATTTTAGGTGCATAACAGCAAAAGGCTACCTCATCACTTCTTTTTAGCTAGGCTCTTGGAACTATAAACAGACCACCATTAGAAGATCTAAAGTTACAACTTGGGGTGTAGGGCGACAGGCATTCCAAAATACAGGAAGGGGCAAGATTATTTAAGGCTTTATACACCATTAGTAGTATTTTAAAGTCAATGCTAAAAGACAATGTCATGATGCTAAAACTGGTGAGATGTCCTCAGATTTGCTTTTTCTAGTTAAGATTCTGGCTGCTGCATTCTGCACTAATTCAACCGATTGATGTCTTTCTTTTATTTCTAACTAGCAAAATACCCGCGCATTGCAGCGGCGAAGTACTGCCTTAAAATTTTTATTAAGAAGAAAATTAAACCTTTTTAAACTGAGGGAAAATATACCAATAATTATTTGTTAAGGACCTCTTTGTATGCCACGTTGTCAGTTCGGCCCTCCGGTTTTAATATGACCAAGCTGTGCGCTGAGCTTACTCTTGAGCATGCAACGTACAGTTGGCCATGTGAAAAGTAATCTTGCCTCAAATCTCACAGCTTGGATTGCTGCTGTCATAATTGGTTTGAGTTTCATGGTTTGTTTCAATTACGTTAGTATTTTCAGGACTTGTTGTGTTGAAGTGACATTCGGCATCTGTCAAGCGTTGTAAGCATACAACCGGTTTCATCGATAACTTCGCATCCAGCTTTTGAGAGTTTAAACATTCATAAACATCAAAGTGTCCACTACTCAAATTGTCACCTGTGAATCTAAGATGTTGAAGAGGCATTGGCGGCTGTCCAAAGGTGTAAAATATTTGGCCATTTCGGTACACTTGAAAGCGACAACCGAACAATTCAGCGGCAGCTATCAACTCACATGCAGAACCATAGGTGAAGGGCTTAAGCATTCCACTCTTATAGTGCTCCTGTGTAGTATAATTATCTCCTGTACCGTCATCAGTCCACACCTTGAACCTGTCCCAGTCATTCAATACATAAGACACAATGTTCCTCCGGATATCAAGAGTGAGCCTGATATGGCCGTGCGATATGTAACAAACAGAATGTAAAAGGCAGGCGCCATCTCCGGGCATGGAAATCACTCGGTAAGTGACAGTTCTTTGATCGATGGTGATCACCTTGATAGACATGTTTATGGGGGTACGGTTGGAACGATAAAGGAAATGGGTACCTGAACAATGTAAAGGAAGTCTAAAATACCTACACAATAACTATAATCGTAATAAACGAACAATAAAACAGCGGAGAAGCCGTGGGTTAAATAAAAAGATTGCAGTTATCAGCAGGGAGACATGAATCCCGTGGCGAAGCAAGGAAGCGAATGTAGAGACCGGAGCGACGGACGGCCTTATATAGGCAGGCAGCCAACCACGTGGGAGATGTGGGGATGGGGGACCCAACGCCGCCTCACAAGGTTGACCGAGCTGCAGGCTATGGATGTATATATGTATGTAAGTAGGATTCAGTTAGCTTTGGGAACCCACATACCAAAATTCTTGAAGATGGACCCATAAGTAACAAAGACCGTTGGAAAGTTCAATACGGCAGCCGACAGTGGTGTCATACCACCGAAATAAGTACGTACATTGGTTTCGGTTAGCGCAGTGAAGCCGCCTACCAAATTTCGTGAAGATTGGGCCATAAATACGAAAGTTCAACATGGTGGACGTTGTCAACTGTTATGACCGTTACGCGTAAAATCTCAAAATAAAACCTGCTTAACTTTTGTAAGTAAGCTGTAAGGAATGAGCCTGCCAAATTTCAGCCTTCTACCTACACGGGAAGTTGGAAAATTAGTGACGTTGGAAAGTTCAATATGGCGAAAGACAGTGGTGTCATACCACCGAAATAAGTACATACATCGGTTTCAGTTAGCGTAGGGAAGCCGCCTACCAAATTTCGTGAAGATGGGGTCAGCCTTCTACCTACACGGGAAGTTGGAGAATTAGTGACGTTGGAAAGTTCAATATGGCGGCCAACAGTGGCGTCATACCACCGAAATAAGTATGTACATCAGTTTTGGTTAGCGCAGGGAAGCCGCCAACCAAATTTCGTGAAGATGGGGCCATAAATAAGAAAGTTCAACATGGCGGACGTTGTTGACCGTTATGACCGTTACGCATAGAATTTCGAAATGAAACCTGCCTAACTTTTGTAAGTAAGCTGTAAGGAATAAGCCTGTCAAATTTCAGCCTTCTACCTACACGGGAAGTTGGAGAATTAGTGATGAGTGAGTGAGTGAGTGAGTGAGTGAGTGAGGGAGTCAGTCAGTAAGTCAATGAGGGCTTTGCCTTTTATTAGTATAGATAAGATTACTTCTAATAACCTATTTCCATTTTTGCCAATCACTCAGATTTTTGTTTTTTTCCTTATTTAGTATGAGAAAGTTACTACTCATCCAATCAGAAATACTGCTAAGACATTTGATCAGAGACCCAAGAGTGTCAGGGTCATCAGGTGTTATTGATAAATAAAATTGCATGTTATCTGCATAGCTGCGGTAGCTCACCTTGTGCTTTGAGATCATCTGACCTAACGAAAGCCTATAGAATGAAAAAAGCAGTGGACTCAGAATAGATCCCTGTGGAACACCAGATACAATATCATGGATCTCCATTGTTCAATCACCTCAACAAAGAAAGAATTTTCTACCTGTTAAGTAAGACTGAAGCCGATTTAAGATGCTCCCTGAGAGGCCCACCCATTTTTTAAAGTGGTTTATAACAATACTGTGGTCTCTGATATTAAATGCTGCACTCTAGTGTAAGAGAACAAGAACAGATATATGACGTCTGTCCTTATTAACCTGCAAATCATTTACTACTTTAACCAGTGCAGATTCTGCACTATGACTTGTTTTAAAACCTGACTGAAACTTGTCAAGAATACAACATTGAATCAAGTACTAATTTAATGCTTGAAAACTGCCTTTTCTAGAATTTTGTTTAAGAAAGGCAAGTTAGAAATTGTTATAAAGTTCTCAAGGGTCGAGTAGTTGAGATTGTTTTTCTTGAGCAGGGGTTTAACAAGCACAGTCTTTAAACAGTCAGCGAAGACCCCCCATATCTAATGATGAGTTCACTATGTCAGTCATACTATCAATAAGCACATCAGAGACTTCTTTGAAAAAACCTCTTGGTATTGGGTCAAGGATGCAGGTGGAGGGTTTCAGCTGAGAAATTATTCTGCATATTTTAGGTAGATCTGTTTCAGTGAAGAAATGTAACCCGCTTAAAAGAGCACTCCAACAGGATTAACTTTGGGGGGGATGTACTATATTATTTCTAATATCATTTATTTTATGTTTAAAAAATATGACAATAGCCTCTCAGGTTTCGCTAGTAGTTTTTAGGAAGCATTTCATTGAATGAGCTGGGTTTAGAAGACAATGAATGGTTGAAAATAAAACTCTTGGATTTTCAGCATTATCATTTATATTTTTAGAGAAATATGACTTCCTCTCAAGATCGATTGCTTTGCTATATTCATTTATTTGTGCCTTCAGTATTTCATAGTGGACTGTTAGTTTGTTTTTTCTCCATTTACACTCAGCTCTCTGGCATGTTCTCATCAGATCAGACACTCTTTAGGTCTTCCAAGATTTGATAGTGCTGGAAGATTTCTTAACAGTTTTTTTCATGGGCCACTATGTCAGCTGCAACCCTTACCTTCACATTCAAATTTTCAATCTTACTGGTTACATTGCTAGCTGTATTAGGGCAAGACCTACATTCAGACTGATTGTTTAGAATATTTGCAAGTCTTTAGGCCACTGATGAATGAAAATTTTTTTTTTTGCTGTACACTTCTCATTAGTTGTAGTTATCAGTATGTCTACGTCAAATATTATGCAGAAATGGTCAGGTATACTGATATCCAATACCCGCCTCACGTCAACTTTTAATCCTTTTGAAATGACTAAATCCAGCGTGTGTCCTCTGTTATGTGTGAGCTGACTGACGTGCTGACTAACATCAAAGGAGTGCAGTAAGTACATTAATTCTCCTGCTTTCGGGTCACATTGGTTATCCGCATGAAAATTGAAATGGCCTGTAATTAGGAACCTGTCATATTTAGTTATTATTATACTGTACATACTAAGTCTGACATACTAAGAGACATTATACTTTGGAGATGTGCACCATAATAGGCTGCAGTAGGCAAATCAGAGAAATGGACATAAAAAGCCTGCATTCTTCTCCCTTTATTTTGGCCTATCTTTTTTAACAAAATGTTTTCAAAATAATTTATCATGAACCTTTAAATACAAATTGCTTACAGCTTTCAAATGGTGATGCAGGAAACACACACCAAGGGTAGAAACCAACATTTTCCAATACGATTTGGTGATTGTAGTGATTTGCATTCTTGTCACACACATTTCAAAAAGCTGTTTTATTTGAAAGGAAATTAGAATGTAAATCCTTGAAAAGGCTGCTATTCCTTTCATAGTTTCTCATACTAATCAATCCCTCATGACATTTTGATACAGTTCAGTGACTTTGCTTATGCTATTACTCAAGGTTTTGCTAGCAAGCTCTTTCTGTTAAGTTGAAGCAATGTGTAATTCAGGTCTCTGTTGTGGAGACTTGGCTGCATTGAAATTGGTAGAGAAGCAAATTATTTGATTCATCCTACATGAGGAAAATGCATGATATAGACTATCTGGATTTTTTTATTAGACAAACATATGCATGAAAATGTTCACATAATATCTAATAGTGTGTACTATGAAGCCTGTGTTAAGTTTGAATATTCTCCCTGTGCCTGTGAATGTTTTTTCTCTGGGTACTCCAGTCCTCTTGCAACCTAAAGACTCGTGGGTTAGGCTGATTCATGACTTTGAACTGGCATGGTACAAGCGTCCAAGTAGCTGTGCCCTGCAAAGGGCACTCACCCAATACAACATTAGCTCCTGCCTTGCATGTATCATTGCTCCCAGTGACCCTGCATTAAATTAACAGGCTTAGAAAATAAATCCATAGATGGATGGAATATTTAATTTGTTACATTTAAAGAAAAAAGTTCAGTTGTTTTTGAATGATTACTTTTAAAACATTTATTATATGAGACAAATTCAGATTACCTCAGTATGTTTGTGAGCCTCATCCAGGACTGGTTCCAGTGATGCTGGGATAGGCTCTAGGCTCATCACCTTTATTTGGAAAAACAGATTAGAAGAAAAATTAAATGAACATGTGACATACATGAATGGGTGGAAAACATTATGCTGCCTGTAACATTGTTCAGCATGACCGTTTGGTGGTGGGTCAGTGATGGTCTGGGGAGGCATATCAATGGAGGGACGCACGGACTTCTACAGGCTAGACAACAGCACCTTGACTGCCATTAGGTATCGGGAAGAAATCCTTGGACCCACTGTCAGACCCTATGTTGGTGCAGTGGGTCCTGGGTTCCTCCTGGTGCATAACAATGTCCGGCCTCATGTGGCGAGAGTATGCAGGCAGTTAATGGATGATAAAGGAATCAATACCATTGACTGGCCCCCATGCTCACCTGACCTAAATCCAGTAGAACACCTCTGGGACATTATGTTTCAGTCCATCCGACCACACCAGGTTGCACTTCAGACAGTACAGGAGCTCAGTGATGCCCTGGTCCAGATCTTTTTGGAGATTCCCTAAGGACACCATCTGTCGTCTCATTAGACCCCCCAACGTTGTCAGGCATGCATACAAACACGTGGGGGCCATACAAACTACTGAGTACGATTTTGAGATGCTG
>JANRMT010062814.1:44696198-44728718 GCA_026402145.1 Polypterus bichir lapradei
TAGATAGATAGATAGATAGATAGATAGATAGATAGATAGATAGATAGATAGATAGATAGATAGATAGTGTAGAAAAGTGTAGAAAATGGAGGTTCCCTTATAAAAATAAAATGGTGTTATGGGAAGATGCAAATAAACTGAAAATAACTAATATCAATGATAGCTTTCTAGCATTAAAAATGAATATAAATAGCTAACTCCAAATAAAAAAAGAAGGCAAATCATGACAGTCTCTAATCGTGCACTTTGAAGAAGTTATTTTAAGCTACAAGCTGAGATCCTCTGTACTAATTCTTTTTATGATTTTAAATGCTTTGAACATGTTGCCTCTTAATCTTTGTTGCTTAAAGTGAAAACGTTCAACTCCTTCAATCTCTTCTCACATATTATTCCTCTCAGTTCTGGAATCAGCCTAGTCATTCTGCTCTGGTCTTTCTCTAGCGCTGCTGTGTCTTTTTTTTTGTAATATGGAGACCAAAGGTGTACATAGTGTTCCAGATAAGGCCTCACTGTTATGTTGTACTGTATAACTTATGCATAACTGATCTTTTCTTGTATTTTTAATATATAACCTACTATCCTACTAGCCTGTGCACTTTATATATGAGAAATAGTCAACATTAAGACCCATGCAGCTGTCAGTGCAAGCACTGGCTGAGTAGCCTTATTATCTGTGGAATTTCTAGAATCAAACATTCTGGGTACTAATGGTGCTGTACTATTTGCCAGAACAGAAGACAAAGAAAACTGATTGTAGAGTTCATTTGAGGTCTTTAATAACATCATTTACTTTTCAAACCAGCAAGTGATATAAATGCCCAAGACACACTCTTTGGTGGTTTGTGCTCCTGAGCTAAGCAGATGCAGGATTTCATGCACCAGATTAAAATTGTCTCTACTGTTCATATATAGTGGTTGATGAGCATAGAATGAGACATTCAGGCCATCCTTAGATATCAATGGCAGTTAGTGTTTGTAAGCCTGCCTCACTTATGATAATTGATACGTGTCCTGCCCATTTTAGGTCATCAGGGATGGTGATGTTTGCAAACAACTTCACTGAATACTTAATTTGTACTTGACTTTAAATGATGGTGTTAGCCACATGTACAATAATAAAAGGTAAATGAAAACAAAGAGAGGGAGACCATGCAAGCATTAAAAGACAGATACAAGGAAAGAACAATAGATAAAATATACCAAGCAAGTGCCATTGACTCACTAAATACTGAAAATGAAACACATGTTATCACAAGAAAAGCAAGATCAAGTAACATACAGTATCCACAGTAGAAGTATTTGAGGTATTACAATGTCAGAAGTTAAGGTTTTCATTCATTTTCAGATAGTTGAGGAGTATTCTTTAACTCTGATTGTCATGAGGACTGTTTGACTGATGCTGGTCCAGAGCTACGCAGTAATGAGCAATGATTAACATTGTTATCCAACTAATTGAGGCTTACTGCATGATTTTTATTGTTACAGTGCTTATTATTGGACATGACGTCAATACTTTAGAAATATATTTTCATGTTACCACTAACAATCTGATTAGTCACAACATGTACAGTCATACAGATACATGGCCATTCTTTGGCACACTACCTTCCCCACTATTAAGGAGCCACTTGTAATTTCCAAGGGCATTGGCGACTAAAACCTTTAGTGCTTTTTAATGATTGACTCATCTTGACATTTTTGAATGCAAGGTAAATATGTGACTTCTACTGCTCATTTCAACAGAATGTGCACTTGTGTCTGTGCTTAACAGATAGCAAAACATGGTAAAATGCAAGAGAAATACTTTTTATGTTATATCTCAACATTTTCCTTTCCTTCTACCAATCTGCAGGGCTTCACTGTTGTGAGGTTTTATAGAATGCATTTTTTCTTTGAGAAATATGCACTGACATTAGGAACTGCACTTTATACCCTATGACCCCTGTAATTCACAGTACAACAAACCTTAATGTCAAAACACATTGAAACATGAGAGTGGATTCTGGTACTAAAAGTGAGCTGCCATTTTTTGTGAGAGTCACATAAGGTTAGTTTGTTTCTTTATACATCAATTGGATATATCCTCAGTGATGAACCCAGGGTTATAGGGTGTTTCAGGATTCAGATCATCAGACACCCTCACCCTGGTGCTCCAGCTGGGGGTGATCAGTCCCCAGCTTGTGCCCAAATATTATGGTACTCCATGGATCACCCCTCTTGATCCACAATAACTTTGACACTTTTTCTGCAACGTCAGTGATGTTCTCGGTGGCTCTTGTTTCCTTCAATACCAAGGAGACTGTGTGTAGAGACTGACCTACAAAGCCCCTGTATCCCACCTCAATGGGCTCACTTCAGGCCTTCCACCCATGCCGTCTACATTTCTCTACCAGCTTGAGGTATAGGTTCCCTCCTTGCATTCATGGGCCTCCTCTATCCAGTCTTCCCAGGGAACAATGAGTTCCATCATGATCACTCGCTTAGACTGGTCAGATGTTAAGACCAAATTTGGCCCGTGTGTCGTCCTTGCGATGTGTTCTGGAAACTTAAACTAGGTCAGCCTTCATCTTCCAGTCTGCACTGAGGCTAGAAGCCCAACTGGAGCCCTGAGCTCCACCTGGGGGTTTTCCTCCTGCCTTAACAAAGGCTATGTTGTGCCTTATTGGGAGCTGGTGTTTCCTCTTTGGAATTCCAGTGCAGATGTTGTCAGCTACTGCCTTCAGCACTTGGTCAAGGTGCCTCCTATACCTCCCTTCTCCAAAATGCTTTTAGGCAGCAGCTTAAGATGTGCTCCACAGAACCTCTTGCCCAGCAGAGACAGCATGCCGGGGTATCAGCTAGACACCAGCAATGCAGATTGGATGGGCTTGGAAGGCCATCATACACTAACTAATACAGAAACTTCAGTCTGTATTAATTCAAATGAAACTTAGCTTCAGACACATCCACCATTCCTTATTCTGACATCAAGGTCTTTACCTAATTTTCTCTCACAGATATGGCAGTCTAGACTTTCCTATATAATTTGTTCCAGCATTAGGAACCTCGGCATCAAGAAGACAACACACCTAAATGAGACTCCCTGTTACCAGTACAAAAAAATGTCTATCTGGTGGCGGACCTACATTTTTGGGGTCCTGAAGCTTGAACAGTTATGGGGGCCCATTCACAACCAACAACAAGGTCTGGTTAATTACTGTTATCTTCTTCAGTGGGATTGTTCCACAACAGATCACCACAGATTTTTTTTTTGATGTAACCATTACATGTAGGGATTAGACATTCTAATTTTTAAGTCATGTGGACTAAAATTGCTTGTGAGACCCCTCCGTGATTATGGGCCCTGAAGCTTAAACTTCCTTAATTTTATTGTAGATTCACCCCTGTGTCTATACCCATAATGAATGAGAACTCCACTAAAGCACTTTCCTTGTTTTTTAGGGTTTATTCTAAAAGTGACACATTTGGGCTATTCAAACCTTCCTACATAACAAGAGTTTACAGACCTGCTGTCCAGCTCCACAGCATACTTAGTGCAGATATTTAATATTACGATAGAGCCAATTGTCTAGAAAAATATATGCATTTTGCTTGAATTACATAGACATGTTGATATCAGGAGTGCTACCTTATTGAAATGCACAATCCAAGCATCACATCTAAATGTTCTTCATTCTTGCTTCAGTTACCCCCATAAAGTAAAGATGGGTCACCAATATCAAGTTGAATATTTAGAGTTAAGGATTTCCCAAATCTGAGCTGTCACAGAGTGTTGTGTGGTAGACACCATAAGAATGCCAATGTCAGGAGATCTTAGGCTCCTCACACAATCATACTGAATAGAGAGGATGCTGAAATATTAAGCATTTACAGTACAGTAGGGTATACTTTGGGCAAGAGCAAGTTAGCTGTAACTATCCACTAACTCAGAATAAATGAAGAAAAGGATAATTAAATTAAAAAAGGAATAATTTATTTACAGAGAATACATAATATAGTAATGTATAAATGGAATAAACTGGAACCAAATCTAGGCTGCCATACTTGGTGTAACTATGCAATATTTGCACCCCAGTCTATTTGATGGAGAGCCCTGTTGATTTACCCAGCAGTAGGCATACTGTTGTACTATTCTGTACTGTCCTCTACATAGCTCCCAATTTCAGGACCAGAAAACCCTTAGTTCATTTGCTCATCATGATACATAGCAGAGAACCAGGTATAATTGACATCTTTCTTACTGAGGGTTCCTCCCCCACTGTCTTTCCATTATATTATCATCTCTGGAGTACCTACAGTAAACTCTATAATGTCTGGGACAAAAAACATTTTTTTTCCTTGATTTACCCCTCTGCTACATGGTTTAAATTATAAATGAAATAATTTGGATGTGATTAAAGTGCACATTGCTGACTTTCATTTAAGGGTATTTGCATACATATCGGTCACACCATGTAGAAATTGCAACACTTTTTATACATGGTCCACCCATGCCAGGGTGCCATAATGTTTGGGACAAAGCAGTGGTTGATATATTAAAGCAGTCATATTTAGGACTTTGTTGCACACCCCTTCCATGCAATGACTGTGTCAAGTCTGAGATTCATAGACATTGCTAGGTGCTCAGGATGAGCCTCTAATGCAGCCATCTTCAGGTCCTGCTTGTTTCAATAGCTTTTCTCCTTAAGTTTTCTTTTCACCACATAGAAGGTATGCTCAATGAGATTTAAATCAGGTGACTGGCTTAGCTATTCAAGAATGTTCCATTTCTTAGCAGTAGGTTTGATATCAGTATCTTGTTGTAGGATGATGTGGCTTGTTTGGAGTTTGGGGGTATTTAATGGAACATGAGCAGATAAGATGTTTCTATACATCACAGAATTAATTGTGCATCTGCCATCAGCAGTTACATCATCAGTGAAGATAAGCGTGCCAGTGCCTGTGGCAGCTGTATGTGCCCAAGCCACTATGTATAACAGATGAGGTGGTCTGCTTTGGATCTTGGTCAGTTCCTTTTCATTACTACACTCTGCTCTTGCCATCACTCTGATGCAGGTTCATCTTTGTCTTGTCTGTCCACAAGACCTTTTTTCAGAATTCTGGTGGCTCTTTTTAGTAATTTTTCGCAAACTATAATCTGGCCATCCTGTTTTTATGGCTAATTAGTGGTTTGCATCTTGTAGTGTGGCATCTGTTTTTCTTTTCATTAAGTTTTTTGGTGAATAGTCATCTCTGACACATCCACATTTGCCTCTGGAGACTGTTTCTGATCTGCCGGACAGGAGTTTCAGGCTTTTTCATTACCATAGTGAGGATTCTTCTGTCATTAGCAGTGGGGATCGTCCTTGGACTACCAGTCCCTTTGCAAATGCTGAGCTCACCAGTGCGTTCTTTCTTCTTAATGACATTCCAGGAGTTGATTTAGGTAACCCTAAGGTTTTACTGATGTCTCTAATGGTTTTAGTCTTGTTTTTCAGCCTCATAATGGCTTCTTTGATTTCCATTGGCATAACCGTTGTCCACATGTTGAAGGGTAGAAGCAAGATTAGGTATCTTATGAAGCACACCTGAGAGCAATCACAAACACCTATGATGGCAATTGTCCAAGACATTATGGTGCCTTGAAATGGGGAGGGTGGAGGCGAGGGATGTATAAAAGTGTTGTCATTATGGTGTGACTGAAATGAATACAAATACCCTTATATGAAAGTCTGCAATGTGCACTCTAATCACCTCTGAATTGGTTTATTTGTAATGTTAAACTGTGGAGTAGAGGAGTAAATCAATGAAAGGTGTGTCTTTGTCCAAAACATTATGGTGGGCACTGTCAGTGTATTCTCTGCCACAGTCCATCCCGTACAGTAGCAAACTGCAGACAGCCATGATACTTGTAGGTTACCCCTCAGAAATACTTATATCATGAGGGCCATGGTGGATCTTTTGAGATTGTAAAAAATAGGCTTTTAAAACATTGTTAAAGAATATTCACCATGTGCCAGTAACATCATGACAATTAGAATTAAATAAGAGATAAACAGAAAGCTCTGTACTGGAATTGAATTATAATGGCGATAGAAAGATAATGGTGACAGCAGGCAGCCATTAGGTGTCTGATAATGAAGTGAGCCCATTCTGTATTCTTCTTACTAAAGGGAATGTGATCCAAAACACCTTGGGTTATACATAATATACTTACCAGCACCACACAAACAAAATCAGAAAGGGATGATTTTGCTTCCTTGAATACATGTGACTAAATAATCACTTTAAAATGACTGATTTATGGGCCATTGAATTTGCCCTCTCAGCTGCTGAAAATAAATAAACTGTATTATTTTTAATAGAAAGTCTCTGAGAGAAACAACATATCCATAATATGCTTTGTAGTTTTGCTGGTGGACCTGAGGGTACTTTGTGTCCAGCCTCATGGTGCATGTGCTGAGAATCCATACATAATTAACATACTGTAGCACTGTTGCATAAATGTTAAAAATGTTACTTTTGTAAATGTCAGACTGGTAAAAAAAAAACAGGAGAAATTCCTTCACATTTTTTAAGAATTTGCATTTTTAACATTATATTATTTTTAAATAAATAATTTGTTTTAATAATTGCTTAATAGTTAATCTGTGTAGTTCATAAAACAAATCAAGTTTATCAGTTTTTTTTTGTAAAACAGATAACAAATACATCTGTCCTTCCTTCTATTTTTTTAACCCCACGTATCTGGAGTAAAATCATGGGTCAGCTGGAGCCTATCCAAACAATATTGTACATTTTGAATGTACCATCTTGCACATACAATGCACAGTGCTCATACAGAATATGCACACTCACTGTACTATCAACAACATGAAGTCGTTGCATCCAGAAGCCATGAAACATTATGGTGTAGGCAATCTAGGTTGGCATGTACACAATTTTCAAAATTTCCGTTAGATGTATGTATATTGGTCTTCATATAAAAATCAAATATGCTCACAGAATTAAATCATAGTGGTATTGGTAAACTAGTGATGATGATGTAGCATACAAAAACGCCACAGCCACACATTAACTGATGATATGAATTCATGTTTGAGTTTGATATGGGCCAGATCTTTGGTCTTTGTGAGGTTGGGTAGCCAGTCTGACTTGGGTGGCACATGTTGACAAACAGATGTAATAGGTAAATGATGCTGGTAATGATGATCACTGGTAGGTTTTAATGCCCACCGTGGACAATCTGGGAAGACAAAAATGATGAATTTACGTAAGAGACATCAAATCACTTTATCACCACCCTCCGCCATATATAGACTTGTTGCAGGGTCATTGGATTGTGGGGTACGCCTCAAACCATGTGTACTGCATGCAAGTAATGAAAATTTAGAATTAGAGCAAGAGAGAAATCAAAGTCAGAAGCCAAGAAGAACATTGAAAACCAGTAATTGTAATACACGGTCACCAATGTGAAAATACTAATCAAAATACAGATTCAAAAAGAAACAGCAAAATAATTATAAGACCAGAAGACACTCTAATAAATCACACAAAGGTTTTTAAATAAATTCACAATCGTGGCTAAAGAGAGATCTGCCGAACCAATAATTAAAGCATCACGTCTATGACGTCAGATGTCACAACCTCCAAAAACAGTTCCCCAAAGCAACAAGGGGTTGTGTCTTAATGATTTAATTGTGGTAATGCTAAATAATATCAACAAAAAATATACTCTACTCCTGGGGCATGCTAATGACACTATAACCAGAAATATTCTCTAACAATCAAAACCTCTTAATCAATGCACAGATTTCCCCAAAAAAAAAAAACTAATTCTGTAATAGATTTCTGATTGACCATTGTCAGTTGCACCAGGGTATCAGACTTGAGTAGTCTTAAATACCACGGCCAAATGTCAGGTCAACTTTATCGATAACTTCTGCTAGTGAACCATTCCCCACAACAGCAGGTGACCTATGTTGCTACTTAATGCTGGTTTGAATGTGAACCAAAATTGTCAGCAGATTTTGTTGACCATTTCACAACCTTTATATGAGGTGTAGGGGGACAAGTCCCAAAATAGTTGTGGAGCCAACAGGGAAAACCCCATTTAACTCCAAAAAAAGAGAACAGGTACACAATGGCACTATCAACACAACAGAGTCAGTAGCCTTTTATCACCCTCTAGCTGCATGGAAGCTGTGGCCGAGGAATGCCATTGTAATGTCTACATTCATTCATGTCTCTAAAATATTTTTCCAATTTTCTGGCACATTATGTATAATTTATTCCAAACCCTGGACTCCATGGATCATTGCTTTACTGGAGGATCAATTGTGCAATTGTGCTCATTTGTATGTGCCACAGGGCAACACTTGACACCTTTATGACAGCTGCCATGAGGCACCAAATTACTTCTGAGATGACTCCATTTGGCATTCTATTCAGTATTTGAAAAGTGTATTTAAAAGTATATGCAACCCTTATTCTGGACCAATAACATTTTCCTTTATTTTGGTTTTAAAATAATATTTTAAACATCTTACCTGTTCATTTTCCATTCACATTGAACCGCTGCCACTGTGTACAAACCATCCTGTGACACAGAGTGCATAATTGAGTGTTTAAAAAATCTGGATGCTCTGTTAAAAAATAAATTCAATCAGATTATCCCTAAAGAAATGAAAACAAAAAACACTCAAATTAGAAGTATTATCTTTTAAAAATACCACTAACTCTGAGTTTTAATTGTTGAATAACACCTTTTCTAAAAATAAAAGCTTATAGTTAAAATGTGCATTGAAGCATATCAATGTTTATTTATGCTCTTTGAAGTGAAATAAGTAAAATTAGACAATAAGTCATTTGAAAATAAGGTTATACGTATGGGGTAACATTTGCACAAGCTTTTCAAATGGTGCTTAAACTTATAATTCGGAAGAAGTGATCCAGTCAATGCAGCAATGACATTATTTTAGGGATAGGG
The DNA here is from genome assembly GCA_026402145.1 of Polypterus bichir lapradei. Lineage (NCBI taxonomy): Eukaryota > Metazoa > Chordata > Cladistia > Polypteriformes > Polypteridae > Polypterus > Polypterus bichir. The sequence goes on from JANRMT010062814.1 coordinate 44,705,167, forward strand.
AATTTCATCTAAAGAGAGAAGGTTTGCTAAAAACGACAGCATTTTTATATTGCAGATGCATAAGGATAAAAGGGGGCTTATATGATGTCTTTAAGTGAAGGTTGTGGCAAGGTGCAGGCTACCAGTATTGAAGATACAGAGTAAAGCTGTTCTAAAAAGTTACAGCACAGTATGCACAAATTCAAATACCTCTTGATTTTCCAAGTGCTACAAAAATGCCAGTATTAGAATGTTGTAGTCTTTCACTGTCAAGTCAGTAAAAGCTCACCAGTAAATGTATGTTAGACCAGTGGTCCTCAAACTCAGTTCTGGTGACCCCCATGTGGCTGTAGGTTTTTGCTTCAACAAACTTCTATTTTTAATTAGGCCCCTAGACTAATTAAGCACACTGTTACTTCTCATATTCTGTGCATTTGAATCAATGAAGAAATTATAAAAGGAAGTTTGGTAATTTTTTAATTGGAATGAAGTAAGAAGTTATGAATGTTACATGGGGATAATTCCATTATTTACTAATAAGCTCATTAGTGGGTCTGACATTGAAGTAGCTGCATCTTTTTTAGCATTGAGTGTCATTTTCCTGGGTGTCTGCTCAGGATATGTCATTAAGACATAATTAATGGAGAAAACTGTTCATTTAAAAGGCAAATTAATAGGGACGTACTTAAAGAGAGTTAATTATTTAAAGCTATAGCAAAAATACAAATATTTGTAAATGTCTTGTAAATGTAAAAATGTAAAATGATTGGACATCGAAATTTGCCAAAGCGTTTTTCACAGCAAATATGGCGTAATCGCCATTGGCCTTATATGCTAAATATTTTCAAGCCAGTCTTAGACAAATATTTTTTTTCCCTGTGCCCCATGATGCTGTGCTTGTGATCCTGTGAAATAATAAAATTGTGATTTTTGTAAATATTGTAAGGGTTCTAGTATGTAGTGTATGTGTTTCAGTTTAGAGTGTAAATATGCTTTAAAATTAATTAAGACTTTACACTAAATGGTGCTATATCAATGATTAATAATAAATAATTCAATAAAACATAATGAAGCGCTCGGTTAAAGCCCCCATTATTGACACCAGACACTGTCATATTGGACGTTTGGAAGGTGCTGAGATTGACTGCAAATTTTTAGAATTAATTTATAGCTTGGTTTTTTCAATTTTTGGTTCTAAACCAGCATTTTCTGAAGCCATTATTTCCCTTTGGAGGGTCATTTGACATTGGATTGTATTCCTGCAGCATTGGGCCCAAAGTAGCATCCAAGCATAGATGGTACACCATAGCAGGGTACAGTACCTCCAGCCACAGTCGCTCCTGTTATACTCATTAAGAGTCAGCCATCAGAAAATCTTAAAGTATACCCTTAGAGATATGAGAGGGAGGCAGAGTGCCAGGAGAAAACCAATAAATACAATGGTGCATAGGATTGGCACCAGCTAGCCATAACACTGGGAAATGGTGAAAAGTTACTGTGTTGTAATGGTTTTAAATAAACTGTGTGTATACCTTTTAAAAATTATGGGTTTGCATGTGATTATTATTGCTTGTTGTGATTTTTTTTTTTGCTTAAGTTTCCATGCATTGTTTGTCTTTATAGGTATTGTTTTTTGATTATGAAAACATTTTTCTGTTATGCATATGATGTTTTTGCACCACCATTTTAGATGTTTTTTTTTGGATCGCAGTTGCCACCATTTTGTGTTGTTTTCCAGAGATTCACTGACATTTTGTGGCTGTCTGCTTGGGAGCAACCACAGTCTTTAAAGTTTGCTGTTGCCCTTCACTTGGGGCTGTTGTCGTGGGACATTTTAAATCATTATTACCCACCTATAAAAGATGGAGGCATTCTAATTGCAAACAAATTCTTGTGTAGTATCTAGTGCTAATAATGCATTCAGGAACACAAGATTTTTTACCCATGTTTATTTCACTATGTTTGCATATTGGGCTTTGGTGACTTGGTATTTTCTTCTCCTGGTTTTCATTTTGGCCTGTTATTTGATTACAAATTGTCTTAAATCTCTTGCTCCTTAAAATGTTTTGTTTTCTTCACTGAGCCCGTTTTTATGGTATACCAAAATTAAACCAAATGAAAAAATGAATTATGTGCATCCAGAAATCTTTATTCATAAGATTTATAGGATAAAAGGATGCCAAGTCAAATAAAAGTGAAAATCTATGTATCAGTCTGTAGACATGTGGAATAAGGAAAAGAGCACAGGCAAAACTTGAAATCATGGAAATGAGAATGCTGAGGTGGTCTTTGGTCTTTGTTTCGCTGATGAAAGGCTAAGTAATGAGAGGCTTAGGAGAAGAGTAGAAGTGGTAAAAATTAGTCTGAAAATTACACTTACTAGACTGAGATGGTATAGATATATGGTAAGGAGAAACGAAAGGGAAATGAATGAGAGGGTTTAGAAAAATCTTTTAGAAAAAGCTCAGGTGTTGGATTGGAGGAAGTGGGGTTGAGGGAAGAGAATGCAGATTATAGGCAAAGGTGGATGAGAAATTTCATAGAAGTCAACACCTAACAAAGAGATAGTGTGGCCTTGTTTTGAACCTAAGTAAGGGCCTGCATGTGGAAAAGACAGTATAAAAAGACTTGGACAGCAGCCAAATACTTTGAAGCCGATGGACTGATGGAAGATTACCTCATCCGTCCTGAAAACCCTTCCAGCGCAGTGACGGAAAATGGCAGACTGTATATATCGACATCCAACCTTGATAAAATTATTGTCTTGCTATGGCTTCCTCGGTCTCTAATGCCATGTAAATCGTCAGTAAAGAAAGCTATTATTTTCTCTTATGTGATTTCTTACCACCATATCACTATGGGAGGGATATTGCCTTTTAATATCATATCTATATAGTTTCCAGTTACTTAAAACGCCGCAATTACAAAAGAACTTATTCCAACTAGGGAGCTACCGCCCCCTACAGGAAACAATAAGAAAAAGAAAAGAGGGAAAAAAGAGGAAAAGAAGATTCCCTACTCAACATGCCACACCAAATAGGAGATTTGTTTTTATTTTCTCAATATGTAGTAAAGGAGAAAGTATTCTGTAAAACTTAGACATTTTATTACATCCCTGAGCAATATTTGATCATTTCTGGCATCATGTATTTTTGTGTATGTCTGTGTCTGTGTCCCACGATCAAATCACAAATCTCAAAGATAACAGTATTTGGCAGTACACCCCTGGAATACTAGAAATCGATTGCTTTGGAACAAAACCGCTTCATTCAACTTTACTTTTATTGGAAATGATTTAAAGGTTTTCAAAATTTTTTCCAAAGCATTTTTGATGTTTTTATGTTTATTACAGAAAAAACTTTTGCCATGGTTTCATTGATTGTCAGAACATTGACTAAGCCATGGGGAAGCTCTGTCACTATTATTATTATTTTGTTCAATCAAAAAAATAAAGTAATAGAAAAAATAAAATAGGCATTAGACCTCAAAAAGGTACCTAGTTATTTTTTGTTTTATTCACCAAATTGCTGGGTACTGTTTTATTGTATTGCTTCCTGCATTTTCATAGCTAAGACATTTCTGTGTAAAACTCTCATTAACTTTCTTGTTTTAAAACTTAACATTTAGTTTTGTGGGTGCATTTTATTCACCTTTTTAGCTTATGAAAAAAGCACATAGCTCTCTGTTTTCCCTAAAGAAAAATAAAATCTTTCTTTCTTCTTGTTTTTTTGTAGTCTTCAAGTTCATGGAAAAAATACAGGGGCTTAAATTCCACTTTTCACGCCAGAGACATGTCCCCACTACTTTTTTAAAAATGTTAATATGTGTTCCATTACTTTGTAAAAATTATTCCACAAACACATGTTTGCTGCAATCTTAAATTTCAAAGGGGGACAACAAACCTTTTGTAAAGGAAGAAGCAGAAAACATGTCCGTTGGCTTAAAATTGTTATGATTGGAGTTCATTTTAAGTAGTTTTCTCATTTTCTCGATGTCTGCTATTTAACTAATGCTTCTCGATATACATTTTTGTGACTGTATTAATCTATTTATGACACAACATCTTATATTTGCAGTTGTTTTCTAATAGTTGTATATTTTGTTTATCTTTCTCTTTACCTGCGTGACATCATGACATAATCTTGAGTAACAATGTTGCTACATACTGACTCTCAAAGGCACGTGGTGCTGATGCTGTTACTTCAACGGGATTAAACATCAGCAGTGCACACTTTTTGGTCATCCGCATATGCCGATAAACCTATAGACTTCAATGCGTGATAGCTGTTAGTGTTAATTATTAATTTTAAAGGTCTTTTTTCTGACTTCAACCATGATTTTTGGTATAGCAGACAGGTCAGATTCTCGGTAACAACCTTTTTGGCTTGTGTATTTTGTTGTGGCTTCTCCTTATGACTTCCATTATTCAAAGTTTCACCCTTTTTCTTGTCAGACATATCAAAGTTGAGCTTGTCATCAAATGACTTTATACTGACAACCAGAGTTATGAGCAGAATGTAGGGCCATTTTCTTTATGAAATATCTAAAGGGTGCCATAATCCCAAGCATTTATTTCAAGATTTTTCAAGATCTCTGCAAGATTTTTCTTACTTTAAGTATAAATAAAATTGGCTACTTTGGACAGGTATATAGTCATTAAATTCATTGGCTTGTGATTATTAACTAAGGCATAATATCAAGAATTTTTGAATTTAAAAATGTCAACAAATATACATACTAATGATGCATGGATTTTGAATTTAATTGACAAAACTGACCAATTATCATTGTTTTAAAAAGTTGTAAAGGGTAAAATATAACAACATACATTGAACCATTTCTAAAACCTTTCCGCTTGGCTTAATTTGTTTTTTAATGGAGACGTTTATTTTGTTGATGTTAGTATTTTATATATGAAATAATATGTCTGAAATATTCTAGTAAGCAAAAAAGATTTTTCAAAAGCTGACCTACATCTGACAGTGATCAGTCCTCTGAATTATAAGGGTGATAAATTAGCCCTATAAAAGCATGTCACTTTTCATGGCAAGTTTAATTTGGAGTAGTTGGTGAAGCTGCCATTGAATTTTTATTAGCCAATAATGACATGTAATGTGCAGGTTTTTATTTGCAACTGTAGCACTTTACATAATTTACACTTAGGCCTTTGAAATGGCAGTCTTATAAAGCCACATTTGACACTGGTAATAGATGTGTTTCAAACTTAAGTGTGGCGAGAGAAGGAAACATATAGAAAACTAATGTGTGTGTGTGTGTGTTTCTGAATATATGTGTGTATAAACATATGTAATTGACAAAAATGGGTTCTTTAATGCAGTAGTTTGCTCAGCTGCATTACAGTTCCAGAGTTCTGAGTTCAAATCCCAGCACAGGAGCTATATGCATGGAGTTTATACATTCTCCCTAAATAAAAAATAGAGCAATAATAAAAAGCACCATCTTATCCTTTACGCACCTGATTAAGGAATAGATACCCTATCAGATGGGGTAGTGTCCCAAGTTGCTTAACATTTTATACTGTGCAAGGTATAGATGGACATACCGAATATCATCTCCAAATCTCTTCATTAACTCTGTGCCTGTCTACTTTATACTCCCATTTATTGTATATTCTGTTATATGTATTTTGTATCAATGTTGCAGTCATTTCAAGGGTGTTTCTTTCAAATGCTTGCTCTGTAGTTTAGTCGTCACACATGACACTTAACATAAGGCATCTTTACCCTGAACAAAAAAAATCCCTATCAGCTCTCCATACCTGAGATAGAAACACAGGAATAACTTAATTCCTTGGCCTGTGTTGTGATGTGAGATTTTGATTTTTATTTTGATAAATATTTTGCTTGTCTTTATTTGTAACTTAGGCAAAGCAATGTGATATTGGTGTTACATTAGTGAGAAGCATTCATGTTTACAACCCCCCTCCCCCCACCAGGAATGGGTCTCTTTGAATTTTATGACAGGATTTGGGGGATGTGCCTTAAACCAGTTTGGCAAGTGTTTCTCTGCTAAAGTCTTTCCACCCCCATAGGAAAGCCAGGCTGGCTAACTGCCAAGCTTTACCTTAACATATGGTTTTGGGGGTGGCAGGTGTTAAGATGTTCTATTCCCCCATTGGTCTGAAGTATGGCTGTTTGGAACTGGCTTGTATCAGAAGCCTTTAACACTAGAATTACCAGAGCCTACGAAAAAACTCGTAGATCCGTCCAACCTTAAATCACTACTTAAATCCGTCCGCACCCCTCCCAGCGTCTTTTGTCCTGTTAATGTGCAGATTAAGAGCAGTAAGCAGCCAGCTATTCTATCCCCCACCGTCGCAGAACATGCACGAACTTCTCCCAGCTCATGCCTTGATTGATTATCTGGGAGTGAAGTGGAGTTTTAGAGTGGAAATAATAGATCGTTATTTGGAACACACGCATTTCATGTGTGTTCCGTTTCTACAGTAATCTGTGTAAACACATTGTTAAAATAGGAACTTTTTCATATTTTAGTAATAAATGTTACAAAATGTAGGCATAAACTATAGAATATATGAAGCCTGATTTCCAAAGATCAAATAAACACTTTCACAAAAGGTTCAAGAACAGCACAGAAGATTTGCAGTCGTAGCATGTCTACCGTACCTCAGAGACTTGAGTTTGATTCCCCGTTGGGGAGAAACTGTTATTGTTTTTTTCTTTTTAACCTCAAACGGACATAAAATTTATAAATTGGTATGCACTGTCAGTTAATGAGATCATTATATTTTCATGTGGGATGCTCCTTTTAAAATATTTTTTGACAACTGAGACTGCAATTAACATGAACAAGTGTCCTTATAACTGTTATTTTTAAGATCCATAAAACACAGACAGACAGAGCACTGTGTAATAGAGAGACAGACAAACAGACAGAGAAGTTACTAAATAAACAGGGAAAGTACTGTATAATAGAGATATCAAAAAACAGCTAAGGGAATAGTTGTATAGATAGATAGGAAGGAAAGGCATTATATGATAGGCAGACAGGGAAGCTGCTATATAATAATAAAATTACTGTTCCAAGACAGCCGCTTCCCCAGGAAAGTAAACTGTGTCAGTGTCAAGTGCCCTTTCAATGTAATAGAAACCACAGCACATAGAAAAGTGTGCGCATTGCAACAGGTACACACGCCGTAATGTAGGAAAGACGTTTCTTGTACGCTCTAATCCCGCCCCTCGCCTGCCTGCCTATTTGTGTGCCTCTTCTGATCTGACTCAAAGTAACAGCGCGAGCTTTACTTAGAGCAGGGGTTCCCAAACTTTTGGACGTCAAGCACCACCTGAGGTTAAGTGAGTTGCGTTGCGTACCACCCGCACCTTGTTGAAAGGGAGGGAGAGCTGTAAGGGGGGGGGGGGAGTTTGGGTCTAAACTGCCTCAAAATCTGAATATAAAATTAATGAAAAAATTTGTGCATGTACATAAATTGATAAATTCCGCCCCGAAACTAAATCCTGCCTTTGGCCTGTATGTGACGCAGTTACCGAAGACAAAATGGTATCGGCTTTGTGCTTAGATCTAGTGACTACGATGCGATACAGCGGCAGTGCACATATAACAACACAAGCGGTTTCTGTGAGGCAAAGTTACCGAAGACTAAATAGTGTCGGCGTTGTGCTTTCATCTAGTGACCAAAAGCTCAAACAGTGAAGAAGTAGAAGTTGACTTCCGCGAAACGGGATTATGGTAGCGTTAAATGAACTAAATACTGATTCGAATAATAGGTTTTATTTATTTAGATGACGAAATTTCACACCACACTAAATTTGGGAATCCACTTATTATTGTATTTAAACAATTTCATTGGTTTTTGCTCACAACAGGCTTGTCATAAAGGGTTTTGCACACATAAATTAAATTTCAGGGACCGCGATGCGTACCACCTGAAAAGGCTCCGCGTACCACAGTTTGGGAACCGTTGACTTAGAGTCAGATCGGGGTAGAGGGGGAGGGGTTAGAGTGCGTGAGCTTATTCAGTGCGGCAGGAACAACGCACATGTTGATCTTTTTTTTTCTTTCAGTACATGTGCTTTCCCTGTTTATTTAGTGACTTCTCTGCCTGTTTGTCTGTCTCTCTATTACGCAGTGCTCTGTCTGTCTGTGTGTTATGGATCTTAAAAATAACAGTTATAAGGACACTTTTTCATGTTAATTGCAGTCTCAGTTGTTAAAAAATATTTTAAAAGGAGCATCCCACATAAAAATATAACGATCTCATTAATTGACAGTGCATACCAATTTATAAATTTTATGACCGTTTGAGGTTAAAAAAAAAAAAACAACTCTTTCTCCTCAGCTGGGAATCGAACTCAGGTCTCTGAGGCAAGGCAGGAAGGCTGTGACAGGATATCTTACTGCTACTCACGGGAGATGTTGCATCATTCTTGAACCTTTTGTGAAAGTGTTTATTTGATCTTTGGAAATCAGGCTTCATATATTCTATAGTTTATGCCTACATTTTGTAACATTTATTACTAAAATATGAAAAAAGTTTCTGTTTTAACAATGTGTTTATACAGATTACTGTAGAAACGGAACACACATGAAATTCGTGTGTTCCAAAAACGATCTATTATTTCCACTCTAAAACTCCACTTCACTCCCAGATAATCAATCAAGGCATGAGCTGGGAGAATTTTGTGCATGTTCTACGACGGTGGGGGATGGAATAGCCGGCTGCCTGCTGCTCTTAATCTGCACATTAACAGGACAAAAGACACTGGCGGAGAGGTGAGGGCGGATTTAAGTAGCGATTTAAGGTGGGACGGATCTACGAGTTTTTTCGTAGGCTCTGGTAATTCTAGTGTTAAATACCATGATTTCCTATTGGCTCTAGGGGTTGGACAGAACATCTATAAATTTGCTCACTCCCTCACACACACTCTCTCTCTTACTAACATCTGATGAAGAATCATCTCTTTCTCTTACCAAACTGATCCATGAACTGAAAGGACAACACAATGAAGAGCACAGCTCGGCAGCCATATTGAAACAGGCATGTGGCCTGTTCTGAAGAAAGCTGACCACAAATGATGCCTTAACTAGAGACATTTTAAAATAACTGTAAGTCTGTGTGCCGCCTGAAACTACACCTCACCATTTATCAGGTTGTATGGTTGCCAATATTCAAATGTACTTTGCATATTGTTATTATTTATGAATATTATCAATGATGCATTGTTTAAATTGTAACTTAACTCTTGCTTGTCTTTTACTACACCTAACTGCCTGAGGTTATAGATGTAGGAGGGAAGGTGGAGAGAAGTTATATACCATAATACCTTATAAACAGTGGTAAGTCTGTGAGAGTTGAGGTGTTCTGACAGAGACTACATATTAATAATACAATAGGGGAAAGTAGAGTAATATAATACTCTACCAAGACAAAAAAGCCTGGGAACACAGGAAATTAATATTCCAACATGATGACTCTGTTTAGCATGTTGGTGTCAGGATTTATTTGTTAGGTGCCTCTTGTTGATTTGCAGCAGCTGCCTCGCATCGCTGCCAGTGTGCATTAAAAAGGGTCATGGAAGCCAGTGGGGACTTACTCTTTGCACCTGTTATAGGTGGTAAGACATTTAACCAAAAAACTAACATACGGCATATTTGGATGGCATTGATAAGCAGAGTTTCAACTACAAAAAACATACTATTTACACATCCAATTAATTATTTTAAAGAATTGCAGTGGTGTGTTCATTCCATATGCATATACTTATGAGAGTTAAGACTGTACAAAAGATGTGTTATGATGTTCTTAGCTTTTGTTTTTTACTGTTATTTATCACATATCACACAGCATATTCACAGTTAGTAGTCACACCATTTAAAGTATCAATAACCGAGCAGTCAGTCCGTTAACTATTTTGTGCACAATGAGGATGCCAGAAGGAATTTTTCATTCAGATATCATTTGTATTTTCTCTAAAGAGACCACTAGGATGTCATAACAACATAATGTCTGCAAAATCTAAAATTTGATTTGAATAGATTTGATAAAAGATTATGATAGACACATACAGAGTTTATTCTATTGTGCTGGTGACACAGTATTGAGCTAGAAGGGAGCCTGGCAGTTGCACAAGGGATTCAATGGGATTGTATATGGCACAACTGGGCAGAAACAGCCATGGACACCAACCCACACTGACTCATACAAGGCCAGTTTAGAATCTGCCACAGATTTATTTTATATTTGGAGTCAAATTAACTCCTGTGGCTAACAAAACCAAGGTAAATGGTCTAACTTGGTTTATTTTTCAGGCATATGAATCAAAATTAATATTTCCATATCCAGCAACTTATTACCATAAAACATAAAAGGTAACTCACATCTTCATCCATATATTAGCCATTTATGTTGCATGACCATTCTTTTCTTCATATAAGAAAAGTGCAATTTTTATTTCATTCATAATACATTGCCTAAACAAAAGTTAAGTCTTTTGGTATCTATTTTATTTCAGTACTGTTTTTTTATGGCTTTCTTAAAATCTGGTAGGAACAAAAGTGGGAGCATTGAAGATGATGACATACCTGTATATTTAGTTGAGGTCAATTGATCCCAATCGAATATTTTGAAAACTTTATACATCAACACCCAAAAACATTTTATATCTTTAGTAAATTTTAAGTAATTGTATTAACTACTCACAAATAACAGTGTTATAGTATATACTGTAAATTACCATAAACAGAGGAAGCATATCATCCATCCTGTGCATCACTCCGCACAAGGAGTACAAAGTACATATGTGTACCATATTTCCCCAACGATAAGCAGCTCATTTATGTTTTAAAACTCTAAGATAAGCCGCCCCATGTTATTAGCCGCAGCATTACTGAATTTACCAATCTGAAGTAAAAGCATGCAATTTGGTACTCCCCTGTGGGCCTTTGCAGCTCTATAATGACATTATAGTTGAGCGTGAACAATTAAATTGATAAAATTCAGCAATAACCGATATCATGCTGCAACACAAATCCTACACTGCAGAATTAAAGCTCCAGGTCGTTACTTTCATGAAAGAAAACGGCAATTGTTCAGCTGGATGCCACGTTGAAGTAGATGAAAAACAAGTGAGAAATTGGCGGAAAGATGAGAAAGCTTTGCACGCGCTTCTGCCACATATGCATGCAAGGCGTACAAGTAAAGCAAATTAGCCAAACTTGGAGAAGCAACTTAACGAATGGATTCTCGCGCAGCGTGAGGACAATCGGATAGTTTCAACAATAGCCATCAAAATGAAGGCACAAAGAATGCCGATTGAAATGTTTTTAGATAGGCCATCCCATTTAAGCAAGCCACACCCAATACACAGTTTTGTAAAATTAATGTATAAGCCGCAGCCTATCATTGGGGAAATACGGTATGTGCATGTGTGTGTATGCTCTTTGCAGATGTACAGCTTTATATTTCACTTACATGACCCTGGTCTTATTATAATTTTTATATAGAAAGAGTTGGCACCTGGCACGTTTTATGCCTGCTGACAGAACCACTGTCAGAGTGTGTCTGGGAGTCTCTATTTGAATATCTGTCATAATAAACACTACCACTGATGTTCTTGGCATCTTTTCTTAATGTGAAGTATCACTAGGGCTCTACTCAGCTGTAAATTTGTAAATCGATGCATTGCTACACTAGGCATCACATATTGTGTAAGCCATCTTTTTCTGGTTTGTGTTTCGTATGTACTGCCTGAAACAACACGGCCCTCACAATGGAAACAGTCATTCAGAGCCCCAGGATTGCAAATACAGTGCAGCTACTCAATCCATTTATACCACACACCTCTCACTGCACCTCTTATTGCAGAAATTTGTTAAACCTTGTTTGTCATTAATCAAAGCATACGACTCTAGAAAGCACATGGGATATTTCCATTAACACTGTAACAATTATGGTATTCCATTGGGTTATTGTTATTTTACCATTTGCTTCATACAACCCCAGCCCAAATTTGCAGCACAATGTAGGCTTGTAAGTGGGTCTCATCAAGCTAATTCTAGTTTCATTATGCGATCATCTCCCTTCTAGGCTTTTCATGTCCAGATTGATCTTCTCTATTGATGGTGGTATGAATGATTCAAATGCAGGTTTGATGTCTTCAAGCTGAGAGACAGTGTATCTGGTTGGGTCTTGGGCAATTTCATTACACTTGCAGCTCAAAGCATACCCTGACATTTTTTTGGACTGAAGGATATAAAATCTTCATCTCTTAGTGGCTAAGAAGGTGGCAGGAGTTTCATCTTCAAGAGATTCTGTGGGCCTGGCTTCTAGTGGCTGGTGGTGAGTCTCCTCAGAGGCTGCGGCATTGATGCTACATGTTAAAAGGTCAGCAGTGATGACCTTTTCTCATCCAAGACTAATAATAAAGATAATGCAACTTTTTTTTGCTAGCAAATTTTTTTCTAATAGTCTTTATTGTTTATGATCCTTTTATTCTGAAATTTTGACCATGATTCTTGTCTAACATTTTGGTCTTGGTAACAGTGTTTCTGGACTCACCCTAGCTTTGTTGTCTTCTTCTGGTACTACTCAATTTAATTGTTAGCATTCCATCTCTAGCAAAACAGATATAGCATAATAAAGATCTAACTGGATATTGATTTTGTTTCTGAGGCATCCTCCATACCTCACTTTCATTGTCAAAGAATTTTGAGAGAATCTCAGAGACAGTATTTCTAGTGCTTATTTTGAATATCTACAGCTAAAAAAGCACACAAAGAAAAGCGTGTCGGAATTTGTCTGTTGTATCTGTTTTAATGTATTTGTTTCTGTCCCATTTTTGTCAGTCAAAAGAATTCTTAAAAAGTTCAAAAGAATTTTTAAAAAGTAAGGAAGGGCTGGGTCTGGTTCTCACATAAAGTGCAAAGGCCTTTTCATTTTTAGGCACAAGGGTATCAGAAGAAAAAAAAAAGATTAAAATTGCATCGGACCGATAAAAAGACATTTAAAAGGTTTGCATATTTTATATGTCGGCAATTTTAAACACCTACAAAGTCTTGGGTCATAATGAACTAAAACAACACCTTGGTATGTACATCTGTATACAAATTTTAAAAATCAGTGGTTCTCAACTAGATAGATAGATAGTGTCAGAATAATGACCAAAAGACATCATGAAGGTTTGTGGCAGCCACCCGTATATTATTTCCTGGCTGCAAAATGGGTTTAAATAATTGTGATATGTTCACAAGTTGGAGTACAAAACAGAACTAATGTCTTTGAGTTAAGATGGCGGCTTTAAAGGCCGGTTAAGGAAGTGACGCCATCTCTAGGGCCAGAACCAAAGTGATGTCATCTCTGGGGCCAGAACCGGAAGTGACGTCATCTCTGGGGCCGGAACCTGGTGGGATTTCCCTGCAAGGAATCGAGAGAGACAGTCAGTGCACCCCACCTCCCCCTGGTCTGTCATGGAATTACTATTAAATAGGTCCTTTAGCTGCCTCCTACTCACACGTGTGTGACAATAGATAGATGGATGGATGGATGGATGGATAGATAGATAGATAGATAGATAGATAGATAGATAGATAGATAGATAGATAGATAGATACTTTTTCCACTCAGTTTGATGAAACCTATCAAGTATTAAAGTAGAATCAGAAATAAGAGGTGTATCCAGTTCTCCACGGTCCGCGAATCTTCACCTCTTTCATCTCCAGACTTTGATCCTTGCGTGGGATATTTGCCTTTTCACCCTTTTTTATGTTTGGATGAGCAGGTCTTCCGATAGGGTGTAATGGGGCTCTTTAGGCCGCATTGATCACCAGGTGTATATGGGAATGTTAATAGATCCCACTTTACATTCCACAGAGTCTCTTATATTCTCTGATGTTTTTACTTCCTAACAAATTAGGAAAAGCATCAAGTTACAAAATTAAGCAAAATGCGTTTTTACATCTGTAAACTAATGACAATAAATTGGCCCAAAACTTAGGGTTAGGGTTAACCTAACCTAAGCAGCAGCCAATCTTAGGGCAGCATCTCAGCATTCATCCACATTCATTCACCCTGGGTCAATTAAAATCTGCCAATCACCCTAAAATGCATGTTCTTGTTGGAGAAAAACCAGGTAGCTACCCAAGGCCAGGACTCTGGAGCTGAGAGGCTGCAGTGCCAACCACTGCAACACTAACCAGCCCCATTAGAAGTACTGAAAGCAAAAATAAAAAAACGACATTTGAAACCTTACATTTAATCCCTAATTGTTTTAGTTCTAGGAACAAATTAAACATCTTCTTATAAATGGAATTAAAAGTCACTCATTGAATCGTGTTGCTGCTGAAACATAACAGTCTTTTCAAATTTACATAGAAAGAAATGTTACATTTCAAACTGCAAACACAGTGAGCGTGGGACTAATTCAATTCAGTTTAAAATGTGGTTTCTTTAAGAAATGTCACCTTTCATAACTCTGGCAGCTTGATTATGATTTTCAGTTTTTTTGTACCTTCAAATAGAAGGAATAGTGCACAGAACACTTAAAAAAGAAGTTCCATGATATCTGTTGTGATAGAAACAGGCATCAATGATCCCCAAACCCCAACACAAACACACACAGAGTCTTGTGTTCAAATAAAGGATGTTTTTTATTTCAAAAAATAGCTTTTCCAAGTGACACAAGCAAAGAATTTATCTCTTCCATTCACCTCTCCACAATTCCTCTCACCACTGAACTACCCTCCTCCATTTGAGTGTTGCTCTCTGTCCTCCCAGCTCTGACTCTCCTTGATAAGGGAGTGCGGTCCCTTTTATTGAGGACCTGGGAGTATTTTCAGTGCCAGGGATGCTGCCCGTTGGAAGTACTTCCGGGTCATACAGAATTTTAATATAGCAGAGAGTAGTTCTCCCTGCAGGACCCCCCTCAGCAGGAATGTGCTGCTGGACTAAACTCCTGGAATTCCCTGCTGGTTCCCGAATGGGCACCAATATGGAGGGTTGCTGCCATCTGTCGCCTGGGGGGAAGAAATATCCCTCTGTGACAGTCCTTCCCTGTCCTCTTCTTTTATCCCGGCCAGGGAAAGTACTGGAATCATGACTGACTGGGATGTCCATCCATCCTTTAGGGCAGCCTTGTCCGGGTGTGACTGCTTTACCTCTCTCGGCTGGGATACCTTTCTCTATTTTCATGTCTGGTTAAGGCATCTTCCCGATTTCCTGCGCAAATGCCTATCTCCTACATTGTACACATACACCAAATGACTGATTTTTTTTTTAATTAAGACAAACTTGATGTAAGCTATTTCCATAGAACACTCAATCTTTTTTGTTTTTGGCCTAGACTCTAATTTCAGATGTATGTATATCCACCTAGCAGGTGTTAGATGGTTTTGTCATGGATAACATATATATGCAAAATGCTTAATTTAATGATTTCCAGTTTATTTTATATGAACATACTAGAAGTTTCACTGAACAAAGAACGTAGAATTCACCTCTTTTTACTACAGAGTGAAAAGTGACTTTTTGAAATGTCTAGAAATGTGCATTTCCAAGAAACTGAATTTGTTAAAAGGAATCCTAATAAACACCACAGCCATACACATTTTTAATCCAAAAACATAAAAACATGTTTTGAGTAAAACAACCTATCATGCCACTCATCATTCCATTCCTCTCCTGGTCGCTCCACATAAAGTTCCATCCTGTGTCTTTCCACTTTCTCCTGCTCCAACAAAACTTCCATCCCACTCATGACCATGTTCACATCTTCCTTCAAAGAACACAATACTACAACCAGTAAAAGTATCTACAATAAAACAAGTGGCCTGGAGTTGTGTGTAGCATAGAATAATTATGATATTATAGCAATAATGGAAACCTGGCTAAATAACAAAGATGGAGTTGAGTATAACAAATAGGGATACAGATTTTTTAGGAAGTATATACAGAACAGAGTAGGAGGTTTGGTTGATGTTCATGTCAAACAGAATTTAAACACACATCCTCTTCAGTTAGATGAGCCCCATTTTACTGAGGACATGTGGCTTTACCTGGAAAGCATTAGGGAAAGAGGCCTCATTTTAGGATTGTGTTATAGACCACCCAATACAGACAGTAATTTCAACACACATCTTTTTAGTAATATCAAAAAGGCAAGATTACAGGAGGCTATTATAGTCATGGGGGACTTTAACTACCTAAGTATGAACTGGGATAACCTGGCAAATAGTGCAGCATAAGAGCAGGAGTTTTTAGGCGTAATCAGTGACTGTTTTATAACACAGTATGTTAAAGCACCAATGCAGAGTGAAGCCTGTCTAGCTTTAGTATTTTGTAATAATCAGAATAGAATTGATGGTGTAGAGGTGATTGAAGCACTAGGTTCAAGTGACAATAATATAATACAGTTCTCAGTGTTTTAGAAGAGTGAGGATGCAAATCAGTGCCGGACTGACGTTTACAATCAGTGGGATCTTTTCCAGTGGCCTGCTGCCTGGCCTGGCCTGGCATTCAAAGCAACCAGTGAAATAAACTAATGTTGAAATTATATAATGTTATTATACTGGAAGACGAAATTGCTCTATCGTGGGCACAAATTCTTTCGGCTTAACATTGGAGGGTTTCTTTTCTGGTTTCTGGTTGGATGGTTTCTTGCTTTTGTTCAAGTCAAGTTTTGACTTTGCATGCGTCTCGCTCTCTGACAGTTAAACAGGAGTTCTTTGATGAGAGGTGCGTATGTCTGGTGCTTTTGTGATTAAACTTATACATGAAGATTGTTCAAAAGTTTATGATATACTTTGAATTATATTTGGATGTTGTGTGGGTTTTGGTATTTGTTACTGTTAATTTGTTTTGTTTTATTTTTGTTTTAAATTTTAATGAAGTGTAGCATATACAGTAGTCACATTTTTAACATTTTGTTTTTTTCCGAATAGGCTACATGAAATCTTTTTTTTTTTTTATTAATGAAACAAGTATGTGAGAGGAATGATGTGTGCTTTTAAATGTTCCTGTTGTTCTTTATTTCATGATAAGTTTGTTAATGAATGTGTCTTGTTTTTACTTTAATATTTTTAAAGTACATCTCTCGCGCTCTGAGATGAGAGAGTGACTGAATAGGCTACACAAAATGTTTCATAGTTTTTTGTTTACTAAGTGTATTCGTTAAAAAATGGTTGACAGAATTATGTGGCACTGAGACATTTTTTGAGACTTTTGTCTATTGAATAAATTTAAAGTGGTCTTTTTTGACCAACACTTCAGACTTTGTGGAAGAGTATTCAGCATTACAATTCAGACGCCGACAGCGGCTCAGCTGTGGATATTCCAGACTCACACTTGAAACTGCAAACATTATCTATGCACTGTGGATTCCACTGACAACTACCTTTTGTGGTTCAGTGCTTTTTGCACATTTGTTTTGATATAAATATTATAGAACTACATGTTTTATTTATTTATGAAGTGTTGTTCCACTCTTTATCAGAGGTTCTCTTGAGACTAATATTTAAGAGTGAAATGTATGTGTAAAAGCTGAATCTACTCTCTCCTCATTCATAAAAAATTCCAAGACCAAATGGTATTTGTTGGGTTTTTGAGTCTTTGCCTGTACAAGAAAACTGATGTATATTTTGTGGCCTGGGTTATGTTTGGGATTCCCGGCCTGAATAAACTTCCCATTCTGGCCCTGATGCAAATACTTAAAACTGTTAAGTTTAACTTTGGTAGGGCAAATTTTGAGCAGATGCGGCAAAGTCTAAGGAGGACAGACTGCGATAAGCTTTTAAAGGTGGAGACAGTCGAGGAGCAGTGGCACAGGTCTAAAATGTTTTACATGTAATGCAGGGCAGGTAAATACATAAATCTGGAATTAGTAGTAAATTAAAAAAGGCCACAGTAGGTTAATAAAGAGTTAAAAAATTAAACTACTTAGAAAAAAACAGCTGTGTAAGGTGTACAAGATTTATAACTTCATCTGAAAATTCAGTTAAAAAAAACAGTAATGGCAGCATATCACAGGTGCACACATGCCATCTTTTTCTTCTTTTCAGTTGCATTCACTTTTACGGTGAAACAGTGTTGATGAGAATATTGATGATAAATTATAATAGTGTCCTAGTGCTGACTCGTCACATCAGCCTGGGGATAAGTTCATTGCTGAGTTAGCAGCAGTATGACCTGACATGCCATCACTCAGATGAGCAGCATTGGTGACAGCTGTTTGACAGCCTATAAAATGGGTAATCCTGCCACAGTTACACAATGTCCAACTAGTTTTGTTAAAAAGAAGCTGTACTTCTTAGGATAGCAAGCTACCTGAAAGACTGATGTAAAGAGCACAAATCAATTGGGTTGGTGATGGTAAGCACTGCACAGTACTATAATAGTAGCATACTGTACCTATAATTACATACAGTAGTTACATAGTTTATATACAAGAGAAAGCATTAAGAGTGACAAAGGGTTGATAAAGAGATTATGAAGGGCTGGGGACTTGCCAGTACTGTTTAATACTGCAAACTAAATGAAAATAAAAGTTTAAGTAAATTATTGGAATGATTGCAGACCTTTTTGTCTGGTGATGCCATTTATTCAGGCATTTTCCTCCAGAATTCTTGGAGCTCCATGTTCTTTAGAATTCAGTCTGTGAAAGAACACTAATTTCCAGCAGCTCCATTTTTTAAATATCTTTAAGGTGGAAAAGGCAGAACCTCCAGAGCTGAGCCAGAGGTGGTGTTAATTTGCTTAATCATCTGGGTTGCGGGCAAAAGGAAAGCATCCCCAGACAATGGGGTGTAAATCCCTCTCTTAACAGTGTTGCTTGGATGCTTCCTAATTACATGCACATGTCTATATAGATATATATGTATAGTGTATGGTAGAATGAAAGGAAACAGGATAAAAAAAAGGTGTTGGGGTCCCAAGCCTTTAAGGACAGCAATGCTAATAAACTGAAGTGGAACAAAAAAAAGGTATAACAAAATTAAGCAGTATACGATCATTTCAGCAGTTTGGATTTTGTTGCTTTTGTAGCAGTCTAGCTCTGTATGATAAAGACTCGTGAATGAACACTGACTTTTGGTCACGTCATTTGTTATACTGAAAAATGACTGGAAGGTGTGGTCTGCCAAGGACGAACGAAAATGTCGTCATGACCCCAAGGAGGTCCCCACTCTAAGATTGGAAGAGGATGAAGGGTTAGGGTTAGGAGCAAAGCTTCCAACATGCACCTGCATTGTATCTGTAATGTACAATATATATATATAGATAGATAGATACTTTATTAATCCCAAGGGGAAATTCACATACTCCAGCAGCAGCATACTGATAAAAACAATATTAAATAAAGAGTGTTAAAAATGAAGGTATAACAGACAGACAATAACTTTGTATATTGTTAGCGTTTACCCCCCCGGGTGGAGTTAAAGAGTCGCATAGTGTGGGGAAGGAATGATCTCCTCAGTCTGTCAGTGAAGCAGGATAGTGACAGCAGTCTGTTGCTAAAGTTGCTCCTCTGTCTGGAGATGATCCTGTTCAGTGAATGCAGTGGATTCTCCATGACTGACAGGAGTCTGCTCAGTGCCCGTCGTTCCGCCACGGATGTCAAACTGTCCAGCTCTGTGCCTACAACAGAGCCTGCCTTCCTCACCAGTTTGTCCAGGCGTGAGCCGTCCCTCTTCTTTATGCTGCCTCCCCAGCACACCACCACGTAGAAGAGGGCGCTCGCCACAACCGTCTGATAGAACATCTGCAGCATATTATTGCAGATATTGAAGGACACCAGCCTTCTAAGGAAGTATAGTCGGCTTTGTCCTTTCTTACACAGAGCATCAGTATTGGCAGTCCAGTCCAATTTTTCATCCAGGTGCACTCCCAGGCACCCTCTGCACACAGTCACCTCTGATGATCACGGGGTCCATGAGGGGCCTGGTCCCCCTAAAATCCACCACCAGCTCCTTGGTTTTGTTGGTGTTCAGTTGTAGACATTGTGAGATATGGCCGGCCAGTCATCCCGGCCAATACCCCCAGGCCGCCAGGTGGAGCCATCTCATGCATCATGGAGGGGCCCCAAATTCCAGCAGGGACTCATGGGACTTGGAGTCTTCCAATACAACCATGCTGGATAAGATGGGGACCACCAGGAGATGCTGCAGGGAGGCCCAGAGACAGTGGTTTTCACTACAACCCGGAAATAGATCGTAGTCACGGGGACAGAAGGACCAACGTACTTCCAGGATGAAGAAAAAGAGAACTTTTCATCTAACCCGGAAGTTCTGGGGAATCATGGACTGAGGGATGAAACACTTCCGAGTTAAGGGGTATAAAGGACTATGGGAAACCCCAGACGGGGGAGCTAAGCTGGGTGGCAGGGTGGCAATGCATCTGGGAGAGAGGAGGATTATTGATTATTGTGGTATTGTGGAGTAGTGGGGCTTTGTGCACATTATTATTATAATAAATAATAATTCTGGACTTTTACCTGGTGTCTAACGAATGATCTGAGGGTTCAAGGGGTCAAGAGCACCCTAAACTGTCACAACATATATATATATATATATATATATATATATATATATATATATATATATATATATTACCTGGCCAAGACACCAACTGTATGGAAGGACCCGGGAAGAGAGCATCGGCATGGCAATACCTTCCCCGGGACACTAGAGGGCAGCTCCCCTGGGTTGCTGTGGCACCATGGATTCCCACATTGTATGCTAGGAATTGGAGTTAGGCACAGTCCTGTTGGGTTCCACAGAGCCATATAATGGACTTCCACTACACCTGGGAGTGATTCCAAGTAACACTTATGAGCCACCTGGAACACTTCCAGGACCTGAATAAAAGGAGCCACCGTATTCCAGTCAGGGAGCTGGAGTCGGAAGGAAGAAGGACAAAGCTTGCAAGGGAGGAATGGAGGCGGAAGGACTAGGAATTGGCAGCTGAAGTTTAGGACTGTATTTTGGTGCTGTATGAACTGTGCTGTACTTTGGGGGAGTGAATAAGAAACACTTCCCCGACTGTAAATAAAGGCGTGTTGTGTGGCAATTCGTATCTCTGCCTGTCTGTGTCGGGTTAGGGTGGCTTTAAGCGCCCCGGTAGCGCACTGACTTTTTCTCTCAATCCTCTGCAGACCATTCACGGGAAATTCCACAGTGTTCTAGCAACTGTGATAACGTCACTTCCTGGTGCGATGATGTCAGTTCCTGTCCAAACTTTTAATAATAATACATGGGTGGATGCCCCAAACCTTTTTATGTCTCCTCTCCATTCTTGTGACAATCTGTTGTGGAGACTGGCACGGACACAGGCAGGCAGACAACGAAGGTTCAACCACCAACACACATATCTTATTTTTTACAGTGCACACACAACCCAGTACTCTGTACCAAATCACCCACAGTCCAGGCCTCTCACAATGCCTTTCCCTCTCTTTCTGACCGCCTTCACTCCTCTCTTCCGAGCTCCGTCCTCTTCCACCCGACTCCAGCCATTGAATGGAGGGAGGCGGCCCCTTTTATATCCACCCAGATGTGCTCCAGGTGCCTCCTGATGAACTTCTGCAGGCACTCCCTGGTGTGGTGGAAGTGCCTGCTGTGGACCCACAGCCTAACTAATCCCAGCCAACACAGGGCGCAAGGCAGGAAACAAACCACGGGCAGAGCGGCGTCAGCCCACCACAGTATATATATATATACACACATCAGTATTTATTTACTTTTCAAGAAGCAATTTCCTCAGAGTTTAATCTACACTTCAACTCACATCTCTTTAATTGTATCCAGCATCACAAAACCTTCAGTTGGTCCTTCAGATGCCACCGGATTCCCATAGGAAAGCAGAGTCCTACCGACATGTGTTTACCTGAGCATGTTTCTTTTAGAAACAGCATTTCATAGCTCCATCAATCAGTCTTTTAAATTGAAGAGAAACAACCATTGTGCCCATTTTGATAGACAAACAGTCCCTACCTTTACTAATATAGTATTTTTATTCTATAAGAAATATTCTAATATTCTTCCTTTATCGTGTTAATATTTTCAAATCTTATCATTTGTATAACTTAAAAAAGTGAACAATGGATCACTAAGAAAACAGAAATGTAAAGAAAGAAATAGAGCTAGGATTCACCTAATAGTTGGAAACATCTACTTATTGCTTTGTCTTTAAACTCTTAGCTTGTCTAATTCTTTCCATCTTGATTTGTGGCAGCTTGTTGCTAAACCTTGAGCATCTGACCTTAATTTTTGATTTTCTTGTCTATATGAAGTAAGGTGCCCTACCTTACATTTAGGTGGATATTACTTTGGGCCCAAAGATTCCTAAACAAAACGTTTTTTTCTAAAATTACCTCAGGCATCTAAAATGCTTCTCTTCTTGCCTTCACATCTTCATTGAACATCCTTTCTTTCTGCAGCCCTTTTTCCTTATTATGGAACTCCAAATTACCTGATGTTCTCTGGCTAAACACTTTGAAAAAAGGTTAACAAAAGCTTGTTTGATGCACATTTAACATATCAAAACATATTAGTTATTAATTTGTGGCAGGAAAATGTACTTTCTTTTCCAGTCGGTACCATTAGTATTTTGCCTCAGTGAACCCCAAGCTTCATTACTGGTGTGTATGGACATTTTACAGTAATATATTCAAGTTACTTATAGATCTGATTACATTACATGAATTCCATTCAACTTACTTAATACTTTATTTACTTAATTTAGTCATCTTTACTTTCACACTTCAAGTGACACACTTATAAGTGGTTTGGATGTCTCCATGTGCATTAAGCATGTGACCACCAGCTGTATAATTGGGTTAATAATGACTGACATTTCTTTGAGTCAAATCTGACAAAACACATATTGTGATTAAGTTATTCTGTGAGCATATGGTACATTGACTGATGCTGTTTTTTTTTTTTAATAAAGTTTCAATCCAACTGTTCTACATTGTCTGGGAAAACTGGAATTTATGTGTCTCAGACAATAACAAAAATAGAGTATAATATTTCTTTATTCCTAAAAATAATAAACATAATACCATTTAGGTATAGCCCTTTCCATTTTGTCCTCTTCCTCCCGAGTCCAATTCCCTGAATGATGTGAGGCGGCTCCTCTTATGTAGGAATACATCTGTTGTCATGATGCTGAACAGAGGAAACAAACAGTTGGGATACCACCCTAATAACCCCATCTAATTAAATTTAATTACATTTGATGTAAAATAAAAGAAAGCATACAACAATTTCGGAGATGTCTTTACAGACATGAGTTCTGAACAGAACAACAACAACAACAACATTTATTTATATAGCACATTTTCATACAAAAAAATGTAGCTCAAAGTGCTTTACATAATGAAGAATAGAAAAATAAGAGACACATTAAGAAAATAAAATAAGTCAACATTAATTAACATAGAATAAGTGTAAGGTCCAATGGCCAGGGGGGACAGAAAAAACAAAAAAAAAAAAAAGTGGTGTTACAGATGTACATCTTAGTATGCAGAGGGAGAAATAGAAAAGGCATTAGGATACAGTACACTCACACACACACACACATATATATA
>JANRMT010062814.1:44728818-44771320 GCA_026402145.1 Polypterus bichir lapradei
TATATATATATATACTGTATATTGATCCTAATACACGCAGTAATAGTTTTTACTCAAATAACACTCACAATAAGGGTGCCATGTGTTGTCTGTTTGGAGTTGTTGATTCCTGAGTGTAACCCAAGTGCTGTCTGTCTTCATGAATCACTCATTGCTTTTGTACTGTGGGGTGAATAGCTGCTTTGCTAGACATATTCCAGTGCTGCACAAATAAGGTTAAAGGTTCGAACATGTATTGTCATTTACACGTACCAAAGGACAAAGAAGTTTTTACTTGTGTGTGAACCCACAGACTACTAAAATCAACAATTAACATTATACTAGTACTTCCGTGTATCAGTGAACATTAAAAAAAGCTAATAACAACAGCCTCCGGCATCTGTTTCAATATACAAACAATATAATGGACTGCAGAACTGTACAGTATTTCTGGCACTTGGTGCCACTGCCCACCTGCCAAGTTGTTTTGTCTGCCTAAGGTAAAGTCATCTCTGATGGAGGATAGCAGGAATCATTGGGTAGAGGGGTCCTTTCATTGGATTGGCTGGCCCAGAGCTGACTCAGCTTGGAATGGCCAATAGGGGGAGGTAGCTTGATGGCCGAGGTCTCCAGAACTCTGAACAAATCCATGTGATATCATCTACTGTTGAATTCTGCTCTGTACTTGTAATTGTACTTATATTGTATTGAGGATTACTTGTGTTCTGTTCTGTGCATTGTATTGTATTTATCTGGTTTTTTTGACACTCATTACACGCCCAATCTACCTGGAAAGAGGTCTGTCTTTGAACTGCCTTTCCCAGGGTTTCTTTCATTTTTTTCCCTACTAGGGTTTTTCCTTTTCTTCTTAAAGAGTCAAGACTGGGGGGCTGTCAAGAGGTAGGGCCTGTTAAAGCCCATTGCGGCACTCCTTGTCTGATTTTGGACTATAGAAAAATAAATTGTATAGTATTGTATTTTACAGGCACATATAAAGTGACAGTGCAAGATAAATATAAAAATGCAAGAAGACTGACAGTATTAATAATGTACAGTGAAGTGACAGTAAATTAACTAATTAAAATTGCACATTAAAGTGACATTTCAAGATAAGCAGCACAAATTGATGGAAGTCTGGCAGTATTAATATTCCAATATTGATGCATATCTTATGAATTCGGGTAAAAGCTGTTCCTAACTCTTCTTGCATGTGTGCCGATAAATTGAGCTACTTACCAGATGGAAGGAAAAAGAAAAATGCCAATGCAGAATGGCTAGGTTTCTTCATAATGTAGTTTGTCTTCCTGAGGCAGTGCATGGTATAAACATCCTTGATAGCTGGAAGCTGTGTGCCTGTGATCTTTTGTGTTATTTTCACAATTCTCAGTAGTGCCTTTCAATCCAGTGCTAAGCAATTGCCATACCAGGAGGATATAATACATCTTATGAGAATGGACTTCACAGTACACCTGCAAAAACTGGTGAAGACTGTGGATGGCATTCAAGTCTTCTTAAGATAGTGAAGAAAGTAAAGACGATGAAGGGCTTTCTTTATGATAACTGCTGCATTTTCTGACCACATAAATCCAGCAGTGAGAGCGACCTCAAGAAATTTGAAGCCGTCAACTCCTTCCACAGCATCCCTGCTAATGTAGGTGGGTCTATTGACTGCATCCTGTTTCCAGAAATCAATGACTAGTTCCTTAGTTTTACTGATGTTGATCCTGATGCCACTCTGTCAGGAGCTTACCCGCTTCTCTATGCACCTTCTTATCATTACTGGTGACTAGGTATACGATGGCGGTGTCTCCAGCATACTTGATCAAATTTGAGCTGTTTGGCCACATAATCACAAGTGAACTTTCAGTCACAGTTTGCTCAGACTAATCTGTGGATATATTCTTTGTCTTTTCAACTCATAGCTTGGTGCAAGTTCAGGTTGAAGGCAGATTCTACCCTATTAGCAGATTAATCTGACACAGTGACAGCAAATACAGAACACAGTTTGATAATCACTGATGTTGTCATCTTAGTCTCTCTTTATGGCTTGGCAGTGACAGGTGTCAGGATTTGTTCTGCCCATGAAAATAAGCCAATGTTACACCATCACTTCCTCACTTTTTTATTGATTATAAGGAAGCAGCCTATAATCATTTTCACACATCATTCCACACCACCACAAATCACTCTGGAAGCTTTAAACAAACATCTGACTCTTTTGTGATCGATACATGTAATGGCTATCCTAAATCCTCCCATTGATTCTATCATGTTTATCATATATTGTAGCTTAATTTACATGAACATTAAACAAGTGCTATTGTAATCAACTGATGGACTCCATGAAATTCAAAGCATCAAGGACAAAAGGTTAGTGAGTAGTTTCTGCTGCCTGAAGCTGACCTTCTGTCTTTTTGAAAGCCTTATTATACTTCTTTTAACAAATGCCAGTCAGGCATTGCATTTCAAAATCTCTTTAGGACATTTCTTCAATCTTAACATTCATATACAAGATAATTAATTTTCTTCATTTACATATTCTTATATCCATATATAATATCTGTATTTCCTTTCATTACCAGCTATAACCAGTCATCAGTCATCTTGCATTAATTGGTCCATAAAGCTATCTCTCTATTATAATAAAAACGACGAGTCAGACGAGTCATGACTTTCTCAGAGAGAAACTTTCACGTCCCGCAAGACGAGACTTTGTGCCAAGAGATTTAACCACGCCCGGGCCAGAAATAAAAGACAAAGAGTAGATGACAAAGTAGAATGTCGTAAAGAATTCAAAAACATTGGCGCAATGTTAGAGATAACCGAAGTACAGAAATTCGAAAGTCTCAAAAAAATGATAGTAAAGATCGCATTAGCTCAAACAAACAGAAATTATTACTTGATGAAATAACTGAACAGTGAAAAGAGATTGAATATATTGTTTGGATTTAACCTTTAAGTCGGAAACTTGTAGATCATCTAATTCATGTTGCCATCAGGGAAAAGTAGTCTTCCCAATGAAGAGGCGTATCTGCAAGAATTAAAATATTTGTTGTTTGGTGAAAGTGAAATCTTGTAAGAGAAAACTTCAAGCCCCGTGAGACAAAACTTTATGCAAAGAGATTTGGCTGATGCTGCAACAGGCAAATGAAAAGCTGCGACAAGAAATGCAAGTGGAAATGCGACAGGTGCTGGGTAAAATTGAAACGCTTAATTAAACGCTGATTAATTGGAGGATCTCAAGGAGACATTTATGACTAGGATTGAATTAGCCAAAAATTTAGCTACCAGTGCTGAAGAAAAAGCAGAAAATGTCAGCTCCGAATGCAAAAAACTCGGAGACAGACTGGCTGCTTTGGAAGACGGTAGTAGAAGGTATAATGTCAGAATTGAAGGTCTGCCTGAGAATCGAGAAAGTTCAAACCCGGTGAAATTCGCTGCTGAACTTTTTTCTAAAATAATCACGGACGACTTTAAAGCAGAATCTGAGAGAGCAGCAGCTTACCGTGTACGCGGTAAACACCGTTAGACCCAGACCAAGGTCTCTTATAGTTCGTTTTGAACGATTATCATTTAAGCTAGAGGTGATGGCACTCCTCAGAAACAAGGAAGATATTACATTTGAAAATAACCACATTCGTATCTTTCCTGACTTCTCTCCAGCAACAGCTACTAAACGCGCAGCCTTCTACAACATCAAACAGCGGTTACGGCAAGCCAGCGTCAAATACAGCCTCTTGTATCCGGCAAAACTTAAAGTGGAATGGCAAGGTCATTTCTATGTTTTCGCTAGCAAGGAAGAAGCAGAAAAGGAATTAAGAAAGCTGATCCTGGGACTATTCTGATACATAATAGTGAGTCATGGCGGTTAATGATAAAGCAAGGATTAATAATCTACTGTCTGATCTATTCGTTTTAAAATACGGGTTTTTATCAGCATATATTCTCATATATTCTCATTATTACTTAGTATTACTAGGGCGCTATCTGTTTATGTTTTATTGTGCTTAATTACTTTTTCTATCTTTTTTTTTTTTTTTTTCTAATTACTTCATCTCTACCCTAAACGGACTGTTCAATATCATACCCTTCATACATATCATACATCTTTTAACCCTAAAGCGCCGCTGCATTGGGGCTTGTTTTGCTTTGGACGTGCTCTGTCTCTGGGTATGTCAGAGGACTGGGACTGTGTGAAGTGGGTTTTAGCCTCAATTGGGGAGGCAAAAAGGGAGGGTGGGGGGTTAAGGGGGGGAGAGAAAGAGAGCAGGCTTGATCTATGCCTAATCTATCTTATTAATTTTTATAATTATAACTACCAACATAATAATAAGCAGCATGGCAACAACTCTAGGGGAAATAGGAAATTAAGGCCGAAGCTGTCTCACTTCCAGTTAAGACTATAAAATGACATCAAAAACTCAGAATCAGCGTCTCCATGATGGGACAGTTAACTTCGTAAGCTGGAATGTTAAAGGCCTGAATCACGAATTAAAGAGAAAGAAAGTACTCTCTCACCTAACAGGTCTAAATGCTAAAATAGTATTTTTACAGGAGACCCACTTACTAAGCAAGGATCAGTTCCGGCTGCAAAAAGACTGGACTGGCCAAATGTTCCATTCTAGTTTTACAAAGAAAACTAAAGGTGTGGGAATTCTCATACATAGAACAGTACCATTTGTAGCATCAGATGAAGTATTGGATCCTGAAGGGAGAAATGTAATGGTCATGGGAGACTTATCTAACTGTAAAATGATTTTGATAAATGTTTATGCACCTAATGTTGATGATAAGGAATTTATACAAAATTTATTTGCATCCATTCCCAATCTGAACACTCATAAAGTTATAATGGCGGGGGACTTCAATTGAGTTCTAAATCCACTTTTAGATAGGACTTCCTCCACAGGGGGAACGGCATCTAACACCGCAAAGATAATTTCAAAGTTTATAACTGATCACAACTTATCAGACCGCTGGAGGTTTTTAAACCCAAATTCAAGAACATATTCTTTCTACTCACCAGTACATTATTGTTACTCAAGGATTGATTACTTCTTTATAGATAATAACTTCTTGCCTATGATTAAATCTTGCGAATACGATGCTATTGTTATTTCTGACCATGCACCTATGATCTTAGAGCTAAAATTACTAAGCCCCATACACTCACCCCGCAGATGGCGCCTCAACCCGCTTCTATTAGCTGACGAGAATTGTATGGAATTTATATCCAAACAAATCAAATTCTTTCTAGAGACAAATACATCACCCGAGATCTCTGCAGGAATACTCTGGGAAACTCTTAAGGCCTTCTTAAGAGGTCAGATTATCTCATATCTTTCCCACAGAAATAAATCCGAAGCCAAGAAAGTAGCAGAGATAAAAAGCGAAATTACTAAAATAGATGAAGAACACGCCAGACTACCAAGCGAGACTCTACATAGGAGGAGGCAGGCTCTACATTCGGAATTAAACCTCTTGACAACTAAAGAAACTGAACAACTAATCTACAAATCCAGACATCATTATTATGAACATGAAGAGAAAGCTAATAAGCTTTTAACTCAACAAATTCACAAGCAAGAAGTGCGCAACGCAATCTCGGTAATCACCAACACGAACGGAGATAAAATCGTCGAACACAAAAATATAATGCACACTTTCAGAGACTACTATAAATCCCTATATACTACTGAGTTTAAAGAAGACAATACACAATCTAATACATTTCTAGATACATTACAGATACCACAAATAGACGCTTTTAGTGCGGAGGAACTTCATAAACCTCTGGCGTTATCAGAATTACTAGATGCTATAAAGTCAATCCAAGGCGGGAAAGCAGCAGGCCCTGATGGCTACCCTGCAGAATTTTACAAGAAATTCTCCGCTCAGCTAGCTCCCCTCCTATTAGCAACATTTACAGAGGCCAGAGATAACCAATCCATCCATCCATCCATTTTCCAACCCGCTGAATCCGAACACAGGGTCACGGGGGTCTGCTGGAGCCAATCCCAGCTAACACAGGGCACAAGGCAGGAACCAATCCCGGGCAGGGTGCCAACCCACCGCAGGAGATAACCAATCTCTTCCTCAAACCTTTCGCCAAGCACTAATTACTGTTTTTCCAAAACAAAATAAGGACTTATCAAAATGTGCATCATACAGACCAATTTCACTTCTGAATAACGACGTTAAAATACTCTCTAAAATCATAGCTAGAAGGATGGAGAAAGTGCTCCCCTTGGTAATATCACAAGACCAAACTGGATTTATTAGGGGCCGACACTTATCTTCAAATCTTCGACGCTTGTTTAATGTAATATACTTACCAACTAAATTAAACACCCCAGAAATATTATTATCATTGGATGCAGAAAAAGCATTTGACATGATTGAATGGAAATACCTTTTTACTACATTGGAGAAGTTTGGGTTTGGCCCGAACATTTGTACATGGATTAAATTACTGTATACTAACCCAGAAGCTTCAGTTTGCATCAACAACATTTGCTCAGACTACTTTAAACTAGAACGTGGCACTAGACAAGGATGCCCCTTGTCACCGCTGCTGTTTGCGATTGCCATTGAACCACTGGCGATACATTGTCAAAATACTGATCAGATAAAGGGGATTAGCAGAGAAGGACTGGAACAGAAAATTTCATTATATGCAGATGATATGGTATTGTATATATCGGACCCAGAAAATTCTGTGCCTGCAGTATTAACAGCACTCACAGAATTTCAAAAGATCTCTGGTCTCAGAATTAATCTGAATAAAAGTGTACTCTTTCCAGTGAATTCTCAAGCATATAATATTAGATTAGATACCCTACCTTTTATCATTGCAGAACAGTTTAAATACCTAGGGTAAATATCACAAGTAAACATAAAGCTCTATATCAACAAAACTTTGCCGTCTGCATGGAAAAAATTAAACAAGACTTGCATAGATGGTTAACCCTTCATCTCACTCTAGCTGGAAGAATTAACACTGTTAAGATGAATATTCTTCCTAAGCTCCTTTTTTATTTCAAAACATTCCAATATACATTAATAAATCATTCTTTAGGCAATTAGATTCAACAATAACCTCATTTATTTGGAATTCAAAACATCCACGCATCAAAAGAGCGACCCTACAAAGACAAAAGGCAGACGGCGGCATGGCTCTACCTAACTTCCAATTTTATTACTGGGCAGCAAATATACAGGCGATAAGAACCTGGACACAAATAGAAGAACATACACAGGCATGGACTGCAATAGAAGTAAAATCCTGCAGTACTTCTTTGTATTCCTTGCTCTGTGCTCCAATAAATACACGTTATCGGCAATATACTAATAACCCAATTGTGCTCCACTCATTTAGAATCTGGAACCAATGTAGAAAGCATTTTAAGACGGAGAAGGTTCTATCTGTGGCACCTCTGCAAGAGAACCACCTCTTTCAACCTTCACAAACATATGCAGTTTTTAATATCTGGAAAAAATTTGGATTTAACTTGCTTAGAGATCTTTATATAGACAACGTCTTTGCTTCCTATGAACAATTACATTCCAAATTTAACATTCCAGCTACACATCTCTTTCACTATCTTCAAATCAGGAACTTTGTTAAACAGAACCTTCCAGATTTTCCTCATCTTGCACCCTCATCCATGCTGGAGAAAATATTGCTCAATCTCAAGGACTTAGACTCCATCTTTACAATATATAAAATCATTTTACAATCCCTCCCTTTTAAAGACCCAAGAGGACACTGGGAAAAAGACCTCTCAATTAATATATCAGAAAAGGAGTGGAAATTAGCAATGCAGAGAATTCACTCGAGCTCCATATGCGCAAAGCATACAATTATACAACTTAAAATTATTTATTGAGCACATCTGTCTCGACTAAAACTCTCTAAAATGTTTCCAGGGCATGATCCAACCTGTGAACGTTGCAACCAAGTCTCAGCCTCGCTGGGTCACATGTTCTGGGCCTGCACCAAATTAACATTATTCTGGACAAAAATTTTTAATTACCTCTCAGACAGCCTTGGACTCACAATCCCTCCTAACCCATTAACAGCTGTGTTTGGGGTTCTTCCAGAGGGGCTTAAAGTGGAGAAAGACAAACAAATTGTGATTGCATTCACTGCACTTTTGGCACGCAGACTTATTCTGATAAACTGGAAGAACCCAAACTCTCCTCTTTTAAGTCAGTGGGAAACTGATGTGTTATATTATTTGAAATTGGAAAAAATCAAATACTCAGTTAGAGGATCCGTACAGACTTTTTTCAAAACATGGCAGGATCTAATCAGTAATATTTTAAAATAAGTTCATGAAGCACAGAGAATTTATTAATTTAGTTATGTTTAAAAGCTGTAAAATTTTTACGCCGTTTGGCTTGCTCTCTCTCTCAAGGGTGGGGATCGATCTGTTCTTAACTCAATTTTTCTTTTTGTAAAAACTTGATTGCTTTGTATGGATTGCAATAAAATTAATAAAATAAAAAAAAAAAACTTTAAGTCAGAGACCTATAGATCGTCTAATTCGTGTTGCCATCAGGGAAAAGTAGTGTTTCTTCCCAATGAAGAGGCCTATCTGCGAGAATTAAAAGTTTTGTTCTTTGGTGAAAGTGAAATCCACATACATGAGCGGCAGAGATGCGAAGATGCTGGTGCATAGCGCAGGCAGGGTGGTTGGTGAGCATAGCGAGCAGGGGTCGAAGCCCCCTAGTTTGTGATAATATTTACCTTCAAAGACAGCATGTGAAATTCACTCTGATAGACATATTTGTTTAATCAGCAAATATAGAGATGAACAGTCCAGAAATCACATTATTAATAGGAAACTGGCTTTAGGGAGTTCTCCATAAAAAACTGTGACAATCAATGCATGGGTTAGATCACCTGTTCTCCATCCATCCAATATCAGACCCAAGTCTTTGTGCACAGCTCTCTATCAGCTTTGCATATCTGGACTCAGCCCTTTTCCCCCCATCTTCTTTGCAGAACTGCTTAAGCTCTGTCAGGTTGCATGGAGGTCGTAAATGACCAGCGTTTTTAAAGTCCAGCCACAAATTCTCAACTGAATTTAGATCTGGACTTTGACTTGACCACTCCATTGTTGTTTTTAAGCCATTCCTATGCAACTTTATGCTTGAGGTCCTTGCCCTGCTGGAAAAAAAACAAATCTTCCAAAGCTCAGGTTTTTTGCAGTCTGCATCAAGTTTTACACCAGAATTTCACCACATTTTTCAGGATTCATTTTATCCTCTGCCCTCATAAGAATTTCAGGGCGTGATGTGGAGTCAAATCCCGACAGCATGATTCTGCCGCTACTACCATGCTTCATGGTGGAGGTGGATTATATTTGATAATGGGCAGTGTTGAGCGTATACCAAATAAGGTGTTAGTCAGATGTCCACAAAGCTCGATTTCTGTCTCATCAGACCATAGAACCTTTTTCCAACTGACCTTAGAGTCTCCAATGTGTCTTCTGGGAAACTGATGGAGATGTCAAGTTTTTTTTATTTTTTATAACAGTAGTTTTCTCCTTGCCACTCTCTCATAAAGCTGCAACTGGTGAAGCACTGGAGCATCAATTCATGTGTGCATAGACTCTCTAATCTCAGCCACTGTGTCTTGTTACGTTTAGAGTTCTTACAGGTCTCTTGGTGGCCTCCCTCAATAGTCTTCACCTTCCATTATCAGTTATTGTGGATGGTATCCTC
The DNA here is from genome assembly GCA_026402145.1 of Polypterus bichir lapradei. NCBI lineage: Eukaryota > Metazoa > Chordata > Cladistia > Polypteriformes > Polypteridae > Polypterus > Polypterus bichir. Next base: position 44,738,530 of record JANRMT010062814.1, read on the forward strand.
TAGGCAGATTTCCAGTTGTGCCATACTCTCTCCATTTCTTAATGATTAATTTAAGTGAAGTCCAAGAGACAGTCAGTGACTTGAATATTTTCTTGTTTCCATCCCCTGATTTAGGCTTTTCAATTACATATTTTTGGAGTTGCTTACAGTGTTCATTTGTCTTCACTGTGTAGGTTTGGCCAACAACATGACTCACCACAAGCTGGATCTCTCAGATCTCTCAGATAATGTGCATTTATACTACAGATAATTGAAACCCAAGGCATGTGATCGCCAGTGATTTCATTCATTTGCTGCACCAGTGATGATTTAAGTGTGTCATATTAAAGGGAATGAAAACTTACATGATCAATTATTTAGTGCTTTATATTTGTAAGTAATTTAGACCAGTTTGTATAGATCTTCTTTCACTGTGATACTAAGGAGTCGTTTTGTTGAATTTTGCAATAAAGCCAAACTAAATCCACTTTGATTCAACGTTGTGTAACAATAAAATGTGAAAACTTGAAGGGGGTGAATACTTTTTATAGGCACTTTATGTTACAAGTATGAATTCTATATTTATATATTTTTTTCTGTATCTTAAGCCAACATGGAGAAAGAAAATTCAGAATAGAGTTAACATTTACATTGGTATTTAACTTGGTTGCCTCAGAGGCCTCAGCTATCCTCTGTGTCTACTCAGTTTCTTTTCTGCACACAGTTACTCACTATAATAGACATTTATCAGGTTTGCAAGTAAAAAAAATTACATTTTAATATACTTGATTAAAGTGATGCTTCAAAAATCTCTTCAAATTATCTATGGGTAATAGCCCTGCAAAGTATACCGTGTAGCAGGAAGAAAAATGTTTAAATTTTAATCCTTTTAAAATTAATTAATTATAAATTGAATCAAATGCTAAGGTAATAAATCCTCATTTTTTCAATGTGGGATATGTCACTGTTATAGCAGTCGCTAGATAAGGATATCTGGTATGACATAAAAATGATTCACGGATTCATTAAAAATGGTTCATACTGTATGTTACTATTAATTTCCTGAAAATAATGTCCCCTTACTTTAAATAGAATATTTATCAAATCTGTGTCATTTCTAGTAGAGCAGTTAAACCATATTCAGATAGTTATTTAATTGCAAGCATTACCATTGAAATGCTTTGCAAACAGACTTTTTAATTAAGCTTAGAAAGGAAATTCTGCTATTGTGGTGGCTTTTACTTTCTATATATCCATTTGTTTGTCTATTTGTCTGTCTAAAAGATAATTAGAGTATGCCCAGTCATTTTTTACTTAGTGCTAAAATATATGGAAAATTCCCACTGCTATTGTTTTCTGTAAAGTTTCCATGCACCACTTTTGTGAAGTCTATTTTTTCGGTATATTTTTAGCTCCTGAAAAAAAAAGATTTACAAGCATTGTGGCTTTACCTGGTACACTGAAGGCATGAACGACAGGAACGGAGTTTTGGTAAGAAACCTGAACAGACGTCACAGCCATTCATAAGTCATTGGTTGTGTTCTCATACATGTTTTGAAATATGGAAATATGTCCATTTTTACTCATTATGTGGAAGAACTCTGCACACACGACTCTGAAATACTGTGCAGAGACATGCTACTTTGAAGCTGTTTATTCAGGCCAACAAGAGCCTAGGACTGTCCTTCACCATCGAGAAAACCAAAACCCTCTATCTACCAAGATGTCCCTACTCAGGAATATGACCCTTTTTAGCATTGCTGTCTTTTTATAGCCTGAAGAAGAGAACTGCACAGAGTACTTCAGATGAGACCTCACCAGTGCATTATAAAGCTTAAGCATAACCTACTTTGACTTGTAACATAACCTAGCATTCTGGATGCCTTTAAAATGGCTTCTGTACACTGTCTAGACACTAGCACTCCTAGGTCCTTCTCTTAAGGGTGTAATTTCACGTGTCAGGCCCCTATTGTGTATTCAAATATAACATTTTTACTTCCTACATGTAAACCCAGACATTTACTTAAAATAAATTTCACCTGCTACAAATCTGCCCAAACCTGTATTCTGTATTCAGTCCCATTGTAATAGCCTGATTCTGGATTAGCTGCCATTCTCCCTTGTTTGGTATCGTCTACAAACTTAATCAGCTTGTTATTTACTGTATATTTCCATACAGATTATTTATATATATTAAAATATATAAATAAATAAAATATATATACCAGCAATCCTTGCACTGACCCCAAGAGGGCACTAACTTTAACACCACCTCATTGTGATTAGGCTCCTTACAACATAACCCTTTGCTTCCTGCATTTTAGCCGATTTTGCACCCATCTACACACTAAGCCCTGTATTTCAACTTCTTTTAGTTTGATCATTAACCTCTCATGTTACACTTTATCAAAAGCCTTCTGAAAATCAAATTAAATAATATTATTCACACCACTCTCGTTGTATCCTTTTGTTGTTTCTTCATAGAATTCCAGTATATTAATGAAATTTGACTTCCCCTATCTGAACTCATGCTGACTGTTCATTAATGCCCCTTGCCTTTTTCCTTAATAATTGCTTCCATTAATTTACTGGCCTACAGTTACTTGGATCTGCCTGATCATTCTTTTAATATAACAGGATGATATTTACTATTTTCCAGTCCTGAGGAATTTCAGAAAAGTGTTTACTATAATAAGTCCTCTTGTTTATTTTGTGTCTAAGCAAGTCAGTGTTGGGTGTTTGGGGAGCTGGAGCACCTCCTGGTGGCCACATCTGTATGGATATCAAACATGACTTTTAAAGCCCAGTGCCTTAACAATAACCCATTATACCTATACGAAGTATTTTGTTGAAATGGTTCCTGCTTTGAAAGGCACTATAGTCATTAAGTGATTAAGAGAAAGTTAGCTTTTTAGAGTTCCTATTATTGACTGGTTGAGCTTTACTCTATAATAAGGAATCTACTTATAGAACACATACTCCATGTCAGATATCAGACACATTCACTTAACATAGAGAAATGGCTATGAAGTTAGCAGCAATTATTTAGTAAAGTGTCAGTGAGTACCATTTTCAGTTCAATTGCTTTACAATGTGATTAATGGCAGCTTAAGTGATTTCTTTGTTATTAGATAGTGAGCTTAGCATGGAGATCAAGCCCTTGTGGTTTCAAATCAAGTGCTCTTACCACTTGGACACATTAAATTTGCTGGGCTTAGCAAAGGTGTCCATCAGGTCAGCTCCCTTGCCACATTCAGAGGCATGAAAAAGTATGCCGGGGAACTGAAATTTCCCACAACCTTCCAGGGGAGCACTGTGCTTAGTTCTATGGACTCACAGATCCATTTTCATGGAAACTAATCCAATGCCAGGTCTCTATGTGTGGAGATTGCATGTTCTCCCCATCTCTATATGGATTTTTCTCTTGCTACTCCTGTTTACATTACCTAAAGATGTGCAGGCTAGGTTAACTGGTGTCCATAAAGTGGCCCCAGTGTTTGAGTTGGTGCTGTGCAACGGACTGACAGGCTGATAACAACAACAACAATTTATTTCTTGTATAGCCCAAAAACACACAAAGAATGTCTCAATGGTCTTTAACAGGCTCAGTTTTTGACAGCACCCTAGCTTTGACCCTCTAACAAGACAAGAAAAATTCCCAAAAAAAAAAACCTTTTAAAGAAAAAAAAAATGGACGAAATCTTGGGAAAGGCAATTTAGAGAGAGAGAGACACCCATCCAGGTACATTGGCCGTGCAATGTGTGTCAAAAAATGGTTTAAATACAATGCACAAAGCAGAACATACTGTAAGTAATCCTCTGCACAGAGCTAGATGGCCCATCTATCACTGCCACCTCAGAAATACAATACAATAGCAGAAATGACTTTGCTCTTGCACAGTGCTCCTCAACAAGTGTAGGTGTATAGTGCCACGATAACACTCAGGAATAGATTGTACCACTCACTAAATACAGAACTATCACATATAACATTTCAGGTTTGTTATAAAAAACATCAAAAGCATTGTAGCATGTAAATAACATAAATGAAAAACAACAATATCTGCCTATTAATTAGTTGTAGATCCACTGCCAGATTGCAGAAATGGAGTCAGACAAGCCAGACACTGTCAGAGTCCTGGAGACATTGGCCTACAAGCCATCTCCCTCCATTGGCCATTCTATAGCTGAGTCAGTGCTGGGCCGGCCAGTGTGATGAAAGGACACTTCTGCCTGATAATTCCAGTGGTCCTTTATCTGAGATGACTTTTCCATAGGCAGGCAAACAACTTGGCAGTAGAGCAGTGGCACCAAGTCCACATGAAGATGCTAAGAAGAGAAACAGAACAGAGGAGGGTTAGTAACAGTTTGTAAATATAATTTTACTAATATTTCAGTACTAATGACTAACAACAGAGATGCAGTATGCATAGCTAATCAGCAGCTATAGTCAGGGTATACTTAACTGACGTGTTGAGTCTTCAGCCTAGATTTAAAAACTTTGAGACTGAAGAGGCAAATCTTATAATAGAAAGCAGACTATTCTACAGGGCCCTGTAATTAAAAGCTTTGCCTCCCACTGCTGCTTTATTAGATCTTGGAGTCATAATCAGGCTGGCGTATTAAGATCTTAATGAGAGCTCTTGTTTGTAAGTAATGATAAGTTCAGATAAGTAAGCTGGGCTTTGGCCATTTTGGGCTATATATGTTAAAAGGAGAATTTTGAAATCTGCCCTAAACTTAACTGGGAGCCAGTGGAAGGAGTTAAGAACTGGAGTTATGTGTTTGTACTGTCTTGTTCTTGTAATAATTCTTGCAGCAGCATTTTGAATTAACTGAAAGCTGTATAAAGAATAATTTGAACTGCCAAAGTGCCTCCCAACTTTGTGCTGAGTTCTGCTCTGATGGGCTTATTTGGATTGATCGGGTTTATGGAGTGTATGTAGGTTTTTATAAGGTACAAGGTGCCTGTATTGGCACTCAGTGAGATAGTGTTGCAGCTCAACACAATTTAACCAAGTGCAGACTGGGAGTTTAATTTTGTAAAAGGGATGTCAGTATATTTCTGATATGGTATACATACATGGATGTCATTTGAGGTGCTATTCACTATAAATATCTCTGAGTTTTGCAGCATCCCAAACCCCAAACAAAATGGAAGTTGATAAATTAATAATTCTTCACATCTCTCTTGAGTTCAGAGATGGCTTTCTAGTAGTGTAATAGTGTGGTGGTCAGTGAAAGTGAGTTGAGTCTTTTTGAGTATATTAACATAGTTAAGCAGATTAGGTGCCCTCTAAATTATACGTAGTTACTCTGTGTTTGTTTAGTTAACACAATGCAGCTGGGCCATATAAAAGGCTTTTTACTAAATAGTGAGTGACCCACATTTCTGCCCCATTTTCACCTCACTTTATATAATTCTGGCCTTTTTCCTTTATAGTTGTAAAAAAAGTCCTACATTTTTACCTCAGCATTAGTGTTTGAGGGGTGCAGTGGCAGTGTGGGTGCCCGTCATTGTACAGGCACCTAAAGAAAAGTGAATATTCTGAAGCACTTGTCTCCATGTGTAATCTCTTCTTTGATACACTATGTCTTAACTTTGCCTCTTACTTCGTCACTTGATATTCTTTACATTTTCTAGTGGTTGATGAAAGTAATTCTTAGTAATTCTTTGTATGTGGAAAACCCTGCAACAATGAATGCTCAAGTTAATGTAAAATGACTGCTTCCCTTCACACAACTGAAATTGTTAATATGCTTCATATCACTAACTAGTGTTAAGCTGAGTAGTATGGAGTGAACCCAAAATGAGAGCCTGCAGATATTTCAATCATTCAGCACAGCTTTTTTTGTTTTTAGAGATTGCCACCCATTTTTTAAGCTGCATAGAAGGGACTTTTAAAGCTATACTTCTAGGCGATAAAATCATTGAAGGGCCGTTCCTGTATTTCAGTTAACTAACCCCTCCATGTATGCTGTTTGGTGAAGGTGAGGTCAGCTTAATAAATGAGTTGCTGCAGGATTTGTTATCTCACATTCCAGTCTGCAGATACCTTTTTATGATTTGTTGAGGCAACATTGCCTTATATATTGCTCTTTACATATAGAGAAACAGATTTTGCTATTCCAGAGTATACTGTTTTTATGTGCAGACATAAAGCCAGTGACACCTCTACTCATTCCAGACTGTAGCCTAATGATAATTTCTTTGGCAGTGTGCCGAGTAAGTCAACGTTTATAGCTGCCTTATCCATTTTGACGCCAGTGTTTGTTACCAGCAAGTACGATCGATATGTTTAAACTAAAGCCTTGGAGCTTAAATGAAAGTCAATGGTTTGTGTGTCTCATGATGCATTTGACAATGTTGTTCACAATATGATCTGCCCCATCACACCGCACACCTGCCTTTGGGCTCCTTCACTATAGGATATGAAGAAATTATATGAAAACTCAATAGTTGAGCCTGAGGTCATAAAATTATTTTTATTTTTTTCATTTCTTTACATTACTTTGCCAATTTGGGCATCCATCTTTATTTTATATAATTTTTTTATTATAAACTCTATTACAAACTTCTACTCAATATCATTGCACAAAATAAAGCAATGCATCACCTGTGCATAATCACAGAGACTCGTGGTAAAAGGATGTCATACAGTATATACCTAAGAGGCAGGAAACTAAAGTGACATAAAATAATATTTTATATCCACTTAATCCCAGTGCAAAGGAAATTAGTGCTTATATAATGCTTCATTTTATTTGTAAATTGATCACTTCCTATTTTCAAGCAAGCAACAATGCTCACATACACAAGATGCATCCTGAGGAGGTGATGATTTTAGAGGTGTTGTAGGGTGTAAGTAAATAGTAGTGAAGTGAACAGATAGTCTAGAGCAAGAGTTCCCAAACTTTTTTCGGCCTCAGACCCCTCTACCAAAAAGTTTTAAAACCGTTGACCCCCTAGTCATTTACTTTACTTACTCAAACTAATAAATTTGCACAGTACTTGATAGAAGATACCCGAAGAGGTAACGTGGGTCCTCCTTCACATGGGCTCACCACCTATGGGAGGGGCCAAGGAGGTTGGGTGCAGTGTGAGTTGGGTGGTGGCCGAAGGCGAGGACCTTGGCGGTCTGATCCTCGGCTACAGAAACTGGCTCTTGGGACGTGGAATGTCACCTCTCTGAAGGGGAAGGAGCCTGAGCTAGTGCGCGAGGTCGAGAGGTTCCGGCTAGATAGTCGGACTCACCTCGACGCACAGCTTGGACTTTCGAACCAATCTCCTTGAGAGGGGCAGGAGTCTCTACCACTCTGGAGTTGCCTCCGTTGAGAGGCGCCGAGCAGGTGTGGGCATACTTATTGACCCCGACTTGGAGCCTGTGCATTGGGGTTTACCCCAGTGGACGAGAGGGTGGCCTCCCTCCGCCTTCGGGTGGGGGGAATGGTCCTGACTGTTGTTTGTGCATATGCGCCAAACAGCAGTTTGCATTATCCAACCCTTTTTGGAGTCTCTGGAGGGGGTGCTAGAGGGCGTACCTTCTGGAGACTCCCTCGTTCTGCTGGGAGACTTCAATGCTCACGTGGGCAATGACAGTGAGACATAGAAGGGCGTGATTGGGAGGAATGGCCCCCCCCCCCGATCTGAACCCGAGCGGTGTTTTGTTATTGGACTTCTGTGCTCGTCACGGATTGTCCATAACGAACATCATGTTCAAGCATAAGGGTGTTCATATGTGCACTTGGCACCAGGACACCCTAGGCCTCAGTTCGATGATCGACTTTGTGGTCGTGTCGTCAGACTTGCGGCCATATGTCTTGGACACTCGGGTGAAGAGAGGGGCGGAGCTTTCAACTGATCACCACCTGGTAGTGAGTTGGCTTCGATGGTGGGGGAAGATGCCGGTCAGGCCTGGTAGGCCCAAACGTGTTGTGAGGGTCTGCTGGGAACGGCTGGCAGAGTCCAAACGTGTTGTGAGGGTCTGCTGGGAACGGCTGGCAGAGTCCCCTGTCAGAAGTAGCTTCAACTCCCACCTTCGGCTACGTCCCGAGGGAATGGGGGACATTGAGTCCGAATGGGCCATGTACCGTGCCTCTATTGTTGAGGCGGCTGACCGGAGCTGTGGCCGTAAGGTGGTTGGTGCCTTTCGTGGCGGCAATCCCCGAACCCGTTGGTGGACACTGGTGGTGAGGGATGCCGTCAAGCTGGAGGAGGAGTCCTATAGGACCTTTTTGTCTGTTGGGTCTCTGGAGGCAGCTGATAGGTACCGGCAGGCCAAGCGGAATGCGGCTTCGGTGGTTGCTGAGGCAAAAACTCGGGCATGGGAGGAGTTTGGGGAGGCCATGGAGAATGACTTTCGGACGACTTCGAGGAGATTCTGGTCCACCGTCCGGCATCTCAGGAGGGGGAAGCAGTGCAGTGTCAACACCGTATATGGTGGGGATGGTGCGCTGCTGACCTTGACTCGGGACATTGTGGGTCGATGGGGGGAGTACTTCGAAGACCTCCTCAATCCCACTAACATGCCTTCCAATGAGGAAACAGAGCCTGGGGACTCTGAGGTGGGCTCTCCCATCTCTGGGACTGAGGTCACCGAGGTGGTCAAAAAACTCCTTGGTGGCAGGGCCCCGGGGGTGGATGAGATACGTCTGGAGTTCCTCAAGGCTCTGGATGTTGTAGGACTGTCTTGGTTGACATGTCTCTGCAACATCGTATGGACATCGGGGACAGTGCCTCTGGATTGGCAGACCGGGGTGGTGGTCCCCCTCTTTAAAAAGGAGGACCGGAGGGTGTTTTCCAACTACAGAGGGTTCACACTCCTCAGCCTTCCTGGAAAAGTCTATTCGGGGGTTCTGGAGAGGAGGGTCCATCGGATAGTCGAACCTCGGATTCAGGAGGAACAGTGTGGTTTTCGTCCTGGTTGCGGAACAGTGGACCAGCTCTACACCCTTAGCAGAATCCTGGAGGGTGCATGGGAGTTTGCCCAACCAGTCTACATGTGTTTTGTGGACTTGGAAAAGGCGTTCGACCGTGTCCCTCGGGGAATCCTGTGGGGGGTGCTCCGGGAGTATGGGGTACCGGACCCCCTGATAAGAGCTGTTCGGTCCCTGTACAACCGGTGTCAGAGCTTGGTCCGCATTGCTGGCAGTAAGTCGAGCCCGTTTCCAGTGAGAGTTGGACAGAATTTCTAGGCGCAGCCAGGGTGTTGAAGGGGTCCAGTTTGGTGGACTCAGGATTGGTTCACTGCTTTTTGCAGATGATGCTGTCCTGTTTGCTTCATCAGGCCGTGATCTTCAGCTCTCTCTGGAGCAGTTCGCAGCTGAGTGTGAAGCGATGAGAATCAGCACCTCCAAATCCGAGACCATGGTCCTCAGCCGGAAAAGGGTGGAGTGCCCTCTCAGGGTTGGGGGAGAGATCCTGCCCCAAGTGGAAGAGTTCAAGTATCTCAGGGTCTTGTTCACGAGTGAGGGAAGAATGGACCGTGAGATCGACAGGCGGATCAGTGCGGCATCCGCAGTGATGCGGGCTCTGCATCAGTCTGTCGTGGTGAAAAAAGAGCTGAGCCGTAAGGCAAAGCTCTCAATTTACCAGTTGATCTACGTTCCTTCCCTCACCTATGGTCATGAGCTATGGGTAGTGACCGAAAGAATGAGATCGCGAATACAAGCGGCTGAAATGAGTTTCCTCCGCAGGGTGTCTGGGCTTTCCCTTAAAGATAGGGTGAGAAGCTCAGTCATCCGGGAGGGGCTCAGAGTAGAGCCGCTACTCCTCCACATCGAGAAGAGTCAGATGAGGTGGCTCGGGCATCTGATCAGGATGCCTCCTGGATGCCTCCCTGGTATATATATATGAGCTCGGAGAAGAGGAGTGGAGGTGGTCAGAAGAAAAGGCATTGTGAAAAAGCCAGGACTTAAAGGGGTGATTGGTGCTGCGGCACTGGGTTTGTGCTAACTAACTGTAAGTACTATAGTGTAAAATAAATGTGTGTGATAAAATCATCATATCTATCTGTCTGTGCCCGGACTGTACCCCACAATATATATGTTTGGTATCATTCTTTTCAAAATTTATCAAAGTTTAATGTGATGTTGTTAGATTTTCAGATTCTTATTCCATTTTTAAATTGTAAACTAAAAAATATCAAGAACTCACATCCCGCGAGACAAGACTTTGCGCCAAAAGATTTAACCACGCCCGGGGCCGGAAATAAAACACAAAGACAAGGACAGCTGCTGTACAGGCTTTTAAACGTTTGAAGCGCCGTGCGAGATGCAGATCACGCGGCGTGCAGCAGCAGCAAGCCAGCAGCTGATCGAGCAAAGAGGAGGCAAAAAAAAACTGTGTTTGTTTCCCATTGTATCCCATTGGTTTCTGAGAAGCGACCGTGTCTCCTTGTAGTGCGTTCAGCCCCCCTCTTCATAATGCGAACGGCAGAGATGTGAAGTGGCTGACGCGTAGCACAGGCCTGGGAGGTTGGCGAGCGAAGCGAGCAGGAGGTAACCCCCTTGTATATATATAGAATTTGTAAAATGTTATTAGCCTATTTTCAAAGTTAGACTGTATTGGAAATAACTGCAATGTTTTATAATATTAGAACAGGCAGAAAGGCAGAAATTCAATATATTTTCATGTATACAGAATATATATATTTATATATATAGGGGAAGTAGGGCAAAAGATATACTAGTTTTATTAGAAAATTATAAAATGGTATTAGACTCTTGCTTCTAAACATGACTCCCAAAAAACTGGACTTCACCAGTATAGTCATATACATTGCTGTTCTTGTCTGTTACAATTTTAAGCTAAAAAATGGAGGCTATATAGAAATAAGAGGGGTGCATAAAACAAAGTAAACTTTTCATGTTCTAGTGAGTACAATCCCAAACAAGTCCAGAGGTATAGTACAGTTATTGTCACATATGTTTTCAAGCAGGTTAAGAGCCTTTCCTGAGGAAAGCTCATTGAATCAAAGATAGGCAGCCTTGTGGTTTAACTATGGTCCAGTACCTCAGCCACTAGGCCACAATGCCTGCTACCCCTTGTCAAATGTCATAATTTTCAAACTATATCTAACACATTTTTGTTTTTTTCTATAACTTATATTTTTTACAGTGCCCAGAGTATATATCCTATAAATAATGTATTTTACTTTGGGTGGTGCAGTGATTAGTGCTGTTGCTTCTTGTATCTAGTGCCTTGGATTCAAGTCCTATTCTCATTCGCTTTCCCTGCATCTGCATGTGTTTTCCTCTGGGTAGTCCACTTTTCCTCCTATATCTCCAAAGGCATACATGTTGGGTTAATTGACAATTGCCCCTAAGAAGGTATGGCTGGATGGGATGGACTGGGGTCCTGTTCAGGGCTGGTTTCTGCCTTGCACCCATTGCTACCCTAGATTGTAACATAATATTTCAGAGTGTTATATTTCTGTTTACTCATTCTCATTTTTATTTGACTGTTACTTATAAAAGAATTCGAGTATACTGGTTTCATATAGCAGATAAAATCCTAAATATGGTTCCTGTCCAGCTCATTCCCTGACTAAAGAGTTATTTAGCAAACAAGCTCAGTCCATTTTAGGTTATTTTAAAAACTATACTAGATATACAGGGTGAGTCAAAAATTATGTTAACATTTGAATGGCGGAAACAATTTATTCACAAAACATACTTCATATGTGCAAGATGATTTAGAGTAATGCCTCAACCTGTTCGCCATCATGTTCAACACATTGACCATATGTAGCAAATAAATTGTCCACAAAAATTGTATATAAGTATCTACTGTGAGTGATGGCCGGCAGCTTACCCCGGCCAGCACATCCAGGCCGGTAGATGGAGTCCTCCCTGCAACATGGAGGTGCCCCGGATTCCCGCAGGGCATCATGGAAAATGGAGTTCGGCTTCACAGCTCTGCTGGATACCTTGGGTGCCGCCTGGGGACGCTCCAGGGAGACACGAAGATTGTTGTTTCTATTATAACCCGGAAGTACTCCCAAGTCATAGGGACAGAAGGACAGAAGTACTTCCGGGCTGAAGAAAATACAAGCCTTCATCTGACCCAGAATTGCTATTGGATCACATGGACTGAAAGACAGGAGCACTTCCGGGTTATGGACTATTTAAAGGACTTTGGGAAGCCCAGCAATCTGAGCCAGAGTTGGGAGGAAGTGTAACGGATCTGATGGGTGGAGAGGAGGATTTATTGTAGTGATTATTGATTATTATTGAGTATTGTGGAGGTGGAGGTGCTTTGTAGACATTATTCAAGAAATGAAAATTATTTCTGATATGTTTACCTGGTGTCTGGACGTGTTTGTGGGTTTGGAGGAGTGACAGCGCCCTCTACTGTCACGCTACATAGCAGTACCATTAGTGCTAACATAATTTTGACTCACCCTGTACTTTCTCATAATTTGTTTATAGAGTATAAAACAACTGAAATAGTTTCTATAACCATATATCACTAATTCCAATTTCTGTAGTTATTATATTCTGTTTTCTTAATAATGAATCAAAGAGAACTTGGTTTCTCTACCTTACTCATTTCAAAGTTACATATGCTGCTGACAGACAAAGTGATTATCTTAGAATTTTTAAAGGTTGTAAAAAGACGTTTTACTGTAAGTGTAGTTCAGGGTTTTGAACATTTTCTTTTAAATTACAATCTTCCCACATTACTAGCCAGTCACTCTTAATGTAACCATCATATTTTACATACAGTATCTTGGGATAATCAGGGTGCAAATATTACATCACTTCTAGTTTACATCAAACTGTAATTAATAAACTTGCTTTTTCCCTGACTGATCCAACCTGGCTTCTATAATTTACAGAAGCATCCAATCAATCAAGCTCTAAATTTCCTAGAGGCTTAAGCAACATCTGTTTGCAAACCCATCATTTGAATCAGCACACTCCATTTCCATAAGAAGTTTTGAGTTTGTTTTATTTAATTCAGCAAATTTATGTTTTTCTTTTTTCTCTTCTTCTGAAATTTGTCAATCTGTAATATCATTTCATTTACTGTAAGTGGTATTTTATTTTACTCTATCCAACTGAACTGAAAAACAACACAACTTTTTAAAAACAAAAAAACTGTTGAAAAACTTTGAATACTTTGGATATTTTAAAATTAACTTGCTTATATCATAGTGTTTATAGTGGCTTACTTGAAACATAAACCAAAGTGGTCATATTGAATCGCATACACCAGTGGTTCTCAACCTGTGGGGCGGGCCCCCCTAGGGAGGCGCAAAGTAACAAAAAGGGGGGCGCGAAGACGTGAACAAAAGAAAACAAGTATCAAAAATATGAAAAAAAAATCTGTTGAAACCAAAACAAATTAACTTAAACTACATTCTGATACTAGAACAATAAATATAGAGTTAGATAAATGTCGATAAAAGTTAAGTAGGTATAGTAAAATATGCATCTACATTTTAAAAAAAATGTTGGGGGGGAGTGATTAAAACTGTTATGAAAACTCGGGTCACAAATACTTAAAGGCTGAGAAACGCTGGCATACACCAATCACACTCAAATTATAAGATTTTATTTTTCTAAAAACCGACTCATTCACCTTTCAATTCCCACGTTCAGTCAGTACTTCCAGTTTCAGCTTGTTACAAACCTGGATGTCTGTCAGCATCTTCATGTAGCATCAGCAAAGAAAGCCAACTGTTTATTATCACATTTACATTCATTGTTGGGTCTGCTGTGTCTGTGAAAATATTGAGAGTCAGTTGTCTTCCAATGCTGTACTCTTTTCTCCTGACTCACCCTGTCCACAATATGCTACCTTGTGTGTTTGCCTTTCCCCACACCAAACTGATGCTGGCTGTGTACTTAGTATTCTAAGTGTTATGGAAAAATTGTGAAGCTTTTTCAAGGATTTACAGTAAATTTTTATGTGACTGAAATACCTGGAGCAGAGTACAGTTTTTCATTTTTGTCCATTATTTTCTTCTTTATGTATAGTGAAACAATGTGATAATGTATTGACATTATTCAGTGATTATTTTCTAGGTGTCTGTGTAAAAGATGCAGCAATTCACATCTGGGAAATATTGTTCTGTAATGTTAATAACAGTAGCATGAGAATATTTGTTGAAATAAACATGTGGACGCAGTCAAGTGCATGCTAGAGGAGATTTGGTACTCAATGGTATTGCTTGTGGTGGTAATTTGTTTTTGGTGTAAAAAAAGAAAAATATCAGTCACATTTTCTGAATAGAATTACAACAATATGAGCATTTGTAATTTTGGAAAAGTCAGGGAAGAACAGCAACATGTTAGGTACACTGATGAAATAATTAAAAATTTTAGAAATGCAACACCCACTGGCATTGCCTGTTATTCTTTTAATGTTAATTAAAGAAATATTTTTATTTTATTCTTGTTTATTCTATTCCAACAAAACTCATAGTTCTTACTTAAGAATTATATATTTCTATTATTATTTTTAAAGAATACACCACCCAAAAATGTTTTTTTATATGTTACTTTCCCCATGTAGTTTGTAGTGATGACATGTTGTTTTCATGTACATTAGAGATAGTAAAGTTTAGACATTAATGAAAACTGTTTCCCAGATGTGAATTGCTGTGAATTTGCATTGGCAAACCTAAATTTTGCTTGGCATGTGTGTGGGCTGGTGCCCTGCCTGGGGTTTGTTTCCTGTTTTGGCTAGGATTGGCTCCAGCAAACCCCCGTGACCCTGTAGTTAGGATACAGCGGGATGGATGGATGGATTATCACATTGTTTCATTATACATAATAAAGAAAATAATGGACACATCTTAAAACCATTGTACACTCCAGTTATTTCAGTTACATAGAAGTCTATAGTGACCAACATTGGACAACAGCATATAATATCAAAATGTACATTGGAAAAATCGCATGTTACTCGTGTCACATAATTTGCATGTGAACTCAACTAGTAATATCCTCACAATGTCTGAAACACATGTATTTTTACTAAAATATTGTTAAATAAACTACTTCTCGAAAACACTTTCATGATCAAAAATAGACTGCAGCTCAGATGTCATTATATTTATATTCTTGGTGGTGAACCACAACCGGAGCACCTCAATTGTATTTAGTAGCAGGTTGTGAAACTGCATGGCTGAATTGACTTTCTGCTTGTTGAACTACCTTGGATATGCACAAGAAGAAGACATATTCTCTTCGTGATAATGTTTTCATCTCAGTTTCCTTTAATTTTTAAACTTCAACTTTACTCATCTCTCAGTGAACTATTTACTATCGCTTTCACATGAAACACAATGAATAAGCCATTACTGGGCTGGTCTTGTGACAAATGATTGGGGTGGGGTCTCCAATTCAAACGCTTGAATGCTTCGATTCATGAAAGCATTTCCCAGATGTGATTTACTT
This sequence comes from Polypterus bichir lapradei, assembly GCA_026402145.1. Taxonomy (NCBI): domain Eukaryota; kingdom Metazoa; phylum Chordata; class Cladistia; order Polypteriformes; family Polypteridae; genus Polypterus; species Polypterus bichir. The sequence goes on from JANRMT010062814.1 coordinate 44,753,920, forward strand.
AACAAAATTTTATTGAAGATACACTTCTTTGATACATTGTTAACATATGGCTGGACAAGTATATTATGCAACGTGAGTAATGTCCAATTTTTTCATTAACATTTTTATTGTTTTTTGTTGGGTTTTTTTCAAACCTTATTCACTATAGACTTCTATTCTGTCAGAAACATTTTTTCTGTATTCTACATGAAAACATGAAATTAACATTTTTTCATAATCAGTACAAACTACATGAGGTAAGTGACATATTCAAAAAGTATAATTATTGTGTGGAGTTTTCCTTTAATAGTGTGATGACACTGCGGAAAATGTAGCTATTTCACAATCTCCCAAATAATGCCAGAGAACCTGAGGCATAAAAGAGGTTTATTTTAACAAAAATAATAACAGAAGACTATTGGTCATTGAAGGCACAAGTTACGAAAATAAACAGAGTAAACAAACACACCCATAGCATTACAGAGAACAAGTAACGGTGCACTGCACGATAACGTGCAGTGAATACACTTGACTTGAGCATTCTTAGTTTTCATTCTCTTTCTCTGTACGTTTATCATTTGTTTGCTCAGAGGTTGATGCGCTTGCTGCTTCCTGAGCAGCTCTTCTCTTCTCCACCCTAGCGGCCTGCTGCTTCTCTTCTTTTGTTGGCATCTTTTTGCGTTAAAACTGATTAATTTAGTGTTTGTGTTGCAATTACTTAGTACGTTTTCTTTCATTTTTCACTTAAGCTGGCACTTAAGTCTTCAATCTGCATCAAGATTGGTTTAAGATATGAAGAGGTAGGGGAAGTGATGGTGAAGGTGGTAGAGATGAGAACGGCGCTTGTATGTATGCCATCCTGCTGGGCGCAGCCGAGAGTTGATTCTACAATAAAATAAATTAAAAATAAAAAGAGGAATAACCTTGGAGGTCAATCATCTCCTTGAAAGCGGATAGTAGACGTCACGTAGTTTATGTGTACCAAATTTCAGGTCAATAGGTCAAACGGTTTACAAACTACAGGTGATTTAAAATCCTGGACAGATAAACGAACAGCCATGATAGCGTATTATATATAAAGATTCTCCCCAATCTCTCTTGCAGTTTGGTTCGACCACCTACTTGCCTTTTTGTACCATTTTGGTCAGCTATTCCTGCTTGTATTTCCTGGGGTTCTTTCCAGTCTCTAGCCTCTGTTACTCCTGACATCTTTTGTTATGGAACTGGGTAGGATGTGAATAAGAATGCAGCAGCACCAGATGTAATTTGTTATCTTTTGATACAAAATAAAGTATACAAATGAGAGTAAACTATTCAGTCCATCTCATTCACTGAGTTCATTATTTGCTAATTTGTCTTGCTATTTCTTCCAGTCAGTCCTTCACAGATTGTGCAACATCCTCTTCATCTCTGTGACTGAGCACTTTGTTTCCACATATCTTAATACTGCTGTTAATGTGTCTTGAAAACTGCTTCATCAGAGTGTGCCTCTTCCCCGTGCATTTTTTAGTTTGATATGAAGATTCATTTTAAGGCATGCATAAGATAAGATTTTCAGTATGCAATTCTTTTACATATATTAAATGTCTGCAGGGATGACTTAATTGTCAGTGTTAGCCCCTGCTGGCTTTCTTGCTTTGCCTGCCCAGTCGGTCTGTTTTCTGGAAACAAAGCTTTCAAGGATTCTGTTACGAATGTCACCTTGGGGTGATTGTTGAACCACTTCATCTCTGATGGCCAGTGGAGGTTTTCAGACGGCTGGACCTGCAGTCATGTACTGTATGTGGCCTCGGATACTAGTACTCTACTTCTACTACTCTATTAGAAGCACATTTTTGTGGAATACAATGTACATCCTGAAAACATTGAAACTGCCAAGTGAGTCCATATACCAGTGCCTTGCTAGTTTATAAGGAAGTACTACTTAGAATTTATTTTGAAAAGTAAGAAGAAATCAAGGTTATGTCTTTTGTATGTTAAAACAATCTGAAGTTTGCATGACATATATGAGGGCTATGAGGCAGCAGACCCATTTCGCTAAAATTGCTCGAGTGTTGGAGCTCTTTTTATGTATCATAGGAATGTGGTTTGAGTAACACTAGAAGAGCCTGTATAGGAATAATTTCTCATTGAGTAAATCTTTTATTAAAACTGCATCTCCACGTCTTTTAAAAGTTTTAAGTAATGTAATAGAAGATATTATTTGTGTAATTCTCCTTTCTTACAAGCTGACTTACAAAGCTTTGTTGCATTGTGTTATCTGCCTCTCCTTCACCTTCTGATTAGTAAAACATATTTTTGATGGCTACCATTCATCTTCAGTCTTGCAGTTATGGCTGTACTCCTGTGTAAGATTTACAGCTTCTCCCACATTTCACAGCACTTAGTTAATGACAAACATTTCCAGAAGACCAAATGCTAAGTAGCACAAAGTGATGCTAATGACTTGCTAATGAGAACATTATTTCTTTTTAGAGACACCTTACACAGTAAGATGTTTTCCATTGTGTCAGTTTGAACATCAAGTGCTTTGAGGCCATACAGTACAGCAGTCAGTCATTGTCCAACCCGCTATATCCTAACACAGGGTCAGGGGGGCTCTGCTGGAGTCATTCCCAGCCAACACAGGGCGCAAGGCAGGAACAAATCCCAGGCAGGGCGCCAGCCCACCGCAGGCTTTATAAACAAATTTTCATAATCCGCAAGGAGACTCGGTACTCAATTTCCTTTTTACTCCGCATTCATAGTCATACCAAGCAGTCTTTAATACCAACATACTTCTACATTACACTATGACAAAACTGCACTTCACTTTACATTTTTTTGTTTTAACAAGTTGATTTCAGTTTTTCATCATCCAAGTGGTTACCTATAATTTTATATGTTCACACAGTTCAAAGTCATTTAACGCTTAAAACTTTTCCCTTGTATTCCGATTCTTTAAAAGGTGCTTTAAAAATAATTCTTACTATGAAACATCCAGTCATGTTTATAAAAACTTATGGTGGGTTTCATTGACCAAAAATATAAAGTTCAGTGTTCTTTCGGTGAGAAAAATCATTTCATCTCATGAGGGTGGATATCTTGAAAGCTGGGACAGGTGAAGCAGTTGCTTTCTGCACAGTCTCTCCCATCTCGGCCACTGTAGCTTATAACACCTTTGGTGACCTCCCTCATTAGTTTTCTTGTTTAATTCCATGCTCTGTATGGAGTTTCCTCAGTAGCCCAGCTGCAGTGTTTTCCTTCCACATCACCAAAGATATTTCAGTTATATTAAATGATGACTGTACATTAGCTCAAGCATGAGTGAATGTACATGTGTGTGCTCATGTGCCCCATGATGGACTGGTGCTGTCACATCCATGGGTAGTTCCTGCCTCATGCCTGGTGTTGTTATCACAGGATTTAATTTTTTTTTATCTCTAGAATCTGATCAAGTGTGTTGAAAATATAGATATCTATGTACTGTATATCCAAATATAAGAGTGTGTCAACCAGATAACAAGAAAATTAGGACTTGGGTAATATAAATATGGAATTTAAAATTCAAGGAAGAAAAGATTTTTTCGGTTTGTCAGGATGTCACGGCTGACAGGAGCTAAATTTGATCTCCATATGCATGAGTCCTGGTGCATGGGATGGTTGGCTCTGTCTATATTTACACTCCTCAGTAACACAAAAACAAGACACACTTGCATTGCTGTTTACTATACTGCTCAAATACAGTGCAGGTTCCAAACTTGAAGGTCATTAAAACTTAAAACCTAATTTGACTTTAAAGTATTTGTTTCCAATACAGGCAATTACTGGTAAAATCTGCCTGGCTTTAGATAAAAACAAATGTATTAATTTAAATTTAAAGCTTGATTTTTTGTTAAACCTTAATTTTCATTTAATTAGTTTCTGCTCAATAGTCCAATTGATTAAACTCTGAAAAGATTAGAAGAAGTTTCTCATTTTGTGTGCCGGGGGAGATTTAAGTTGAGCGTAGCAATTCAACATTCCTTATTCCCTCTTTTCCACCAAAACACAGGATATTTATCAAATCATACTTTTCATGAAAACAGCACCTGAATATCGCAGCTAGGGCTAAAGGAATTAAACCCTTTAAATGCTATTTTGTCAAGACATTTTCCTGAGTGCACTGTTATCTAAATTAGATCTGTACAGTAACTAATTATCTCAGAATGATCGCTACTTTTTGAAACTGACACAGACTTATGGCTTCTCTTTGAATGTGAGGAGATTTCTGATGTAGTGTTTCACACAGTGTCTTCTTCTTCTTATAAGAGTTTTGCATTAAAAAGCAACTTACCTGCATGCTCTAATTTTTTTTTATCTCTATTTAAAAAATAAACCTGCTGAGATTAATAATAACTATTGGAAAAGTGTTACATGTAGTTGCACCAGCTCATCAAAAGGGTAAATTCTAGAAATATAATAATTTTGTTCTTTAGAATGTGTAAAAAAAAAAACAAGAAATTTTATTCTTGCAGTTTCCAAAGGGTTTGGTGTGGCAGTGATTGTTGTTTAGTATCATTTTATGCTACTTGTCAGACCCCATTATTAACATGACGTCCATGAATAAAAATACTCCTTTACTCTTCAGATAAGCACAAAATAATGTGTAAATGATATAAAGCCATAGCACACTGAAAATGTACAAAAAAGGCCATCTCACTAAGAATCATGTGGGTGACAGATCCAGCAGCTCCATTGCTTTTTTTCATTACATGTATAGATATAAAATTGTATTTTGAGATTTTTGACTCCTTTTTAAATATATATATATGAAATCCTATTTTTTTCAATGAGCCTGCATTTCTGAATGCAATCATGGCTGTAGTTAAACAAATAATTAAATAAAATAATTCCTGAAAAGGGTAATATTTCAATGAAAGACGAATTATTTTTAACATTTATGTTCACTCAGGCATTATTCAAATATTTCATTTTTCCCTTGATTTGAATATGAACAATTTAGATTAATCAGAAACTTTTACATCCTATAATTTAACCTAATGTGAGCTTCTGTCATTTGTGTCCATGCATGTGAACTGAAAGCAAATAAAATCTCTGGTTAGTTGCTGCTGTACTCTTCAATCAGTAGTATTTCACATAATTATATATATATATATATATATATATATATATATATATATATATACTAGCCGTCACCCGCAGCTGTAGTAATGAAACAGGACAGTGAGGAGGGCCCTGCCCGGCTCCCAACTCCTGACGTCACACTTCCCCCTCCCCTCAGCCTGCAGCCTCTATCTCGGTTTAGCACGAATATATCTCTCCTGCAAGCAAACTATGATTCTTAGAGCAATGAGAGAAGTCACAAAATTAACAGTAATATTCAAGCAAATTATAGAAAAAAAAACAGATCTAAATCCATTAAGTAGTTTTCTCGTACAATAGGCAAGCGGAGCTAAGGTACTCCCCAAGGCTGGTGCGTGAGTGAGAAGGGCCCTGCCCCTCAGCCTGATGCGTGTGTCTCTGATTTGCGCAAATTAATCGGTACTGCAAGCAAACTATGATACATTGCACAATGAGAGAAGTCGTAAAATCAACCGGAATGATCAAGCAAATTAGAGAAAAAAACCTGATCTAAATCAGTTAAGTAAGCGGACAGACAGACCCTGGATTTTATATACTGTATATATATATATATATATATATATAGTGAGACATTCCCAGACACCACCAGTCTGAAACCACATCTTTAAAAAACCACACGTTTATTAAGCACCAAATACACAGCACACAGTGCTCCCAGCACCAATAACCCCTCTTCCGGGCTTCTTTTCAATGTCCGTGACCGCCTTTTCTCTCCTTATGGGAGCTTCGTCCTGCTCCCACTCCCGACTCCAGCTCCCTGATTGTAGGGAGGCGGCCCCTTTTATTCACACCCGGATGTGCTTCAGGTGCCTGATGACGTCCTTCTGGCAGCACTTCCTGGTGTGGCGGAAGTGCTGCCCTTGCACCCGGAAGCACTCCAGGCGTCCCTGGAAGGATCTTTCTCCATTTTCCCGGGTGTGGTGGAAGTAAATGTTTCCCGGACTCCATGAGGCTTGAGGCGCCCTCCTGGAGGTGGCCACGGGTCCCATCGGGTCTCCTTGCTTCTCTCCCGTAATCCTCTCCTAATCCAGGGCGGTTGCCCCCTCGTGGCCCAGAGGACATAAATATCACCTTCCAGGCGTCCCGGCTGGGTAAGAACTCCAGCCTTCTGTGACACTGCCCCACCGCCAGCGAAGACCCATCGGGCGTAGCGGCCAGTCCCGCGAGGGTAGGTTTCAGATGAAGCGGGTTCAAAATGCTGTCGTCCAGGGCCGGGTCCTATAAGAAATAAAATTGACACGGGGCAGAGCCGTTGCCCTGACACCACTGTCTGGCATCTTCCATTCCAGAAAAGGGCCTACGCTCCCCCTTTCGGCCAGCACCCTGCCTGCCAAAACCTGGGCACCTGCTCCGTGACTTTCGTGCACCCGTCTTCGGGTTGACTACTGGGACCGCTCATATCCTCGTCATCCCTGCTGACTTCAGGGCTTCCCTTGGCCCCTGCCAAGGGTGGCCTGTCACTTTTTAGGAAGAGCCGGATGTCCTCCTCTGATTCTTCCTTTTCTTCGGGTGCGCTCTGATGGCTTGGGTCTCCCTAAGGGAAAAAAAGAGACCCCTCGCCATCTGCACCCCTGTGGAGTGGCGTGAAACTGATGCTGGTACTGGCAGTAGGGCACTAAGACCCACGGCACTCATCAGCCGGCGTCTTGGCTCCACCCCTTCCACGTGATCAGCTCTTCATGTCGCCACCACTATCGGAGAAGCGGCTATTTGTTCACCGGAACCGCACGATACCGGGACACATTCGCTCACTTCTCCGTTTCTCTTTATGATACCGGTTTCACTTACCCGTACCGCCACGTTCCTCCGACCTAAAATTCCAGCTCCGCGCCTCTCTGCCCCTGACGTAACTTCTGACATGGCGCGATCGCCTTCTCCTTCAGCTTGTCTATGCAGACTCGAAGGTCGTGTTCCACCTGCTGCAACATCTTTGCGTACCGAACTGTAATCTCCGGGTCGCCTCGAGCTGCAGGCATGATGACTGATGGCTGATGGCAATGTGGCCAAAAAACATTGTGTTTCTTGTTAATTAGTACGCTGTATTTACTAATGTCACTAGAGTCGGAGCAGTAAGCTATATGTAGTATTATAACGTTCTGCCGGAATGAGAATATCATGGGCCGCCACTTGGTTTTCAAGTTACAGACACGCGCATATAGAAGTGGTGTCCGCAACAGAAGTGGCCAACCGCCATGCATAAGATACGTTATTGACATTGGCGGGCAAAGGGCCCTCTGATTCTTTCTCTGCCCAGGGCCGCCACGAGCCTAGAGCCGCCCCTGCTAGGTTACACTACTGGCTGGGCTATTGAGAATGGCCACTGGGCAGAACTGACCATCATGAATAGTAATAGCTCACATATTTTCACGTTTTTTGCTCTAGTTTTATGTAATTTTGTGCTAATATTGTAACGAACAGTTAGTGTAGACTACAGCTGAAGATCTGAAGTGGACGTGAGAAGTTGGTGAGTTGTTTATTACTCTCAATGCCAACTTATGGATCTGCACATACGAGGGTGGCAGGTAAGCATACAAGCCTGGCACACCAACTTCGTTGTATTTTGCCTTCAGAATAGAATCTGACTGCAGTTCAATCAATTCCATTTGGATATTCTCAGGCGCATTCTCAGCGCAAAGTCCTGTTCGTATGAACTGAAATCACGGAACACGCCACTCTGTTTTTTTATTTTTTTTGTCAGAATGAAGTCTAACTTGAAGTATGTAGACAAAAACATTTACAGCAGGTAGGTAATGTCCAGAGGACTGTATGTGGATGTGTGCAATGAAGAGGAAATATCAGTAAACTGCTGTAGCTGAAGATGGCAGGTTATTAAATGGGAAGGGACCAGAAGTTGAGGTTTAGTCATAATAAACAGGCAAGGGTTGCAACCAGAAAGTCAAAATACACTGTCATTAAGGCCAAACAAAATCCTAAATCTGTCATTATTGATTATTTTTATTCTATTAATTTTTCATAGGAATTGTTTGAATGTATATGTTTCTGAGGTCACTGTGGCCATTCCTGACTTCAGGTAATTGTTTGGTTTTTTTTCAGTATGTTTCTATATTTTATTGTGTTCTCTCTTGATGCTATGTTGTTTTGCACTAGAGTCAACTCTTTGTGTGGTTTTACTTACTGGTTATAGTTACTAGGTAGTTGTTAGTGCCTTCATCAGAGGTCATGAACAAAGCAATGTTCAGGGGTCACAAGGTATACATTTTGCTTCCTGGGATCCCTTAATTGTCTGAGTTTGCAGATATCTTACAAAAAGGAAACAACATATAAATTTGTTTGTGCTTTTTTTCACTTTGGGTGTTTTGACTGGCATTTAGTATTATGTTTCAGGTTTCATTGCTTTGCTCTCGGTTACAACTTTTTCTTTGTATGTGTCTCCTTTTATGTCAGCGTCCATCCTTTTGCCCTTGTGACCTAACAAAATCAAAGATGAAGCTACCAGGATACATATACTGGTTAAGGGTGGTGCCAACCGGGCTGCCACAGTTCTCAGGTGCTCTCGTTCTATATGTATATTAAGTGGTTAATATGTGTTTTTTGTTGACTTCAATAATTACTTTTACTCATGAAGAGCTTTTAAACATACAGGACTTAGTTCCATTGGATTTATGTCCTATGTTCGTTTGTGATTAGGGAGTTTTACCATAGAAGTTTTCCCCATCTGCCTTCAGGAATGTTGCCCATCAATCATGCTTCATCAGGAGATACAGAAGTAAGTGGGCTGGTGCTTTGGTGGGGTGGAGATGCAGCCTATGTGCTTCACTCCTGGCAAATAAATGTTTTGCTCACTTGTGAACAAAATAGATGAGCTGGCATTACTGATTAGGACTAGCAAAGATGTTGCACATATTTGTGCCTCTGTTACATGAAAAGGATATCAGTTTTTCAGAGTGGACCGTAACAGTGGACTTTGTGGGAAATCACAATGTGGCGGCATGTGTATGTTTATAAACAACAGCTGGTGCAGGGATGTGTCTAAAGTTCTTGCTATTTTTCGCCAGTTATTATATCTACCCAGGGAATTCCATTCTGTAATGCAAGTTGGTATTTACATTCCTCCTGATGTGAATGCTCAATTGGCACAAAACGTGCTAGCTGATAACATTCATCATTTGGAAAATAAATTCCCCAGTCATGTAATTTTCATTATGGGGGATTTTAACACAGTAACATAAAAGATGATCTGCCCAGATACCAAAAACTGATCAAGTGCCCCACATGTGAGGGCAGAACATTAGATCTCTTTTACACCAAAGGAGCATTTTGCCATTTCTCCCATTCACCTCTTGGCAATTCTGATCATGCAATGAATATCCTTGATCCCAGCTATAAACAGAAACTGGACAGTCAAAGCCCACCAGGACTATTAGCCACAGGTGGATTCTTGAAACTGTTGTAAGGCTGAGGGACTGTTTAGACTCCACGGATTGGAAAGCCATGGAAAGCTGGCGTAGCCGTACAAATAAATGTACTGATATTGTAACATCTTAACTCTCTTTCTGTGAAGATGTGTGTCTCCCTAAGAAGACCACTGTGAGATGCAACATTGACAAGCTGTGGTTCATCAAGGAGCTGAGAGTTCTCAGAGCTGTCAAGGACCAGGCATACAGAGCTGGGAAGAGGGATATCAATCTGCAAGGCAACAGTTTAATAAACCTCTGAGAAGTGCAAAAGCCACTTATAAAGATCAGCTGGAGAAAGGATTCAGCAGTAACATTATTACTAAAAAAACTTGGTATTGTCTTGTATTAGGTGTTTTTGCACCTAACTAAATTAAATTCTGGTATGTTTCACATGCTAGCAATGATGTGATTCTGATTCTGATACCAGGAAATGCACACCACATTCTGAGGAAGCCTTTCCATAATTTCAGTGAGGTGAATTGTGTAGACTTCTTAACTGTTGCACTAGAGAATGACCGGTCAAAACAGCTGAAATCACGTCCCCTAAATGGCAGCCTCCAATTAAGACAAAATGGGGACAGCACAAATTTAACCACTTTAAATACCTTTTAACACTAGAATTACCAAAGCCTATGAAAAAGGCTTCATAAACCTGGCCCACGTTAAATCCCTTCTCACCTCTCCGTCAGCGTCTTTTATCTTGTAAATGTGTCCATAAGCACAAGTAGCAAACAGCCTGCTATAATTTCCCCCCCAATCGCCACAGAAAGGGCAAAAAGTTCTCCCAATTTGAGCCTTGATTATCTGGGAGTGAGCTACCTAGCATTGTATAGAGTAAATAATTTCATGTGTGTTCCGTGTCTACAACAATCTATGTAAACACATCGTTAAAATAGAAACGTTTTTCATTTTGGATTTCAGCCTTCACACATTATACAGTTCATGTCTACATTTTGTCATTTATTACTAAAACATGAAAAACGTTTCTGTTTCCTATATAATCCTAAATATTAGAATCGGTGAAATTTAAAACCAGAAAAACTGAAGAAAAAAAAAGAAAGCAGAAAAGCAGCATAGAATTCAGAAATAATTTTAAACAAATTCACTTTATAACAATTGGCAAGATTAAGATTCAGATGGCAAGGCATACTTCCTGGTTAGTACGAGACATGTTGGTGTGAGCATACCAGAAACAGCAACCCAACTAGGGGTTTTCATGTATAACAGTATCACAGATATAGTGAGAAGAGGCAAACATCCAAAAATATCAAGTTAATCATGATCTTATAACCAGAAGCAGAGCAACAATTATAAATTACTAGCAAAATACCCATGCTTCGCAGCAGAGAAGTAGTGTGTTAAAGAGGTTATAAAAAAGAAAAGGAAACATTTTAAAAATAACGTAACATGATTGTCAATGTAATTGTTTTGTCACTGTTATGAGTGTTGCTGTCATCAAGGATTTGATTATCATTATTTCTTTCAATCAGGTTCGTATTTGGAGGACGTGTTGTGTTCAAGTTACATTCCGTGTTTGTAAACCGTTGTAAAGATAACAGGTTTCATTCATCGAAGTGTTCACTACCCAAATCGTTACTCGTGAATCTAAGATGTTTAACAGGCATTCCCGGTATTAACTTGTGGATTTGCCCGCAAATATTTAGCAGCAGCGTGTCTATGAACTTGTGGAACCGCCTGCGAGTATTTAGCGACAGTGTCTCTATGAAGTTGTGGATTTGCCTGCGAGTATTTAGCGGCAGCGTCTCTATTAACTTGTGGAATTGCTTGCGAGTATTTAGTGACAGCATGTCTATTAACTTGTGGATTTTTCTGCGAGTATTTAGCGACAGCGTTTCTATGAACTTGTGGATTTGCCTGCAAGTATTTAGCGACAGTGTGTCTATTAACTTGTGGATTTTTCTGCGAGTATTTGGCGGCAGCGTCACAAAGTTGTTTTCGTCTAGCTGCATCAGAAAATGTACCATGACGTCTGACACGCTACCTTTTTACTGATTTCTCACAGCTTGGATTGCTGCTGTCATAATCGGTTTGAGTTTAATGGTTTGTTTCAATTACGTTAGTATTTGCAGGATTTGTGTTGAAGTGACATTCGGCATCTGTCAAGTGTTGTAAGCATACAACCAGCTTCATCGATAACTTCGCATCCAGCTTTTGAGAGTTTAAACATTCATAAACATCAAAGTGTCCACTACTGAAATCGTCACCTGCAAATCTAAGATGTTTAAGAGGCATTGGCGGTTGTCCAAAGGTGTAAAATATTTGGCCATTTCGGTACATTTGAAAGCGACAACTGAACAATTCAGCAGCAGCCATCAACTCACATGCAGAACCGTGGGTGAAGGGCTTAAGCATTTCACTCTTATAGTGCCCCTGTGTAGTATAATTATCTCCTGTACCGTCATCAGTCCACACCTTGATCCTGTCCCAGTCATTCAATACATAAGACACAATGTTCCTCCGGATATCAAGATTGAGCCTTATATGGCCGTGCAATATGTAACACAAAGAATGTAAAAGGCAGGCGGCATCTCCAGGCATGAAAACCACTCGGTAAGTGACAGTTCTTTGATCGATGGTGATCACCTTGATAGATATCTCACCACCCAAATCACTACTCATGAATCTAAGATGTTTAACAGACATTCCCGGTATTAACTTGTGGATTTGCCTGCGAATATTTAGCGGCAGCGTGTCTATGAACTTGTGGAATTGCCTGCGAGTATTTAGCAACAGAGTCTCTATGAACCTGTGGATTAGCCCGTGTGTATTTAGCGGCAGCGTCTCTATGAACTTGTGGATTTTTCTGCGAGTATTTGGCGGCAGCATCACGAACTTGTTTCCGTCTAGCTGCATCAGAAAATGTACCATGACGTCTGACACGCCTCCTTTTTACTGTTTTCTCATAGCTTGGATTGCTGCTGATGGACGGCCTTATATGGGCAGGCAGTCAATTACGTGAGAGGCGTGGGGATGGGGGACGCAATATAGGCAGGCAGACAACTATGTGGGAGGCGTGGTGATGGGGGACGCAACTCCGCCTCACATGGCGATTGATCTGCAGGCTATGGACGTATATATGTACGTAAGTATGATTCAGTAATGACCGTTACACGTAGAATTTCGAAATGAAACCTGCTTAACTTTTTCTAAGTACCTGTAAGGAATGAGCCTGCCAAATTTCAGCCTTCCACCTACACGGGAAGTTGGAGAATTAGTGATGAGTGAGTAAGTGAGTCAGTCAGTCAGTGAGGGCTTTGCCTTTTATTAGTATAGATTACTTTTATGTATTATTTTGGAATGTTATGGAATAGATTATTTCAAATGATAGATTTCATAGCTCTCTGAATGCAATTAATATGTTAGTGATGCTATACTACAAAAGTGATGGCAACAGTCAGGACACAATATACGGTACAGTGATAAACATTCAACTTTTTCACTTCACGTTTCTTAACTCTTTCAGGATGGATGTCGACTTTTGTAGAAATTCAGAAGTAGAGGAAGGTAGTCAGCTGTAAACTGCGACAAAACCCACCGTTACATTTTAGTTTGACTCTCTTTGCTAGAAAGAAAGTTAGCTTCGTTGATTTGACCTTGATTCCCTGGGTGTGCATAATTAGCGAAGAATAAACAACCTCAAAAATGGCATCGACATCTGGAGAGAGACCAAAGTAGATGTGCAAAGCAAGACACTTCATGGATGACGTTTTGCATATTATCGCTGAAACGGACTCTGACTTACTGGACTCCAATTTTGATGCAAGTTATCTGGAGATGTAGATCGAAAATAAAAGTGAGTTACCAGCATCAGCTGATTGGTCCCCAGCAGATCGACATGCTAAATATGTTCAAGTAGCTGATGCACTTACAGCAACGTTCACCTAAGGGGACTGACACTTACAATGAAAAGAGGTACAAATCAGATTGCATCACACTGCGTCTGCCACCACCATCCACCTGCTGCACGAAGATATCCAGGCAGCCAACCCATTGAGAATTTTTGCTGGCCATCGAGCTGCCACCGTACAGCTGCTGCAGCTGGCAGGCAGCACCTCCAGCATGCAGCAACAGACGTTTTATGTTGATTTATGCATGAAATTGTGTGATTGTCAGAAAATGACTTTTTTGGAAGACATATTCAGCCCAGAAAAGAGTTAAGGTGCCTTTGAAAGTAGAAGAACTTTTGTGTCATTTTTGCCCAACCCTGTGTTATCAGATGCCCAACCTTGGGAATCTAAAGCAGAGGGCTGTTCCTCCTTTGCTGTTCTGAAGCTGAACAGTATATAAATAACTCACTTGCACTGCCACTGCTCTGCTTTTATTTGGTAATTTTAACAAAGTTCTGTAACTTTGGAAATAGGATAAATCAGCAGCATGTCGATTTAGTCCTGGCTAACAGCATATAATGTTGAATTGCCTAGGAAGCATTCCACCAATATGATTAGATTTTCCCTGTAGAGTTTTTCTTGCCTCTTAGTCCAAGTGCAAATTCACACATTCTTCTAATTTAAGCATTCAGCCAGAACTCAATGTGACCAGAAGCACAGGGCAGAGGCACTGGTGACTACAATATTAATAGAAAACCATATTGGTTTTGTTGCTAGGTGCACACAGATGTAATGTGTACGCATTTCTGAAATCGCACTCCAAAGCATTCTTGTGTTCCACATGCATGAACTCTTATAATGTGATTTATAACATTTAGTATAGAGAACTGCAAGCTATCTATTCTCTAAGTGACTCCTGGGTCTATCAAAATGTCAGTTATCTCTGCGTCCAATCAATGAAACTGAGGGGAATATGGAAAATGACCTTTTCAGCAAGACTGCCAATATTTTGCCTGCTCTCGACTAACGCTGATTAATTTTTAAAATTAAGCCTTTACATGACATTTAAATGAGTTATTGTTACTAAAATCACTTACAATTTTTTGCTGACCAGATATAAATTTTACAAAAGCAAATATCAGTTATAGATATTTTAAGGTTTCGCAAAAGCAGACGTACTGCTATTAGTAAACTTTTTTTCCTTGTTTATTTTTAGGCACCTGAACAAAAAGCAATTATATGTATCTTATTCATATTTTGTGCTCTGTCACACTGTAAATAATCTTGCAGTTTCAGATATTGTTAACTGTATTTGAAAAAACAGCTTGCAAAAGTGGAATGGATAGTAGCAATGATCAAGAGCTTAGTTTTTAGTCCAAGAGATTAATTCTATTAAGGTTGTTAGGAACTTTAGATAAAGCATCTTCAATTAAAACCTATAAGAGCAATTTGGAAAAGACCTCTCCAGGCAAGCTAACAATTGTAACTGCATTCACTTTGTAGAAAATACTAATGTAATGCCTAAGACTTTACATATGTATTAATGATCTTTCTTCTGGGTTTGTAGCCTTTGAAAAGAAGTATAATTTTTGTAAAAACATAAGATTGTGTTTGGTGTTTAAATTTTTAAAGGCTTTACATTCTTAATATGTCTCATTATAACATGTTTGAAAAGAGAATGTTCTTGTTCATGTGTTGTATGAACTTTAGCAGTTTTTGTTTATTATTTTATAGATAATGTAATCAGAAAGCCAAAGTCAATTATCAGTGGGATTCCCATAATAAACAAATTTGTTGTAGTGACTTTCAAATGGGTAATATCCATGCTGCGGAGGAAGTGCATAAGACTTCTCGAATTAGTGTAATGTGGACAGTGTGCCATAGTGAAATTATGGTGGTTTTGAAAGATGGTTCTGCAAAGTGAGTCCAGGGGGTTTAACTGTAGAATGAGAGAAAATCTAAGGAGTGAGCAGCATGCTAGAAGAGAGATGGAGAGAGCAATGCATGAATAGGTGGCAGTAGAAATAAGAAGTCATTAATAGCAGGATTCAAGTTGGGCAGATTCTTCCATATTTGCTGTTTTGGAGGCATTTCTTATAGCAATAGCACTGGGGGATTTTAACTAGGAGGGAGAGGAGACCTGAGCCGCATTGGGATAAAACAATAAAGAAAGGAAAAGAGAATGGCAAATCTGTCAAATATGTTTATTGTGTATAATTTATTCTAGTGTTTTACAATATATTTGTTTTTCAGTCATTTTAAGATTCCCACCAAGCCAAAATCATTAAAATTGAAATTAAAGGCAAAGTGTTTTACCACATGTATAAATTTTAAACTTTAGATATACCTTAAGTTTTTAATTGTGTTTGTAAGCAAAATATTAATATTTTTTTGAGGTTTTCACAGTCATCACAATGAAGGTATTAAAGTATATTAAAATATACAAAAATTAAATTTATGGCACAGTTCTATTGTATGAGATAGTCTAGGAGATTATAAGAAATAACCTTCTTATAAATAGCACAATTAACATTTAAAAAGTCAATTTAAGTTTTACTCGTGATATGTAAGAGGCCCCCTTTTCTCCCCTTTAAATATAAAAATTAACACAAGCATTAAAAAAGTGCAACCTTTTAATGTTTTTCTTTGTATAAATGATTCATTATTTGATTTTTAGAATATTTCATTTTATTTCTGTTATTTCCACGTATTGAATAATATGTCATTACTCCACACATCCAATGGGTTAAATCTACCGTAAGATTTGTTAACACTAGAATGTTCCTACCAATTTAAATTGTTTTCTTTTGCTATGTAGCTTCTCCTCTTCTCCGTGTAAAGAATCTCACATCAGATTCAATTAAGTCAGGCTACGGCTATGCGCACATAGGAATAAAAACACTTTACGTGAAGGAAATGCATTGATTGGATTTTTAAAGAGCAAAAGATTTGTTGTTTTTTCTTCTACTTTGACAAGAAGACAAATGCCAAATGTGGGTTATTGGTCAATTCTACAATAGTTCTAATGCCAGTGTTTTGGCAGGTATAAAGTATACGATTTTGTGCAAATGTCAAACCTGAAATATCCATATTTTGTAAGTCTGTGATAAATATAAGGAAACTGGTCATTTCAGGGAAACATGACAAAATGATTGCTCCTCAGATACTGTTATTTGCTAATATGCATTTATTCATTTTAAACAGATTGCATGGACTTGCTGTCATTCCATGTTACATGAAACAACAGTTTATTGTAAAGTTAAAAATGAGCATGACAGCCAGGCAAACAATTTCAAAGATTGCTATCACAAAATTAATTCACTCAGTTTTAAATAATGATTTGAGCCAGAGATGCATTATAGAATGATTCTTTGAAAAGCAAAATAAACACTGATCAGAGTGCTAGAAGGCCCTTTAGCCACAGATAGATAGATAGATAGATAGACTGTTATCACAAAGTGGGAAGCACACAATTGTCTAAAATTGCTTTGCCTGCTGTAGCATTTACATTGCATTTCACTGGAACCAAGGAGCCTAGATGAACCCTAAAAAATATCACCAGACCATTATCTCTGTATCTCCAAACCTTACAGCAGATACTATGCTGTCTATAAGGTAGCATTCTCCCTGTATTCACCAAACCCAGGTCCCCCCATTTCACTGCCAAATAGTGATGCATGATTCATTACTCCTGAGAACGTCTTTCCACTTCTCCAGAGTCCAATGACAGTGTTCTTTACACCACTCCAGTCGATGCTTGGCCTTGTGCATAGTGATTTTAAGCTTGCATGTCAACCATGAGAACTCACTTAATGAAGCTCCTGAGTTGCAGTTCTTGTGCTGAAGTTGCTTCCATAAGCAGTTTGGCTGTGGGTAATGCAACAGAAGATGAGCGATTTTTACCACTTATGGTGGCCCCGCTCTATGAGTCTGCATGGTCTACCACATCATGGGTAAGCTGTTGTTGCTTCTAGAGGCTTCTATTTCACAATAATAGCACTTAAAGTTGACCAAGCAGGTCTAATAGAACAT
>JANRMT010062814.1:44771330-44793391 GCA_026402145.1 Polypterus bichir lapradei
TAGATAGATAGATAGATAGATAGATAGATAGATAGATAGATAGATAGATAATACAATTACAATAAAGAGAAAATTAATTGCTCCAACAGCAGCAAAGAGCATAAAGTGCACAAAGACATAGTGAAAGCAAAGTTTATAACAATCCTCAAGTGTAAAACAATAAACTATAAATGCAGTAAAGAAATACTACTATTATGCCAGTGTTGTAATTGCCTAATGTGAAGAATGGTATGATGGCAGGAGACATTATACAGTCTCTGAAGACTGCAGGCAGAAAAACAGTCACAATAGCAACTCTCAGCACACTGCGATGGGGTAAGCTAAAGATTAGGTTACCTGCAGCTCCTTAACACTAGAATAACCAGAGCCTATGAAAAAACTCATAGATTTGTCCCACCTTAAATCGCTTCTCACTTCTCCGTCAGCATCTTTTGTCCTTTAAATGTGTTGATAAGCAGCAAACAGCAAGCAGCCTGCTATCACATCCCCCACCCCGCACAGTTTTCTCAGCTCAGGTCTGTTTACCTGCATGTCAGTTGCTTGAAGTTGTATAGAGTGAGAAGTCAATCAAAATCACACCTTTTATAAATATTATATCGTTATTTGGAACACATGCATTTCATGTGTGTTCTGTGTCTACAACGATCTATGTAAACACATTGTTAAAAAGAAAGGTTTTTCATGTTTTAGTAATAATTGACAAAATGTAGACATGAAGTTTATAATGTGTGTAGCCTGAAGTCCAAATATCAAAGAAACACTTTCACAAAAGGTACATATATAACAGAACAAGTGCGCTTTTATTCAAAAATATAACTGCAGAAAAACAACACGTGTTAGGGTGCGACATTGACACGCATTTACTACGACTGCTGTCGACTGATAATCCAAACTTCACGGGATCGATCCCTGACAAGTCCGTTTTGAGAAGTGAGCTGCAGAGGATAACGAGAGGGGAAGTTTCTTGAGTTTCTCTGTTTATGGGAACATTAATGCTGGCAGGGAAGAACCCAGAATCATTTGATCATTTGCTAGATCAGGACTATTTCCTAGTAGTCTTCGTTGATGCCTGTAGAGGTCTATAATATGACCAAAAACTATTCAAATTTTATCAATTATAAACAGTATTACTATTTTAGCTATCTTAGATAGAGCTAAAATAAAAATAATACATATATGTTCTGTGAAAAGAAAAACTAAAAGAATACATCCCTGTAGGATGGTTGATAAATAGACCAATCTGGTAGGAAAAATGGGAATGTTAAACGTGCTTATCTTTTTTTGAAGCAATTTTTTTTACAGTGGTCAAAATATCAGTCATTACAACAAATTACATTAATTTTTACCACAATGTATATGCAAGAAAAAGACACAAATTATCATTTTTATCATCCCAGTCAAAATACACATTACAGAATCAAAGACAATATAATAATGAAGCCAAATGTCATATTTAAAAAACTTCCCAAGTTGAAGTTTGTAAAAATGTAAATGATGCCTTTTGCATGCTGTACTCACTATATCATTATAATGGACGCAAGTCAAAAATGCCTCAGAACTGCCTGTGTTATACATCCACAATTAGAAAGGATGAAGGTGTGTGAGAGCAAAGGTTGATATCCAGCAGGTGGGAGTTGGAATGAGATATAACTTATTAAAGTATGACAGCATGCCAATACATAGCTCCAGACTGAGACCAAGTATCAAGTCAAAGAAATAAAGCAAAAAATGAATAAATAAACTAAATTTGAGTCTTTCTGATTTGTAATTATTGAATGAACATGCCCAAAAATATAATCTTATTTTAACATATAACTCTAAATTGACCCAGTGTGAATCAGGATGTTAGTATGCAGTACAATTAGGCTGGCAACCATTCTAGAGGTGGTTCTTGCTTTGTTCCCATCGCTGCCAGGATAGTCTTTGTTTCCCTATATCTTTGCAATGGAGAAGGTGGGCTCTGAAAAAAGGAACTGTACTGTGGTACGGTGACACCACGGTTAGCAATGCTGTCTCACAGAACAACAATGCTTAAATCCCAGCCCGGTAACTGTCTGACTGGAGTTTGCATGTTCTGTCTGTCTGTGATATGGAGAGGACAGATCTTTGGGTATCTCAGGTCAGAGTGAGTAGAGAAAGAGCAGAGAGATAATGGTCAGGGGCCATTTTGACAATGAGCATGTGTGTGCTACTGAAAGTGCCATGCAATGGACTGCTGTTCCTGCTGAGAGTAATATACTGTATAGTAGGATGCCACAATCTGTTCTTAAAATGGCTTTTTTTTGTTGTATTCACACATTTACATGAGAATTTAGCTTTATACATTGATATACACATATACAAGTTTATGCTTTATCAGGAAAGGTATTTTACTTAATGTCAAGGCCTATAAAGAAGGTTTTAAAAGAAGCACAAAACTTTATCCCCTTTTTCACTTTTATAAGTTATTGTAAGCAAGTCATTTTCTCGTGTTTTCTATTCATATACATTTGTCTGCTATTTGCTCTATGCAGTATATGAGTCAACCTTATAAATAAGCAAGACTCGGATCTCAATTCAATATCTCCAATCTCAGAGGGATTGCATGCCACCAGCCACAGCATATGATTAGACACGTAAATGCTTGATAAATACAAAGCCATGTGTGACATGCATGAGTACCGATGCTTTACTCTCGCTAAGTGCAGCTCCGTTAACTTAAAAAGGGCACAATTCCAAGATTTGAAAGCAAGAGAACTTGCTGTGCATGGCATGGTATTGAACTTCATCTCTCCCCATTTCAAATATTTCAAACACAAATACAATTTCAGTCTGCACAGTTCTTCTTTAATCTGTAAAAGCTATCTAGTTGCAGAGAAAAAGAGTTAACCGTCTAATCCTAAATCACCTATTACACCCATAATACATCAAGTCTCACTTGTCCAAACCTCATAATACAAGTTGATAATCTACAGTAAATCATAGTAATCTTTCTCTTGTATAGTTTGTTCATTTCTCTTTTGCTTAAAATTATATGGTGTAGCCCCATTTTGGAATAATTGTATTGACCTCTTCCAATCTACAACAATAAAATGATAATGTGTGCTTGCCTATTTGTTTGTTCACCAGTCATATACAGTTAGGTCCATAAATATTTGGACAGAGACAATTTTTTTCTAATTTTGGTTCTGTACATTACCACAATGAATTTTAAATGAAACAACTCAGATGTAGTTGAGGTGAAGACTTTCAGTTTTAATTCAGTTAGTTGAACAAAACAATTGCATAAAAATGTGAGGCAACTAAAGCATTTTTTTAACACAATCCCTTCATTTCAGGGCCTCAAAAGTAATTGGACAATTGACTCAAAGGCTATTTCATGGGCAGGTGTGGGCAAGTCCGTCGTTATGTTATTATCAATTAAGCAGATAAAAGGCCTGGAGTTGATTTGAGGTGTGGTGCTTGCATGTGGAAGAATTTGCTGTGAACAGATAACATACGGTCAAAGGAGCTCTCCATGCAGGTGAAAGAAGCCATCCTTAAGCTGCGAAAATAGAAAAAACCCATCCGAGAAATTGCTACAATATTCCGAGTGGCAAAATCTACACTTTGTTACATACTGAAAAAGAAAGCAAGTACTGGTGAACTCAGCAACGCAAAAAGACCTGGACGTCCACGGAGGACAACAGTGGTGGATGATCGCAGAATCATTTCCATGGTGAAGAGAAACCCCTTCACAACAGCCAACCAAGTGAACAACACTCTCCAGGGGGTAGGCATATCGATATCCAAGTTTACCATAAAGAGAAGACTGCATGAAATTAAATACGGAGGGCGCACTGCAAGGTGCAAGCCACTCATAAGCCTCAAGAATAGAAAGGCTAGATTGGACTTTGCTAAAGAACATCTAAAAAAGCCAGCACAGTTCTGGAAAAACATTCTTTGGACAGATGAAACCAAGATCAACCTCTACCAGAATAATGGCAAGAAAAAAGTATGGAGAAGGCGTGGAACAGCTCATTATCCAAAGCATACCACATCATCTGTAAAACACAGTGAAGGCAGTGTGATGGCTTATATAAGCTACCAGTAACGGCGCACTGCACGATAATGTGCAACGAATACACTTGACTGAGAGGGTTCTAGCTATTCTCACGTGATCAGCGTCTCTTTGTTGTCACTGGATGGCGTTTTGTTCTGTCTCATTTGCCTTTGCAATTCTGGCACATTTGACCACTGATTCCTGACATCAATTAGCCTCTTCCTCAGTCTCATTTGCTCTTGCGATTCTCTTTCGCTCAGTGTTGGCCTGTCTTTGTTGTATGGTGTTTTCTTTGCTCTCAGTTGCTCGAGCAATTCTCTTTCTCTCTGCGTCAGCCTGTCGTAAATGCTGAGTGTGCTCTTCATAGTTTTCATACTCTTTCTCTGTACATTTAGCATTCATTTTCTCAGAGATTGATGCTCTTGCTGCTTCCTGAGCAGCTCTTCTTTTCTCCACCCTAGCGCCCTGCTTCTTCTCTTCTTTTGTCAGCATCTTTCCGCATTAAAATTGATTAAGTCAGTGTTTGTGTTGCAATTACGTAGTGTGTTTTTCATCATTTTTCACTTAAGCTGGGTGGTACTTAAGTCTTCAATTTGAATTAAGATATGAAAAGGTAGGAGAAGTGATGGCGAAAGTGGTAGGGAATGAGAATGGCCCCCTTATGCATGTGCCACACGACCGCCCTACTGGCCGCTGCTAAGAGTTGATCCTACAATAAAATAAAATGAAAATAAAAAGAGGAATAACCTTGGAGGTTAATCATCACCCCGAAAGCATATAGTAGACATTATGTAGTATATGTGTACCAAATTTCAGGTCAATAGGTCAAACGGTTTGTGAGCTATAGGTGACTTAAAATCCTGGACAGACAAACGAACAGCCACGGTAGCAAATTATATAAAAAGATATTGCATATCGAGGAGTGGAGTGGTACTTGGAGGGAGGCAACTGAAAAACCAGTGGCAGTTTTTTTTTTGGTACTCCACTTCCATCAACATCAAACAGATGTGAAGTTTAGATCACTTGGTCCAATATTAGTGACTGTGCCCTGTAAAGCTGATGTCACGTTGAATGTCAAACTTAACAATTGCACTTGCTGATCTCATTGCCTGAGGATGTCAGATTACACGGATGGAAGTTGGAGGGGATGACAAATTAGACGACTCCATAGGGACTTTTGCACTCACCCCTTTTTCTTATAATCAATAACATGCCGCCTGAGAGGGCCAGTGCCCATGGATGGGACACAAGCTTTCAGCCAGAAATAACAAATGGGGCAACATTTTAAAAGCACAGAAATATTTTCTTTCCTGCTTTGACTGATGATATCAAAACACCTATACAATGCTAGGTACTTTGGCTAGTTTTGTAATAGTATTTAATCTTTTTTCTTCTCCTGGAAGTGACAAACACACATTTTTATATATATATAGTTCAGCAGTTTGATCAAATTATAAAGTATAATTAAAGCTGTTTCGGGCATTATCAGAAACAAATTAACTACAGTGAGCTGGAGCATGTCGTAGCTAATAGAAGAATTCAGATGCACACAATGGCCATCACAGCTCAGAGATTGGAGCCCTTCCACCTCTATCATGTTCAGAATTTTAAAATGGGATGGACCATTAAAATGAAATATGCATATAAAACACAGTTTGTATCTATATATGTTTCAATATTTAAAATCTTGACCAAAATTATCATTATCTAACTGACTGATTTTTTAAGCAATAGTAATTTTAATGAATGAGTAAGATTTATTCAGAATGGTATGAAAGATATACACCATTATATCATCAAAAGTTCAAAATGATGATCAGTGCCAGATGAAGCCCATTTTGGAGCCGTATGGTAAGTTACCACAATGGCATCCCCTCGCTGTCCATAGAGCAGACGGCAACCCTCGTTGTCCAGAAAGCACACTCCTTAATCTTCATAAACAGCACCCCTCCGACGTCGGTGTCCTAGGCAGCCGCGAATGTCGCCTTATGGATTGACAATCCTTGATAAAGATGCAGTGACACATAAGGTCAAAGCTACAAAGAGAATCGAAACTACTAAAAAACTATTTTGTTTGTTAGAATTACTTGTGAATGCTTTGAAATAACTTCAGTTTTTATTTTGTCCGGTGCCCCCTGACTCACCACTACAAGAAAACTTCTACATAAGATATCAAACTTCTTGGATACCTCCGATTTTTGGCTCTCTTTTTTTGGGTCATATTTTATGCAGGGAATTGCGTTTTTATGGTAAAGAGTAAACCAATGGGTTGCTTCAGGAAAAATGATCAGAAAGACTTGAAGTCATGTATGTCACATTAACTGACACCAGGGGTTCACCCCCTAAAGAAATAAGATTGGTCAAAGTTACCTTTTTTTCAAAATAACAAGGAGTAGTAATATAGCATATGGAGTATCATTTTATGCAATCATGTATATGATTCTTCGCTAGTAGTTCTAGTTTTCTAAGATCCACTCTCAATAGGTTAAATATGTGAAATCTCAGACATAAGCATGTGGGGCATCATTTTAAACTATATCAAAATCAGTGATGAATGCTATTTTTGATTTTTGATCCTTTACTAGGGATCTAGCCCTCTATGCACCTCTATTGGATGGTGAAAAATGACAAGTTTCTATTACAATTAAGAATATTTAGACTTTAAACATTTAAACTGAAGCACACATTTTAATATTTCATATATCTGATGCAACTATTCTTTTTTAGTATGGACTTCTAACTAATGAAGTAAATAATTACATTTATTATGAACACCGTGAATTAGGGCTGCTTATGCTAATTCTGGCTTTTTATTTTTCATTTCTTTAAATGTTTATTGGCTGGACATATGGAGCTTTGCCTTTTCTTGACTTAAGTAAAGTTCAAATGAGCAATCTAAGTGACTCCCCAAATTAATCACAATCTGTGATATCATGGCAGTAATGTAGCAGCAACACACCATGCCAGTTGTAACAGAAAATGCCAAAAATAACAAGAAATAGTGCTTAAATGTCTCCAGCACATGACAAATATGAAATCATTTTCCACCATTTGGCATCCTTTGTATTTGTTGAACAGGAAGTGTAATCCAGGAAAGACAAATTCTTTACTAAAAAGTAAAATTTTTAAATACATTTGCTAATTGTTTGGAAAGAGATAATTATTTATTGCCATCTGAACCTCAATAACAAAGTGCTGTTTTGTTTTGCTTTCCTACTGCATTTGACATTAACTTGACAGCAGCGGCCTGATAAATACAAAGCCATTGGGACTCGGTGATCTCTCGAAGAGATGAGAACAGTTAGTCTAGATCTTGAAAAGTGTTTTGTCTTCAGTGAACCTGAGCCTACTGCTCTCCTCTTCCAAGTGTGAGAACATTATAGAAATCTGATCTTCACCTGAGAATTATCAGTAGATTTAGGTGATCTCCTTTAAGAAAGGTTGTACTTTATAATTATTTATGCAACAAAGGAAATTCAGATCAGTAAGGCGGAAAACGTTAGTGTGCCTTAGTTTAATTATCCCCAAATACTGTTTTCTTCTAGAGCACAACTAGGTACAAACAATTAGCAAATCCTTATAAAGTAGGTGTTTTACTTTTGTTTTGGTAGAGGGCCTGTTCACTATTTGTAAATATTGTTTATATACAATATTTCTATTTACATATTTAAAGGATACATTTATGCAAAGCACCCCGCATAGTACATAGGATAAACTGTTTCCTTAGTTCTGTATTTGACGTATACTTACTGTAGTTGCTGGTGAGATAGAAATAGAGTGAGCAACCATGTGGCTGTGTTAAATGTTTATAAGCACATTAAAATGTTTTGTTTTAAGTGCCTCTTGAGTAACAATTTGTTTATTTAATCCATTTAATTTAATTTTAGGTTCATAGTGCACCATAGACTATACTGACAGCAACAAGTAGAGGGTAGGAACCAGTCCAGAATGAGACACCAATCTTTTAAGGTCATGTCACATTAAACTACTTCAGTCACAGTCTTTATTTATATATTCTTAGAGAGTTGGACGCAGTTGTGATGCACTCCATGCACTGCCAATAGTGTAGTCTGATATCCCCAATGTCTAAGTCCAACCAATCTGCGACTCACCCTGACAAGTGCAAACAAGTTTGATTTTGTTTTAAGTCACAGGGGCAGTCTCTGTGTGCATTAGAGATGAGCACCCACCCGGAAGTGTCGTGGAAAAAACTTTCCTCTGTCTTCAAAGAAAGCAGTTATGTTCAGATGAGAATACAGAACATTTCTTTATTTGCACATAGTTTTGCACAGATGCCCCAGTCCGTGGAGTGAGCAATCAATTAAACAATTTAGCTGCTTTTATACTTTTATTGATTATATCACCTCACCTAACACATCATGTCATCTGACTCTTAATTACTTTATTATCTCCTCCAATCAACTAAAGCCAACAGTAATTTCTGTCTCATGTTTTTTCTCCCATTATTCTAAATGCCACTTCGTTATGATGGGTGTTTTGCGGATTGTACTATAGATCTTAGCACTGCTTCATAGGAGGTGTTGAATGGGCATTCCTATCAGTTTATCCGCGCTTTCTGGAGAGGTGTTTGTTACTTATTTACCTCATTCTAACTGTGGAAAATTATGTTGGTAGATCTCTTGTGCTTAAGCATTAAGTTACAATTAGTTACCCCTTGAGTTACATTCAGTCCTTTTCCTTATGTTTAATAATTTATTCTGTTACAGCTACATATTACAGCACTGTTATTGGCTGTAAAAAAATGTGAACTTGTGATACTTTCAGAATGTGAAACTGTGCTGGAAAGACTTCTTAACTTATCCATCTAATTTGTCATCCATTGCAACAATCAACCTAAACTTTACAACTCTGTGATGTTTATGGAATTAGAGTATGAAAAACAGAACACATAATGGGGAAAATGTATAAACCCCATATAAATGACCAGTATAGAATTTGTGGCCAGTGTCCTGGAAATTGTATTGTTTCAGATTTGGATAACACCTTTATCCAAGGCAACTTACAATTTAGGGAAACATTACAACTGTTCACAGTTGCTGCAAAGAGTCACACAGTGTATCATAGGCAGGAACGGAACTAACAGCCAAGAGGTTTAAAGGCAGATTGCTTGAGCACCACACCACACTGCCATTTTAAATGTATCCATGATAAAAAGGGGGTGTTAATAATTACATAGTATACAATAGAATTCCAGGACTTCATGCAGTGTACTGCACTTCAGAACACTTAATGATAAAATGTAAACTTCTACACAACCCTATTTCATTTTATCTATGAATACTAGCAAACTCTTAATTTACCTAAAGGTAGTTTTCTATGTAATGTAAAACAATATTTTTTCCTATGGTATATTAAATTGCAAAGCTCAATATTTTAAAAAAAGACACTGAAGGAAGATTTTTGTATACAGGTAGTTGCTGACTTACGACCACGTTCGGTTTCGATGGACCAGTCGTAAGTATATCCGGACATAAGAGAGACCAGTATATGTATTCAAACCTGACCATACAGTATGTGCAGCACTGTATAATAAGTCCCTTAAGTCTTATTGTTTCTTTTATATTGTTTTTTATTATCATTCATAGCACATTGTGTAGATTTTCTGTCATTTTTATTTTGTAAATTATTTTTTTATTTTATTATTTTGTTTCATTATTACTATTGCTCGCATGGGTGATGAACTTTAACAGTTTCACAAATCGATTCTTTATCTGTGTTATATTAAGTCATCAGTGTGAGCCAGTTAATCCGAGGCATACCTATTTTCATGTAGAAAAATATTTCTAAGGTATGTACTGTACCTCTTCGACGTTCCTGAAGAAACCATATCCACAAGGCTTCATCCACGATTTCATACACTGGTTTTTTTTCTTGTACAACAACTGGACAGTATGGTGTAGTGGGTCCACAGCTCAAGTCAAAAAGGCCACTTTTTAAATAAATAATCGCCACACTCGTGGCTTAGCGAGGGGGCATGGTATGTGTGGCTGATCGTTTCCTGTGGAATTCGTGATGTGGGTGATCCTAGCTTAAGTGAACAGGTGAGGAGTCGTCCGCATCCGTAATTGTTCCCGGGAACTGCTAATTGCACATCTGATCCACATTACCGTGATAAATAGAAGCGCGAGGCAGCTAGGGGAGAACAGAAAAGAACGGGAGGTTAATGGAGAAGGAAGCAGGTAGAGGAAAGCCGGTGTAGGAGAGCGAGCGAGAGAGCAGATTCGATGGAGCAAAGGCAGGCAACTGGGAGGTCAATCCCTGCAGAGGAGTGTTTGGCCGACACTCAGTGGGGCTGAAGAAAGCGGTCACTCCAGCTGAGCGATCATGTAGCTGGAGTGACTGGTAGTGAAGACAACTGGCCATCCAAAGGCAGCAGCAGTCGTGGAGGCTTTGGACTGGTTTAGCCCCAGCGTGAGCGCCTTGGCCGCTGGGGAAAGAACCCAAATATTGGTCCGGATGGAGCCCGACGTAGCCAGGGATTGGAGGGCTACCAGACCAGTGTGGAAGGCAGCTGCACCTACAGGTAGGGCAACTCCCCTGTTGCGAAGCCCAATGGGAGAAGCAGTGGAGCCGTCAGGTAGAAAGAAGAAGGCACCGTGCCTTGAATTTTAAGAAACTGCTTCCAGCTATTGTTTTAACCTCGTTTGCGTTGT
This sequence comes from Polypterus bichir lapradei, assembly GCA_026402145.1. NCBI lineage: Eukaryota > Metazoa > Chordata > Cladistia > Polypteriformes > Polypteridae > Polypterus > Polypterus bichir. Next base: position 44,782,026 of record JANRMT010062814.1, read on the forward strand.
TTTTAAAGGACTTGTTTTTTTGCTAATGGATTTTAACCTCCACTAATTCACTTGTTTTAATGGATTATTTATTTAAAGAAGACTTTTGATATACTGCACTTTATTTAATTTGAACACTGTTTTGTTGTTTGCTGGTTTTAAAATACCTCTCACCTTCCAGGAAAGAAGGAAGTGCATACATATAATATAAAGAAGAACTCAGGATTAAAAAAAAAATATTTTATTTTATTTTAACAGGCTGGTTAATGCGAGGTCAGTTAAGAGGGATTGTACTGTAATTGTAAGACAAATGTAACTAAATGTAGCCATTGGAGGCAATAAACTGAGATCGAGATGAATGATTCATGGCATACTAAGCTGGCATGGTGAAAACTGCTGTTTGCCTGTGAGATGCAGTAGCAGTTGTAAGTTGAATGCTCATAAGAGGCAGAGGTTGTAAGTCGATGACTTCCTGTACATTATTTTGTAATAATCAAAGACCATTTTACAAAGGGGAGTTTGGAATGGTATACAGTGTACAGTTTTAATAGGCTAAAACTTCTTTCACAGGGGTCAAAATTTGAAAACAATTCTCTCATTCTTTCTGGACCATTTTACACAAAAAAAAATCTTTATATGTAAAATACTTCAGAATCTCCTGCCACCAGTATTGATCATAAAAATTATTAAGAAGATAGATGGAGGTAGAGCTATCATATGTGCTCTGAATAAGATGATGTACTGTATAGTTTACTGATATGTTTACCTATTGAGATGGAATCTTTAAAATCAATATAGTGAAAAAACAATCAAAGTATTGTGGGTTTTCAGCCTTTCCATTTGTTCAGGGACTGCAGAAACTAAGTAAAGAGACTAAAGATGATGATAAATGTAGTATAAGCAAAACTAGTGTGTTAGACAAGCCTTCTGTCTAGGACAGGTTTCTGCTTTGTACCCAGTGCTGTCAGGAAAAGTTCAGCTCCCCAGGATAGTAAACTGAATAAATGGGTTTAAAACGTGGATGGATGAGAAAGTGTAATCCAAAATAAGGGAACATTTCTTTCAAGTCAAAGCAATGTTATATACAGCAGATTCAGAAGGTATTGAGACCCCTTCAGTTTGGTCACATTTTGCTATGTGGTTATGTTGCAGCCTTATGCTTAAATCCTTTAATTTCTTTTAATCCAATGTCAAGCAACATTCAGTACCTCAGAATGATAATGCAAAAACAGAATTTTAGAAATTGTTGCAAATTTTCTACGAATTAAATATTCCACTGTTACATTCACACAATTTTTCAGATAATTTCCTTAGCAATTACTTCTGGAGTTTAAATTTGGGGATTTTCTGACATTCTACTTTGCAGATCCTCTTGTGTTAGATGGATACCATCATTGGACAGATATTTTCAGGTCTCTCCAGAGAAGTTCAGGTGGGTTCAAGTCTGGGCTGCTGTAGAACATTCCAAGAGTTGTCCCTAGGACACTCCTGTTTTGTCTTTGCTTTGTGCGTAGGGTCATTGTCTTCTAGGACAGTGAACCTTTGGGCGAGAGTGCCATGTGCCAGGTTTTCAGTAAAGATATCTATGTACTTTTTTCCATTCAGTATTGCCTCAACCCTGTCTCGTCTCCCAATCTGTGACACTGAAAATCAGACTCACAGTCTGATGCTGCCACCACCATATTTCACTGTTTGAACTGTACTGCACAAGTAACGAGCAATGCTTGGTCTCCTCCAGACATAACACTAATCTTGATTTCATCACACCAGAGAATCTTGTTTCTCACATTCCAAGAGTCCTGTAGGTGCCTTATTGCAGGGTCCAAGATGGCTTCCATGTGTCATTTATTGAGCAGAGGCTTCTGTCCGGCCAGTCCGTCATAAAGCCCACATCAGTGGAGTGTTGTAGTGATGGTTGCCCTTCTTGAGGTTTCCGGTCACCTCTCTTACCATGGATCTTCTCCCATGATTGCTAAGTTTTGCCAGGGGTTCACCTCTACGAAGAGTCATGGTTGTTCTACACTACTTCCATTTAAGAATTACAAAGGCCACATTGCTTTTGGGAACCTGCAATGCTATCAGAATTTTTGTAGTCTTCCACAGAATTGTGACTCAAAACAATCCTGTCTCTAAGCTTTGCAGGCAATTCTTTTGACCTCATGGCTTGGTTTTTGCTCTGATTTACATTGTCAGCTGTGAGACCTTCTATAGACAGGTGTATGCCTTTCCACATCCTTTCCTATCAATTGAATTGACCACAGGTGGACCCCAAACAGTGTAGAAACATCCTAACAATGATTAACAGAATGAGATGAACCTGAGCCGAATATCAAGTGCCATAGAACTGGGTCTAAATACTTGTGTCAATGAGATTTTTTTTTTTAAATAAATTTGCAAAAATTTCTAAAATCCTGTTCTCACTTTCTCATTCTGAGGTACTGTTTCTTCATGTAGAAAAAAGTATTTATATGATTTAAGACTACAACATAAAATGTGAAAAAGTGAAGGTGTCTGAAAACTCTGAATCCACAGTATTACTGTATATATGTTGTGTCTTGTGAGTCCCTGTCTTGCACTCCAAATCACGAGGCTGAGTCTCAGTGCTTTAGCAAAACCAACTTTCTTCAGCTTGAAATAGGAACAGTACGATTATTTATTGTAGCGGGTTCTACCATTCTCCTATACACAGACACAGCAATCAGGCAGAGTCTTGGCCAGGTTACTGGCCAAGTAATACTGTTCCTTGCAGTTATAATGTCTCTTGCATCACCCATCAACGGCAGGTGCTCATAGCATGACTGCAATCTTTTCGGATTTGTTTTCACAGTGACCTGTGACAGCGCTGGGAGTCCACAGTTGTCCCGGCAACCGATAAACAGTCTTCCACAGACGTGGCGATCGCGCTTTGGGATGCTCTTTGGCGTGTCATCCCATTGTGGGGAGTCTCAAAAGAGTTTAGAAATCTAACAATGTTATGAAAGTCTTCTGAATTTTCAAAAAGACATCAAAATAAGGCCTATGCCTTTGTGAATGAGCCTCAGACTTTCCTGCCTGTAGAAACCAAAAACTATTAGTATCAGATGAGGCCCTACATCTTTAAACTTGGCCCTTGGATAAACAGGTTTAGTATAAGATTGGCCTTACTTTAAACAAAAATTCCTCAGATCAAAAAAATCCTTTAAATATCTTCACAAAAAGTTTAGAAGAAAAAAGAGGACACCATTAAAAAACCTGTTGTTCCAAAAATTAAACCATACTTTCCTAAAAAGCAATTCTGCAAAAATAAATATTTTTAGAAATCAAAAAAAAAATTAAAAAGTAGCAAAGGGTGTTCCAAATAACAAAATACAATAATAAAAAAATAAGTACTTACACAAACTTAAATCACAAGAACAGTAATGTCAAATTGAAGCATTCTACTTTCTGCCCTCACAGGCAGTGGGCGGTGCTTCAGATGATGCCTCCAAGTGAACTCTTAGAGTTCCATCCACAAAACACAAAGAACATAGGACAAAATATTAAACAGTTAAATAGCCAATAAAAAGAAAAAGCAACAATAATTCTATATGTAAACTTGAAAAGTTTTATTTTAAAATGAACAAAGAACACCCAAATAAAGAAAACAACCATAAATCAATATAGTGATCAAGTGACATACAAAAAAATCAAGAATAGAAGCACTTAAAGAATAAGAACCAAATGTAGTGTTTTATTTTAATACCATGTTTTTGGTAAAATCTTAGTTTAAGAACATATTCATCAGCTGGAGATGTGATTTGGCTGAAGTCACACCAAGGGAGCACTGGTTTGAGCTTTAGGGATTCTTCTATTTAGTCTTTGATCTTGGCATGTTCCTGACCTTGAGCTTAGTTCTGTCTCTGATAAGACACTTTGATTTTAATGTTTCAAGCTATGATCTTGCTTTGAAATTTTGACTGACTCCTTTGTCTAACAGACTGGCTACCCAACCTCTGCACTTAAAGAAGTCTTAGCCATAAATTAAACTTAAAGAGTTTTTTTTTCCCTCTGCTCTGCTAGATAGGTTATAGTAAAATAAAGGAAAGCCCAGAAGGTTGATATTTACTACTTACTGTCTACCAGCATGTGGGATTGGCTCCAGCAGACCCCCATGTCCCTGTAGTTAGGATATAGCAGGTTGGATAATGGATGGATGGATGTCTATCAGCATTTGTACAAATGTCATGTTTAATGGCAAAGTTTTGGGACAATAGACATGAATTATAATGAATTCCTTTAATAAGGATGTACTAAATATAATATTAGGCAACTTTCTAAGTACTGTAAAATGTAAACAATCGAAACCCCAAGGGAAGAAGTGCACAAGTTCAAAGCAGTTATTAAGCATATATAATATGTTTATGTAGTCATTTGTATCACAGTTTAAGAATAAGTCAAGTGGTATAACTTGCTGTATTCTAACTATTCCTCTTCACCTGCTGCTCCTGCATTATGAATGGGTGAACTGCAATGAAGCTGCACCAAGAAACATCTCTGGTCAAAGATCTATCAGTAGTCAGTCACAAAGACGTAACATCTCTCTCAGAAGTGAGGTCCTTCAGAGTGAGCTAATAAGAGAACTCCATTAGCTGGCCACACAGAGCAGAATGCTGCGAGCAGAACGCTTCCGAGTGATGTCAATGGAACTCTCTCTCTGTCAGTTTTTGCAACTACACTGGGGGAAAGCCAAATTTAAACTTTTTAAATAAGAAAAACTGAAGTTGAGACTTATTTCTAAATTTTATATATAAATATTATATACAGTGATCCCTCGCTATATCGCGCTTCAACTTTCGCGGCTTCACTCCATCACGGATTTTAAATGTAAGCATATCTAAATATGTATCACAGATTTTTCGCTGGTTCGCGGATTTCTGTGGACAATGTGTCTTTTAATTTATGGTACATGCTTCCTCAGTTTGTTTGCCCAGTTGATTTCATACAAGGGACGCTATTGGCGGATGGCTTAGAAGCTACCCAATCAGACCACGTATTACATATTAAATAAAACTCCTCAATGATATACGATGTGCTTCCCGCACGGTGCTTGATTGTTTGCTTTTTTCTATCTCTCTCACTCTGTCTGCCTGATGGAGGGGGTGTGAGCAGAGGGGCTGTTTGCCTAGAGGATACGGACGCTCCTCTACAAAATGCCGCTTTATCGTGGTGCTTCGGCATACTTAAAAGCACAAAAGCACGTATTGATTTTTTGATTGTTTGCTTTACTCTCGCACTCTCTCTCGCTCTCTCTCTCTGACATTCTCCGCCCCTGACGTTTACTTCTTTGAAGAGTATGATCTGTTTGCATTCTTTTAACTGTGAGAAAGAAATGTCAATTCTGTCTTGTCATGGGGCACAGTTTAAACTTTTGACTAATGGGTGTTATTTAATGTCAAGGGGGCTCTAATAATGTTAACAGTGTGGGAGAGTTTATAAGGGATTAAAATATATAAAAATAAACATATTTTTAATATATTTTAATATATAATTATATATTTTTATTTTTTTCATATGGATTACTACTTCGCGGATTTTCATCTATGCGTTCCAGAACCCCCCGCGATCGAGGAGGGATTACTGTATGTCAGGATTTGAATATAATCCTAAAGAAAATGACGGTCTATGATTTGAATCTGTTCTTTTATTAGAGATGTTACTCAAGTATTTGTTATACTACAGGCAATGCTCGGTAAACAAAGAATTGATCAGTGTAAATAAGCAATGTATGCTTCGTTCCACATCTTTACATACTTATTATTGGATGGATATAGCTAGTTAATGATTCTATGGGTGTTGGCCAATTCTCACTACTGTATGCAAGTTTCAGCGATTATTTCCTTTTTGCTTTCACTTATTTTTCACACTTTCTTGTTTGCAAGATATGTTGACTCCAAAAAGAATTAGCAAGGCAAACTTGGTGATATGTGCATTATTACCTTAATCATATAAATTTACAGATGTATTATTTAATAAATTATTTGAAACATACTTTATGTTTAGTTCCAATTAAAAACTTATCAGTGTCAAACATTTTTAAATAATTGAAAAGTTAAAAAAATAAACAAATAATACAGTGACAATTAATACATTTGTTCACCTTTCCCTGAATACACTTCTTTTATGAAATTCTGAAGAGAGCTGTCAATATTTCTGATATATAGTCAGGCATTATAATATTACTCTAGCTTGGCTATGCCATGAATTTTAATAAAAACGAGTAGCTCTCACTTATGAATTTTGCTCAACATTTACAAGTAGTTAAAAAACAAATTAAAAACAAAATAGAGACTAATATAATCTCAGCACATATATATTTCATAAAGTCATGAAAATGTATGTTTCATAGCTGTTCACTTTGAAAATCAGGATTGAGAATGCAGATTGGCAGTGAAGCTTTTAAAATGGCCTCATTTGCATATTTATTTCTTCAGCAAGAAAGAAGAGATTATTTCGAAGGTGTCAAAAATAATTACTTAAATATTGTTTTTGCCTTACTTTAATAACACAAGCACATATCATATGGCCTGCACAAAAAAGAAGCAATTACTTTTTAATTTGAGTTTATCACCACCTCAGTGGAAGTTATTGAACTGAATTTTTCATAAAATTTCATTGTTTTTTTTACTGATATAGTGTTACTTATAGTTTTATTAATTCTTAAAATGCACTGAAGATTCTCTGATTTTTTTTTCTAAATATAAATATATCCATCCGTCCATTATCCAACCCATTATATCCTAACTACAGGGTCACAGGGTTCTGCTGGAGCCAATCCCAGCCAACCCAGGTTGCAAGGCAGGAACAAATCTCGGGCAGGGCGCCAGCCCACCACAGGGCACACACTAGGGACAATTTAGGATCGCCAATGGACCTAACCTGCATGTCTTTGGACTGTGGGAGGAAACTGGAGTACCCGGAGGAAACCCATGCAGACACAGGGAGAACATGCAAACTCAATGCAGGGAGGACCCAGGAAGCGAACCCAGGTCTCCTTACTGCGAGACAGCAGCGCTACCACTGCACCACCATGCTGCCCCTATAAATATATCTTAAATGCTATATATAATATTTTTACAGCACATGTATGTAATGTATTATAAGTGGGTTTAAGAATGGTATAAAATAGTATAACTGCCCTGACAGTTACTGGATTTAGGTCAGGCGAGTGTGGGGGCCACTCAATAGTATCAATTCCTTCATCCTTCTGGAATGGCCTGCATAATCTCACCACATGAGACCAGGCATTGTCATGCACCAGGAGGAACCCAGGACCCACTGCACCAGCATAGGGTCTGACAATGGGTCCAAGGATTTCATCCCGATACCTAATGGCAGTCAAGGTGCCATTGTCTAGCCTGTAGAGGTCGGTGTGTCCTTCCATGGATATGCCTCCCCAGACTATCACTGACCCACAACCAAAACAGTCATGGTGAACAATGTTACAGGCAGCATAATGTTCTCCACGGCTTCTCGAGACCCTTTCACTTCTGTCACATGTGGTCAGGGTGAACCTGCTCTCATCCTTGAAAAGCACAGGGCGCCAATTCTGGTATTCTATGGCAAATGCCAATCAAGCTCCATGATGCAAGGCAGTGAGCACAGAGCCCATTAGAGGACATCAGGCCCTCAGGCCACCCTCATGAAGTCTGTTTCTGATTGTTTGGTCAGAGACATTCACACCAGTGGCCTGCCTGCTGGAGGTCATTTTGCAGGCTCTGGCACTGCTCATCCTGTTCCTCTTTGCCCAAAGGAGCAGATACCGGTCTTGCTGATGGGTTGAGGACCTTCTACAGCCCTGTCCAGCTCTCCTAGCGTAACTGCCTGTCTCCTGGAATCTTTTCCAAGCCCTTGAGACTATGCTGGGAAACACAGCAAACCTTCTGGCAATGGCACGTATTGCTGTGCCATCCTGGAGAAGTTGGACTACCTGTGCTACCTCTGTAAGGTCCAGGTATCACCTCATGCTACCAGTAGTGACACTGACTGTAGTCAAATGCAAAACTACTGAAAAAACAGTCAGAAAAGATGAGGAGGGAAAAATATCAGTGGCCTTTACCTGTTAAACCATTCCTGTTTTGGGGGTCTTCTCATTGTTGCCCCTCAGTTGGTAATTTCATTAACACCAAAGCAGCTGAAATTGATTAACAACCCCCTCTGCTACTTAACTGACCACATCAATATTCCAGAAGTTTCATTGACTTGATGCTATACTCGGATTAAAAAGTGATCCTTTAATTTTTTCGAGCACTATATACTGTATACAGTAGATAGATTTTGAAGAATAAAGCTAGCAGTATGTAGTCCGTGACTTCTTTTTTCTGGGTGTCACAAAGTGAGGTGTTTTATTATCATGCTTGCATACTGCAATCTACTTCTGATTCACAGAGGAAACAATTTTAGTTCCTACTATTCTCATATTACCATAACCAATGAACCTGGAAATACTATTTTTGAGATTAACATTAAATTAAGGTGCAAAAAGTGGTAAAGAAAAACTACACTGATGCATAAAAGTGAGCAAAGTGTTTTGAGTTTGCTTATTTCATTGTGTAATTATATAAACTAAAAGTAGAACTGAAGGAAGCCCATTTAAATATAGAAAACAAATGTTAAAAAAGCCACTATAAGAATCACAAATGCAAGGAACTGAATGCATGACACAGGAATCTTGTAAACCGATACTAGATTCATCATATTTGGTAGTGTATGTTTTTGCCATTTATTGTCAGGACTCACCTTCCGCTGGCAGCTGCATACTTCCCCTAATGTAGATTGATGCATCTTTGCTTGATAGTTGACAGAGTTTGACAATTTTTCTACTGCTGCCAGTTGCATTCTGCTGAATTATAAGAGGATTTTTGTTCTCGGAGGGATAAGTGCTGCACGTAGGCTACATCTAGTTTAATTTAGGCTGGCTATGTTTACAATTTTTAATTAACAGTCTCCTCACAGCTAATCTCTGGGTGGATTTAACACGAAAGTGATCAGTTACTGGAAATGTAAAAGTTTTATTTATTCACAATTACACATTTATTAGTCATCAACTATATACCTGGGATGATTTTTCAAAAACACCAATGGCAAAACAAAAACTGAAACTGCAAAACTAATGGAATTTAGTTGTGACCAGAAGGAATGAAGTATTAGAAGAAACAGAGAGCATAAAATCCAGGAAGAAAGCATCATGTGCGCCCTGTCACTATACAAAGCAGTCTAATGTGGCCACAAAAGCTGTGTCCTTCTCTGTCAGGTCAAGCTGAGCCATTTAATGACCTGTAAAATAGAGCATAAATATAAGTATAACTTTGACAAATGCTTCATAGAACAAGGAAATAATTTTACTCCTACCTTAAAAAAGATGGTGACTGATCTGCTATAGACCATGTCTTCTCTCCACTTGCCCCAGCAGCCAGGCCCCACTTGTCCATCTCAGAAGCTCCAGGTTTGGTTACTGTTGGGCTCAATTGTTAGGAAATGGTCTAGAAAATATTATGGAGGGAATATCTGCAAAATATAACAAACATTAGCTCTCCTGCTGGTGTCACCTTTCAGATTGATATTATTGCCTTCAGTTCCACCACCTCCTTCTCTCCTATTTTCTTACAGCCAGCAATCCTGGAGCAAAAGATTCTCTGCCAAAGCATCTGTGGCCAAACTCTTTAATTTTGCACAGCTACATCACTAGCCAAGGAATTATATCACTTTTTCCCCAGTTTATCAGGGAACCCATACTATTGTACCTGCTTATACTCTTCCATCTTTTTCTCCATTACCAGAGTTGCTGTTGGTGACAGTAATGGAGTAGCAATTGCTAATAGCTCTGGATGTGATTGACCAGCAGTCCTGCCATGGCCTCTTCCAGTGTGGTGATGTCATGGGGTGGCCTCTGTCAGGAGCTTACATGACACAATGGCTCCAGTAAACTGTAATGTGTAACCAAACAGATTCCTGTGTTTTTGAAGGGCTGAGACCAAGTTAGAACGGCTCTGTAGCCAGCACTGAATACCTGGGTAGGGATAGTGGCCACTGGTAGTTTACTCTACAGCCCACTCCTCTGTGTCGCCGGTCTATCCGTTGTGCTTTCAGGGACATAGATAGGGACAGGAAGATATGTATTCTGTCAGTCAGTCAGTCATTGAATCTGGGCACAGGACAATAGGACTGGACTGGACTGCTGAAGATATTCAATTTCAGATGCAGAGGTAGACCTTCACCACAGCTGCCCAGCAAATTACTGTTACACTGATGAATGTTATTCCAGGGTGAATCCTGCCCAGCTTAATGCAGACATCCTCAGTAAGGTGACTCATGTTGGACATTGTGGACTACCAGGCGGGCACATTTTGGAAAAAGACTGATTTTAGTCTTAGGCATTTTCTGCCTGATGTACCCCACTTATCTGCATTGTGGCACAGAAGAAGATGCATGAGAATTTAAAGGTGTGCAAAGCATACCATTCACATTTATGCAAAGAGCACTTTCAGGTTTTCGCCCTTGGACCTATGAACCTCATACAAGCCCCCAAATGTCAGGTCTCTGAAGCTGCAAAAGCCAGTGTGCCTTTGGCCTTCAGCCTTAGGGGAGGCCAACCCTTCTTTGTCCCACTACTGCTGGATAGCCATCACTATTCAGGAAAGAGACAGATGGTATGCCTTCAGGACTTTTTTGTTTGCTGTGACCAAGTTGTCAAATATCTCTCTACCTTTGCACTCCCATAGTGGGCTGTCAACACCAGTACAGCCAAGCCAACGTCATGGGTCAGCAGCCACCTGAAAAATTTGCTGTGGTTTTTGGCCAAATTGCTTCACTGCCTATTGCTCTGCAGTGCCCTGCGTTATACTTGTGAGCACAAATAAACTGCTTCTTTTGAACACCAGATGGTAAGTTTTACCATTAGTTCACATCAGAAATTTGAAAAATGATCTATGCTGGGAAAACTAGATAAATAAGAGGTCATTAATTGCCAGAGAAATGCTGGAAAAAGTGCCATAATGTAAATCAGTTCCAAAAAAATAAAATCATGTGAATACTCAGTTGATGATGGACATATTGGTGAATCAGCGATTGAGCAAGAAGATACAGTATGCAAGCAAACACACCCACACACATATTAACACATAATCAAAAACATGAAAAACAGCCATGTTAATGCAGGCTACAAGCAACCAACCAAATGATCAGTAAAACTGGCAGAGAAAGAGAGCAAAAAACATCAGTAAATGCTGTCATGGCTGCTGCCAGTACATGCACAGGTACACTTCAGGGGTTCTGTGCTCTTTAAAAACTTTGCAGTGAAGCAGGAAGTCATTTAAAGAAAGAAAGAAAGAAAGAAAGAAAGAAAGAAAGAAAGAAAGAAAGAAAGAAAGAAA
>JANRMT010062814.1:44793401-44812539 GCA_026402145.1 Polypterus bichir lapradei
AAAGAAAGAAAGAAAGAAAGAAAGAAAGAAAGAAAGAAAGAAAGAAATTATAGTAGCCCATAAGAAATTGTCTACAAGCAGAACAAAGGAAGAAAGAAATTATATTAGCCTATAATATTGTACCAGGTTAGCTATTATGGATGTAATGAAAAGTCAAGCAAAATGATGCATTTTATTGGCTAACTAAAAATATTACAATATACAGGCTTTTCAGGCAACTCAGGCTCCTTCTTCAGGCAAGATGTGACAGTCACTGCATATAGTTTTTATTTAGTACTTATTTCATACTTTTTCTAGCAGGATAATATAATTGCACCCGGCAGACAGCAGATGCAGTTGCACTGCAAGCCATTAGCATGGCAATTAAATAAGATGTCTCTGACTCGGAGCAAGTCGCCCAACACATCAATGTTAAGTTGCTCCATTGTTTTAAATCATTTTGTGTAAGAGTGCCCACCTTGTGAAGAATAAGATCAACTGTATATTCTGTTTGAAATATTAGTTTTCTTTCTAAATATTTTTCCAAAGTTATATTTAAACTTATCTTTGAATATACTGAGCTAGACTGACACAATCCTGTTTAAATTTTCAGTTACACTTCAATAGTTCCACAACGACAAAGCAGTTAAATCAAGCCCTATAGTCCACAACCTGACCTAATAGCTCAAAACTGCAGACGTTTTTATTATCTGTATGTTAGGTTGGGTGGTTAGGGGTATAGTGATTATTGTTAAAATGCGAACCATTTCTAATATCAAAAAATGATATTTGCTCCTCATACTTTCTTCCATTTTTCCAATGTTGAACGCGACATTGAATCCACTTCAAAGTTGCTGCAGCTGGAGCTTATCCCCGTCGTGCTCAAGGTATGAATCACTCATCCTTATACTTTCAGTGACATGACCAAAAGGAAGTAAGAGTTTATAAGATCAGTATTGTCACATGCACAGAGTATAATTGCATTTTTACTTGTGTGTTCAATTCAGTTTAATGTTTTTATATAGTACTCTTTACTAAGTGCAGATACAGAGTGCTGTGATAAGTTCAAAGGTAGATTACAATTACAAACTTCATTAATAACTAATGAGTACACATGAAGATAAAGTTTAAACAGACAGGAGAACAAGGTAGTTTAAAACTGATCCACATAAATTGAACTCAGCATTATCTGTCCATTGATTAATGAGGAGAGGTAACACTCCTGGAAAGAATACACTTCTAGCACGGTCAACAGTCAGTTATAGCAGTCAAAGTCAAACACAGTCACAGTCCTAGAGACTTCTACCAAATAGCTGCTGACCCCTTCCTGGGCATTCTACAGTAGAGTTAGTGCTGGGCTAACAAACCTGATCACAGAATCTTCCCATCCATTGATTCCATGTTTCCCAGTATCTCAGATGTCCTTCCATGGGCAGGAAAACATCTTGGCAGTATAGCAGTGGCACCAAGTGTAACAACTGAAGAAAAATAGAACAGAGGAGGGCTAATACTATTTTTATACAAACGACTAACAAACAGAGATGTAGAGAGGGATGTAAGAAGGAGGCAAAGAAAGGTAAAGAGTTGGGGCACCACCTTGTTGACCCCGTACTACTGCAAGTTTTGCAACACAAAGAAAACACAAAATAATTTTGGATAAGTCTTCTCAGATGCAAGCCCAAAACAGAACTGAAAGTGAGGTGGGCAGTTCCTGAGTTATATGGTCATGTGGCAGGAAGTAGTGGGTCCAGGCAGATGGACAATGGAAGTGTCATTAGCAGTGTAGGGGCTTTCAATCTTCTGTTTTGCAGAAGGAGGAGAGGAGAAGGCATTAGAACACTGCTCTAACTCCTATTTTAGCAGATAATTGCAATCACCAAATCCTTCAAGTTGCCTCCGATGTGCACACATGTGACACAAGATTTAAAAGCTTATTAGCAGGTGGATCATTCCACAAGTTTAGGCCCCTTTTCTAAAAGCTTGACCTGACACTGTTATTTTTTTAATCCTTGGTATCTTATTTAGGCCAGAATCCTGAGATCTCAATGCACACTCTGGTTTGTACATAATAACAACTAAGTCTTTATAAGTTTAAAGAAGGATACTGAAATCAGCTCTAACCTTAAATGGGAGCCAGTGTAAGGATTTAAGAACTGGAGTTGTATGGTCATACTTTCTAGAATCTTGTAATGATTCTTGTGGCAGCATTTTGAAGTAACTGAAATCTGCATTATAACAATCTGAACAGCTTATGAATAACACTTTGCAGTAGTCAATCGTACGACAAGTAAATGCATGAATTAATCTGCGTGCTCAGCATTATATTTTGCTGTTTATTCCATACCAGTTTTCCATGTCAGATATGATGACATAATAATGGTTGCAATGAAAGCATGCCTGCAGTTGTAAAAACAATCTGAAGAAGTATTTACACACTATTCCGCACTATTCCTGATAACGCCCTAAGAAATCAATTGCAAAGATCCTTTGTCTGTACAGGTCAGCCTGAGGATTAGAAATGGGTGAGAAAATTAATTAACAGGAGCGTAGGTTTAGAGAAATTAAATTCTGAAAAGGCTCCCAATTGGATTATAAACATGCTGTTAAAACTAGGAAGGAGTACTTGCAAAATAGCCTAAACTATAGGAATGAAAGTTTTACAAGTCATAATTCAAAGCATACGCTCTACTTATCAATTTGCTAGCCAGGAGCTTTCAATAGTTTAATCTTTGATTAGCTGGAAGCTTACAGCATGAACTGTGTGTCTGACAGGATATAAATGCGCTTAGGTTTCAGGGGTATTGAATACAACCATAACAAATATTGCAGCTTGTGAAATTAAAATGACAGATACAGCATTTCAGTAAAACAAAAGTGTTTGAAACAAGGGGGATTTTGTTTCAAATCCCTATGTATCCAAACAGACTTTGAGCACATCATTTAACCTCAGCGTTCTGTGTCCTGAGGCAGCGGCTGCTGCTGTGTGATTCACAACTTACTTACTGGTCTCTAGAAAGTGCTTTAGAACCTGTTTGAAGATGAAATTGTGTGAATGTAAGTGTGTTACTCCAAAGATGATCATTTAAAAACAACCCTACCTCCACAAAAAAGCCCAAAAAGCAAACTTTTATTTAATTTTTTGAGAATGTATTTTATTGTCGTAGAGTATCCTAGGGTATTCAGAACAATAATCTGTCTTACGTTAGCTGGTATGTGACCTTCACAGCACTGACATTCTGTCCACTTGGTTAATTTATGGACACTCAATATACTACTTTAGGGGCACAAACTGTTCAATAGTTTAACCACAATTATATAGTTGTTAAACCCAAAATCCCCTCTAGGCTTTTATAAGATGTGTTGTAGCTAAGAATAATTATTAATGACCAACTGTTAAATAGTGAAACATACTGTATTTGTTTTTTACCCCTTAGTGTAAACTTAATTTTCAGTAACTTTAGGTAATACAGTAAATAAAATTGATATTGAACTATAATATGTATTGTACTGTATTTTGACAGTAAATAGAGTCTTGCATTTCACAACTGTTAGTAATGTTCTAATCTCGCCACACTTTACTTACCTCAAAATAGTAATAGAACAACAAATACTTAAACATTACAGAAAAAAATAAAACAATGTGACTCTTAATGCTGATTTAACATCTTGCCAAAAAAAAAAAAAGCTGGCAAGGCAGGGGGAGGCGGCGCATCCTCAGAAGATTTGTCCAAGTGTATTTGTTCAGCAGAAGTGTCACAAAATTATTTTGAGTTTTGTTTACCATTTACCTCATTTTTATGGTTATTTTGCATCTTGTTTTTGAAGGTGTTTCTGTTTTTATCATTATGTCAGTCACATCACTTTGCAACTTCTCCATTTTGCGTGTTTCTGAATGGCTGAGGTCATTTTCTTAGTAGCAATGGCGCTCCACTGCCATCATGTAATTGTTAGATGTTCAATTTATGATATCATCATAGTGTCACTATTTAAGATGGTGGCACAATAGCCTTGCAGCCAAAGTTTTTTTATATAGAAAAACGTAATGCGGCAGCACGGTGGCGCAATGGGTAGCGCTGCTGCCTCGCAGTTAGGAAACCCGGATTCTCTTCCTGGGTCCTACCTGCGTGGGGTTTACATGTTCTCCCTGTGTCTGCGCGGGTTTCCTCCGGGTGCTCCAGTTTCCTCCCACAGTCCAAAGAGATGCAGGTTAGGTGTCCCTAGTGTGTGCTTGGTGTGTGTGTGTGTCCAGCAGTGGGCTGGCGCCCTGCCCGGGATTTGTTCCTGCCTTGCGCCCAGTGTTGGCTGGGATTGGCTCTGGCAGACCCCCGTGACCCTATAGTTAGGATATAGCGGGTTAGATAATGGATGGATGGATGGAAAAATGAATGTGTGTTCAGCTGGCATACTAATTTATGTCTGAGCATGCTCCATATTTAATTCAGAGGAATTTTTCCCAGAAGTGGTTTATTTTACAATATTTTAGTAAAAATATATGTGTTTGGGATGTTGTGAGCATATGACTGAATGACTTAACAAGTAGATTATATGACACAATTAATGTGAGACTTTTTCATCAACATTTTTGATATTGTTTGCTGTTGCCCAGCATTGGTCACCATTAGTGATGAGCAAACCTTGCTGAATTTGTTTTGGCTCTGGGAAAACATGAAAGTTTCTTGGAACTCTGTGAAATACATTGAAGTCAACAAGGATAGACAAATTAAACTAACTTTTAGTGGCCTATAATGGTGCAATGGTCCTTTAAATGTCACTTAGAGATGAGGAGGCATCTACCACCTATGCTAGACCAGTTATTATGGCTAAAAATTTGACCTGAGGTATGAGGCAGCAGTTCTAACCACTGCAATAAGGACTAGGGTTTAGTTCAAAGTGAGGCATGAGCATCAAGACCAAATCCACCTTACAATATATAGATTTTTTTTATTTTCTAAAACCACACATGTAAGAGCCATTTGTTAGTTAGTTAGCTTATGTTGATAGAAGTATTTTCTTAGTTATGTTAAAATGTTTGTCTAAATATTAGTACATGGTCAATGAGAGGTTCTATTATAACTGCCACAAGCTAAACTGATAATGGAATCTTCTAATTATATCTTGTTATTCTGACTAAAGACTAGTTCCGTCTATGATCTGCCTTGCAGTTGATAAGGCATGGAGGGCAAACTGTACTGAGTGCATTGAACGTAAAGTGAAGCCTATGTAAGTTTACCATGGAAAAGTAACAACCTTTAAGTGTAAAAGCTAACTGAAGCTAAGACTATAATGAAACAGAGAAGAAACCTTGATTTTTCCTTTTGTGTTTTATTCTCTGTGTGTAATAACTTTTTTTTTTTTTTTTTTGGTGATGTGTTCCTTTTTAAAATTTTCACTAAACGTTTAAAACAGATTTTCTGGACTGAGATATCGTTTGTTATGTTTTTGACTCATGCTGGATTCTACCTTGTCAAGTCAGTAGCTGATCAGCTTTGGAAAACTGGACAAGACATAGCTACAACAGGTTTCAACATTAGGCCAAAAGCTGTGAATCATCCCTAAATAAGGAACCCTCATTCACACTCACACAAACACATAATGTGTACTCATTCTATATGCTTTAGGATGGAGGGGAAAATCAGAGTAGACAGATAAGACTGAAATAAAAATGGAAAGATTGTGTAAAACTCCATACAGTGACTGGAAAGTGAACACAGTCCTCTGGAGCAGGGAGACAGCAATAGTAGCCACTGTGTGGCTCTTGAATATAAATAAAAAGTGATCATAAGGTTATTTTCAAACCAGATTAATATCACAGCCATTGTCTTTACATTACCTACACACATTATGAACACAAAAATAAACTGTTAAAGATTACAGCATAAAATATGAACACAGTTTGGTAAGTACACTGCAGTTGGCTGATTACGTCCATTGGATGCTGAATATAACCAACAAGCAGAGAAATTAAGAAAAATAAAAGCCAGAAACAATTAATAACTAGGACGTTGCCGTGCCACACCATAATTATATGTGTGTAGGTATAATAAGCAGCTTAAACATTTGAATGAGAAATAATAATGAGCATAGCCAGTGGGTGACCTTATATAAATTCGATAGCTCAGCAGTACAGCAGTAGTAGGTGTCTGTAGACTTTATTTTGTCTCATGAGGTTCACCAGTAAGGTGGAGGAATTATTATGAAGTGCAAAGCACCGGTGGCAAGGCAATTTACAGCTTAATTTGAAATCCAGTGCATTTGGAGTCTCTCGAAGTGAGTCAACAGTATTTTTATAAGTGTGCCATGTCATAAAAAACCTAGCAGGTGTGAATCATGTACTTTTAGTAAAAGAGAGTTCTTTTACCAAACTACTATTTAGAAATATCACTCATTTAATTTTTTAAATAGCCTAAGCAATTTACATTTAACATTTAACATTTAACAGTGTGTATACTTCAGGCTTAACTAAGTACTGTATATAATAACAACCTACTTCAAATATTTGATATAATTATTAATGACTTCTTTCTTCTTTTGATTGTATTTTCCAATTTCCTGCTATGCCACCATCTTAGGTTTTTCTTTCAGTCACTCTGCCTTTTCACCTTTTCTAAGACCTCACATACAAGCAAATTGCCTCCAGATAATCTCCATGACATGTATAGTTTGAGAAACCAACAGTTCCTACAATAAAGAGTCTGGAGGTTCTTTAAAATTACAGACCCATTACATGTTTTGTCCCGTAAACAGGATTTGCTAACTTCCATGTCAAGTACTGTATTTGTAGATAGATTTGTGTTTCTCTCGGAAAATGCAGAAAACACAACAGCCGAAAGAACAAAAAATCTGCCATCATTTAAAGACGTAATCTAAAACCTCTCCCTGTACAGAATGTACAACTAGTGGCTAAAATTTTATAATGACATTTAACTATTATTTCAAGACTGTCATATTTCACTCAATTAAATAATACTAGCTGTTTTTATGATTATTATACAATTGACATTACAATAACTGAAATTACCACAAGTAAAATACATTCATAAGTAATTTAACTGGAAACCTATCCAGGGATAGTTCCCAACTTGCACCCTAAGCTACTGGAATAGGCATTGGCACCACTGCTATTCTGAAATGGATAAGTAGACTAGAAAATGGATTAAAGGATAATAACATAGAACATTTATCTGAATTTTTAGTCAAATATCATTTGCTGTTTGTCTAAATAAGACAGAAACACTGTGAACCACAAAAATGTGAACAGCTTTATGCAGGGCCAACATGTTGCCATTTCACAAGGATAATTATGTTTTAATAGCATATAAATTTAATTGTGTCATTTTTATGAGGTGTACACTCTTTAAGTTCAATTTAATTGTCTAAAAACCAGCGTATTGTTTTGCTTTGCTTTTTGTTCTTTTTTTAGTGATATGGGTATTTCTGGTATGGAGTTGTGTAAAGATTCCAATATACAATTTTTCTTCTAATTGCCCCTAGCAACCTTTGCTCATTAAACATACTGATTTTGTCATACATAGGGCTATGGACGTAAAAGATGGGACAAGTCTCAAGAAGGAAATGACATTTTTAGAGCCACAGCCATGGCCTTCTTCAGAACCATTGAACCATTTGATTACTGCATATCTCTGAAGATTTTTTAGGAGAAATTAACTTGATTTATAAGTGAATGCTAACACAGGTTGCCAATATTACCTTGCACATTTACAGTGCCCCTGAGAAATAAGGTCTGAAATAGATCTCTAGGGATGACTTTAATGATGGAGCTTCACCACTGTAGGTCAAATGGATATTTATATGCTGTATATACCGTGTGTGTGTGTGTTTATATATGGCCAGGTGCAGGAATGACAGCTTCACAAAAGGAAAATTTGGGATGCCAACCGGGTTAATGTTCAAAAGTGCAAAAGAAATAAATGCCCTTGGGTGTACTTGCCATCTAGATACCTGGGCTGAAAACAAAGTAAATCAATCGGCTGGTTAGCCACAGGTATTGGGTCAATTTCTCAGGAGCTCCATCCACCAACTAGCTCTTGCCAAAAAATGCTGCCTCCTTCCGGGAAGCCCAAGCGTATAGAGAGTGAACAGGTAGGGGAGGAGTCAATTGCTCTCATTGGTCAGTTTCTCTGCAATGTGGAGTGAGAAGGAGATGATATTATTAAAGAAAGTGCACCCTCTTGTCCAGGAGTGTTATTACATATGTCGACAGACCCTGTAAAATGGTCTTCTGACATGCATGTGTGATTATATATAAATATATATATTTTAAAATACTATATTCATTTTTTCATAATATTTGTACACACAGTATATACACATAGATAAATAAAAGGACCAATTATAAAATTTGAGCTATATCTATTGAAGGAAATACTAGTGAAACCAAACAAGATTTACTTTTAATAGCATTCATTGTGAACACTAAAACGCAATTTCAAACATTCACATAGTTTTCCTATTCACATCAAATAAAATCTTCTGTCTTGCTTGTGCAATACCTGTCTTCTAGCTGACTCAGCATCTTTATTATTATTACTGCACCTCTCACAGAGGTGTGCTTTCAGATTGCAGAACACCTGTGCAGTGTGAGCATAGACATTACCGTGATGTAGAATTGGCATCCTCCAAGAACAACTTCTCCCAGCCATCCAAGAACAGTTTGGTGACCCACAATGCCTTTTCCAGGAAGATGGAGCATTGGGTCATGAGGCAAAAGTGATAACTAAGTGGCTCAGGGAAAAAAACATCAAAATTTTGGTTCCGTGGCCAGGAAACTCCTCAGACCTTCATCCCTTTGAGAATTTGTGGTCAGTCCTCAACAGGCAGGTGGACAAACAAAAACCCACAAATTCTGACAAATTTCCAAGCATTAATTATACAAGAATGGGTTGCCATCAGTCAGGATTTGGCTCAGAGGGTTTTGAAAAAGAAATAAGGGCCAACACTGCAAATATTGACTCTTTTCAAAAACTTAATGTAATTGTCAATAAAAGCTTTTGAAACTTATGAAATGTCTGTAGTTATACTTCAGTATACCATAGAAACATCTGACAAAAAGTTCTAAAAACACTGAAGTAGCAAACTTTGTGAAAATTAATATTTGTGTCATTCTCAAAACCTTTGGCCACAACTGTAGAAAACTTGTGCTAAGTTGATTCTCGACAGATTTTTGCATTTAGGTTGACTTGATTCTGAAATGAGAAACACATACTATGTTATGATTCTTTTTTATGGACTCATTTTGCACTGTTTGTGTATCTTTGTGGGTTTTGGAATATTGAGAATTCATATTTAAGGTTTATTCTGTACTAAAACGTACAGTTAAAATACCTAAAATCTTTAATGTCTTCTCATGCTGCCAATTTGTTTTTAATTGGTACTGCCAATTAGAGTTTAGTTTGTGTAGTGTTTCCAGACAGTTTAGGAGTTCACAACCCCTGATGTCACTATAGTCAGGGTCATGCATTTCCTGGCTGTCTGTGATTATGGACAGAAATTTGAAATGTTGCTTAAATTAAATATTCAGTCTTCTTGGTTTCAGAAATGTATCAAACAATATTTCTGCTTCGTCTTTTTTTTTTTTTTGGTTCTTTATTTTGCCTTTTACAATTTCTTGTATTAGGAATTTTTTAGTTTTCGCATACCCCTTGGGGTCAGAGCACAGGGTCAGCCATTGTACAGAGCCCCTGGAGCAATTACAGGTTAAAGGTCTTGCTCAAGGGTCCAGCAGAGTAGGATCTCTTTTGGCAGTGACGGGAATTCGAACTGGCAACCTTCTGGATACCAGCATAGATCCGTAGCATCAGAGCCACCACTCCACCCTGACAACCGTCTTTGTTTAGTGATTTGGCTGCTAGAGAAGATAGGACTTTGTTTTTTGACTTACATTTCATCTTTACCATTTTCTCAAAATGCATTACATACTATACACCACAAATGCCAGAAGCTTTCAATTTACATATTTTAGCTCCCAAAAGCTACCTTTTGGTGACTTTCAAAATCAACACCATAGAGTACAATTTTCAGGTTTCTACTCAAAATGTTTTGATCATCCTGCCTATACATAAATATTCTTGTATATGTATTATTCAGCCATTGGTGGGGTATGTCAGAGTCATGACTAGCAAGTCAGAGCTACAGACAGAACTACTGAAAGCCCAAAACACTACCAAAAAAAGCCCAAAAAGTATGTGAAAAATGTTTTTAAATCTAAACAATAATGATAGAAATAAGTTTCTTATAGCTCAAAACTTCTAATGAGATGAAAGAAATCTAAGAAAATGTGTGAAGCAGACTCAGAAAAAAAATAAAAAGAACACATATATAGTACATATATAGTACAGTATGCATACTGAGATATATACTATTATTTTTGGGATATATTTTTATAGACGATACTCCTAAAGAAGAAATCAGTAACAAGCTGTTACCATTTCTCATTACGCTTTTTTCAAATTGACATCCTTTCACTTTAGTTCATTATTAATTATTCAATTAAAGTTGCTTCTGTATGGTATTTGTTTTCCTTTTCCATTTTCAACTGTTTACAAGGAAGTGATGGGCTGTTACAATAAGTTTCATTTTGCTTGTGGACAGGGCGTCATTTATCATCAAACATGAGAATCAACTTTTACATCATAAACCTACTTGTCTCTTTATTTATTGTTTTAATCTACTTAAATTTTTTTGTTGCATTGTAAATATAAATAAGCATTTAACTAAAGATAACATCTTTGCTGCCATTCCAAGGTCTGACTTTCTTATCAAAGAAATGGTAGCGTAACAAGTCCCTCAGTGACCTTTCACTGTTGTCATGCTCTTTTTGCAACCCTGGATAACCAACAAGCCAAGTGTGAATGGGATTTCATGACCCTAAAACATGATGAACAGTTGTCCTCTATCAAATACTAATCATCCTTTTCTGCCCCTTTGTGTGTGCTTTTCAAAACTAAGAAATAAATCAAAAAGACAATGAATGTGAAGCAATAAATCACAATGTAGTTTCAAAATTACGGACTTCATCGACAGATCCAGACATTTGTGACACTTTACGTTCTCTAGCATACGGACTGAGTACATAATAATACTACTCTAAACAGGGGATCCCACTTACACATACACACACATCAACTCATTGTGAGGTGTTTTGAGAACAATGTATACATGTAATGTTTTTGAATTCCTCACATGTTTGGAACAAAAGTTTGACTTCAATCATCTTTTGCAATAAGAGTTGCTAAACTGTAAAAAGAATATAAAAAGAACAGATCTACTTCTCATCTGTGAATTGATATTTAGTATTTATGATTCTGATGCCTCATCAGGGTTGCTTGCTGTTTTGCTCCCTTTACTGATGAGAATTTGATTTTGGGTACACACAGTGAAAGAAATTTGAGCTTTAGAGGAAGATTAGAATTTTGAACTGGATGCTCTTGAACACTCTGTAGATTTTATTTGGTACATTAGCATGTCTAGCGGCAAATCTAGTTTGTGTTTGTATTTGTGTGTACAATACAATTTATTTTTGTATAGCCCAAAATCACACAAGAAGTGCCACAATGGGCTTTAAAAGGTCCTGCCTTTTGACAGCCTCCCAGCCTTGACTCTATAAGAAGACAAGAAAAAACTCCCAAAAAAAAAACATAGTAGGGAAAAAAAATGGAAGAAATCTTGTGAAAGGCATTTCAAAGAGAGACCTTTTTCCAGGTAGGTTGGGTGTGAAGTGGGTGTCAAAAACAAGGGGGTAAATACAATACAAGACACAGAACAGAACACACGTAATCCTCACTTCAATAGTGCAATAGAAATATTACAAGTACAGAGCAGAACTCAACGGTAGATGATATGACATAATACGAGTCCTGGAGACCTTGGCCATCAAGCTGCCTCCCCCTATTGGCCATTCCACAGCTGAGTCAGTGTAGGTGTGTTTGTTGTATTTGTCCTGTGATAGACTAGCATCCCATCTCAGGCATATTTGGTAATGAGATCAGGATACATTCAGACTCTTCTTTACCCTGTAGTGGAGAGAGAAAATTCAGAACACAGAGTATAGAAGAATGCTGTCCAAGACGGGCATGGATAATTGGCAGAAATCAGCTGATATAAACTGAGCCAGTGTGAATGCTTTTAAGTGAGTATGTCCTGCAGTGGAATTTTATTTTTGTCAGTAACCATGTACTGGATAAACCAGATTCAGAAAATAGACAGATGGAGTGTTCTGAAATTTATGCAAATGTGACATCTTTGATTCCTACAAAATGTTTTGCTTCACTGGGCCAGACCTCTGGATTTGAACCCAACACAAAGTCATTAAACTTCACATGTTCTTTGCCTGCTAATAAGTGTTTTCCCCTGGAGTCCAGTATCTCCAAATATTTCAGTGGCGTATAGTTTAAGTTGCTTGCTAACTCAACAACTGCTGGGGAACAATGAGTCCAGGGTTGGTTCCTGGTCAATGATTTATTTTGCTGAGATATGCTCCAGAACTAGAACTAAGAGAATGCTATTTTATGTTACCTGTCACATAGCTTAATATCACAAAGTAGATTAGAAACCATAACAAAAATACAAATTCCTCATGAAAATCAAAGGAAGTTGAAAGGACCACTGCTAACAAAGGTCACATCTCTCTGGACCCTGAAACCGAAAACTAGTCAAATCTAAATGTGATAACCTGAAGAAAATCAAACTGATGAAAAACTTGAAAAATGCTACACGTTCTGTATAGCTTTAAGACAATAATGCTAGCCCTTGTGCTCCAAAGAAAATACACAAAACATTGTAATTCAAACTGAGATGGGCAAAAGTAAAACTGGACTATGCTGCAATGTCTTCCATTTGTTTTTAATACTGTTTAATCTAATTTGGTGGCAGATCTATTTTGCTAGCTTCAGGCAAAAACCAGGTACCCCCTGTGAATGGGGCACCAGTCCATTATCGGTTTCAGTAAGTCACACAGTCACAGTTGGCTCTGAAGTGCCTTTGATATTTCAAATTGAACTTTATTTATTAGTTCACAACTCTGACAAGAATAATCTGCCTTTAGCGATTTTAGTAGTGAACTTGGCAGATGTCTTGTAATGACAAAGGAAAAGACAAAACAATCATTTCAATCCCTTAAAGCCTTCCATTGGACTTTGGGAATTGTCAGTAGAGATCAGCATTGTCACCTCAGGTATTAATTGTGTGTAGTCTATCTTGAGCACTGATCTCCAACCTTGTCCAGGGTACTCTTTTAAAAAAAGGAATTTGGTTAAGAGGAAATTGACCATTTTCCAAAAGGTTTTATTTCTCTCATGACATTGAGAAGTCAAGCAAAATGACACCTTTTCTTAGCTAATTATTCTTTGCATTTCATTAAGAAAAGATGTCACTGTCCAGGTGTGCCAGTTTCTTCCACCGGGTCTTCAATTCCATGTAATAGAGATACATTTCGATGTCTTTTATGTCTGTAGTACATCCATTATGGTTTTAATGAGAAGTCAAGCAAAATGTGTCATTTTGCTTGACTTCTCATTGCATCCATAATGGCTAACATACTACAGCACTCTAGTACTACAGACATAACACTGGAAAGTTAAATACTGGTAATGTCTGCCATACTCACTTTGCTTATTAGGACCTTTTGTTTCATGAGGCTGCATTAGTTGGATCTCTGGGGCTGACAAAGGAGAATGAGCTGCACCGTTTAGCTTCTCCAAACAACTCAAGGCTCATCATAATAATAAAATTCACCAATTCATCCTACACATCTGTGAGATATGAGAAGAAAACCTGCAAATACCACAAAGATGAGGGAACATCCATAGCCGCTTACAAATGTCCCAACCACTCAAAAGAATAACAACAACAAAAAAAACACAGAGATCTTTACAATTTTAGAGCATTCTAATACCAGTTAACTCTTATATTCAGTCATCTACAGTTGTAATACTTTTTTGTGCACATTTATGTGCACAAAGCTCTTGAGTTAAATGTGTAGACTAATAAACTATAAACAGGTGTCTAGCTTTTCCATTGTAAAGAATGAACATGTTTTTCTCCACATAAACTTCTTGTCTGATAACCATGTTAAATGTCACACGCTTGTACTGCAGTGCCCAAAAATGTGGCAAGGAAACTTTCTTGAAACATTTATAAATTGTCATTTTAAAGTACACTTGTTGAATTATCCAGAGCAAAGGAATTCCCAGAATAAGTATGATATATTAGCACAAATAACATTTTGATGTATTTTGTAAGACAGACTAAGATGAATGACAAAATATAAAGCCCATAAACAAATTGAAACCAAATATGCTATGGGCCTTTCCACGGTGTTATTTATTTTTGTCTGTTCCATTTGTAACATCGACACATCATTTATATAGCCTAAAATGCTATGAAGTGCTGTAGGCGGGTGGCCATTTCATCAATGTTCTCTATACAGTACTGATCTCCTTCAGGGTCTAACCTACTATGTAATATAATAAAATAGTATAGTGCTTACTGGGGATACCTACCTCCTGAAAATACTTAACTTTACCATATAAATATGGAATTATTGAGGGCAAAACTACTGGTGTTTCCTTAGCTTAGATTACATCTTTTTTTTTCATGGCTAAACAAACAACTGGGGTACATCACTTTGTCACCCTTCCATTACAGTCATCACCCTGCATAAGAAATTCAAAGCTTAACAGTAATGGAAAATATTTTTTAATTTATTTGACTGAAGTAGCAGTCAAAGAAGTTGGTTACATTGCATCTAAACTGTTTAATAATAGTTGTGTGAGTATCTCATTGCATTCATCAGTACTATAGGCTCACTACTAGTCTGCTGGATATCCTTATAATTTTTTACCAATCTACTGTATAACTTGCCCTGCATAAAGCTGTTCAGTTCTGCAGTATTGTGTCACGGGACAATATTTTATCATGTAAAATGCAAGGGAATAATCATCTTTTTTTGAAAGACAAGTATTCTTCTTCTCCTATTGGGCTGCATTTAGGGCACAAATGTGCACAAAAAACATAAAATCATTACCTCTGTAGAACAAATTCTACTTGAGTGATTTGCCTCAAAGTGAATAGACTTATTACACTTTCCATAACTAATAGTTGTGCCAGGTTTCAGATTAAGTGGTTCATTTTGATTATCGCATCCACAGGGTCACATTCTGACACTCAGTCGAACTGAGTTCAGGGATGGCAATATACAGTATGTAAATTTGTTGAAAGGTTGAGAGTAAAAATTCCATCACAGTCATTTCTCAAGTACAATTATGGACCTTTGATTTATGTAGGGGAAGTAAAATGACACAGTTAAGCTGTTTTACACTACCTCTATGATGTGACCTGATTTTAATTTTTTCATGTAACACACAAAAATTGGATTTGGTTTAAACACCCAGAACCCACATGTTGGATTTGGAGACAGGCCCCTTTATATGGGGTAGTTGATTCCATTTTAATTCAAATCACCCATATCCTATGTGAGGTTAACGAGTCAAATCAGATTTTCACTCTAGGATGTGGCTTGATTATGTCAATTTTGTGCAACACATTAAAAGGAGAGATAGGCGTGGATAGGGACAATTGCAGAGATGTTAAAGTGTTATTTTTTCATGCAAACATTTATCTAGCTTTTGATAATCATAAAAGTAGTTAGCAATACAGTCCTGCAACTCATTATTTATGTTGTGTATCCATATTCTTCTCTCAAAGGAAGTTGAGGAAATTACAGCATAGGCACATAATGCCATAGCCACTCTATGCTCAACATACTTAGGAAACAAGCTCTGCTTCTAAAATATAAGAAACTAAAGAGCTTCTGAATGAAAATGAAATACAGCCTTTCCTATATCACTACATACAGTGATAATGTATGCACACGGAACACTTGTCACATAAGCTGAATAAGTACTGTATATAAATATGGGAGAGGAGACCCAAAGAAAAGTTGGAAAGGCATCCAGGTCTTCCCATTTACTGCCAGTGTCAAATGAGCATGCAGTGGTGCAACAGAAGTCAGACCCAATATATGCTTTTTTAGCCTCTGCAGCTTTTCAAAACTATTGGCTTTCTCAAGCAGGTCTTGGTCTGAGAGCTACATCCTACAGGACTATGCTCCTAAGATCGAGACACCATCTTCCAGGAGCCCTCAAATTTATGTCATCCTCAATCAAAAGAGACATGGCTTAGTTGAGCACGGGTGTGCCTAAGGCACCTTCACTGGGTGGCTTCTCGGAGCTACAGAGGATAAAAGAGATGGCATTGTTAGTGTTGGTGCCCCTTCTTGTCCCAGTGAATGTCTGGGGTATTGCATACATTGTCTGAGCCTGGAAGAAGATCATCAGGTACCCATATAAAACAGCACTTTGTTGGCAATATCCACTCAAATTTAATTTAATTTCTGAAGTATGTACAGCTTTCATAAAGCATTTTAAAATTACACAAATATGACTTTTAGTTTTCATCCATCTTGTAGAATCAGAGCAGATTTTTTTCTCCATTAACCTAATCTCCATAAAAGTGTTTTTAGACAAAGTTTGCAAAAATTTAGACAAAAGTGGCAAGGTTTTTCTTCATGGAACCAAGATCCTGAGTCAGGATGGGTGTTATTCTTATTCATGAATTAAATTAGCTCTGTGAAAATGAGTTGTCCCTGTCATAAGCAGATCTCTTGTTCAGGGTTAATTCCTGCCTTGCACCCAGAGTTCCTTGCACAAGACTCCCTTCTGAGCCTAAATTGGATTAAGACTGTTTGAGAATATTTTGGTACAAATTAGGAATTTATTCTTCATTTTGTTTCCAGTTTTAAAGCATTGGGATGGTTATAAGACTTGCCACTACTCATTGTGTCTTATAATGAGGTTTTAGCACATTCAACTTTACAAGTCAGATAATAAAATGAACTGACATTTTGTATATGAACTATACAAGATGTAGTACAGTGGAGCACTGTGTAGTGATGCTGCCTCCTGGCTGTGTGTACTATATATGAGTTTTTTCTGGTTTTCTCTGTTTCTTGTGCCACAGCATAATGAATTCCATGTTACTTTCAGGATATTTACTGTATCAGTTTATTTGCCTTAATTTGAGTATGTATGATTATGTTAGTGTGTCTAATTGTGCAATACAGGTACAGGCATCTTAGTCACACCCACTAATTCCAAGACTGACTCCCTATCCTTGCAAACCTGTAATTGAAAAAGGGTTCAGGAAATGGAAGGATTGGTGAAGTAGACAAAATGAACTGGGCATGATTAAATTTGTTCAAAATCTGTAGTTAACTCAGCACAGACATTCAAAAACTAAAGTATTTTGTATACATTAAGGATTTTATATTATGTTAGCTTCTAAAAAGTACTTCAAATACTGATATATGACCATTAAAGCTGTTGATTTGCTAAAAATGTGGACTTATTATGAATGAAATACTATCAGGTTTATTTGATGCAACACAAATGTACGAACTTATGATACAAAATATTGAAGTTTGACAGCATATGCATCCATTGTGGTCATTCAAGGGAATGACAGTCTGATACTCCGACAAATTTCTGGGGTGCCGACCCAGCTGTCCCTGTTTACTTAAAGGCTTTAATAAAAACAATGCACGATGGCATCCAAAAAGAAACAAAACTACTGCCACTGTAACACTCCGTCTGAATGATTGTTGTTTATAGTAATACTGTGGAGCTCTTCTGTTTAGGTCACTTGGACAAGAAGTAACACCTACTTTATGGCATCTCGCTTTTATGGCCCAGAGACTGGAAGGGGCAGAGTCAGATGCCCTCACTGGGTGGTTTCTCTGCACTGTGAAGGAAGAATAAGATATGACAGTTAGGGTTAGTGCCCACTCTCAGCTCGGGGTAGTAGCACATACCTGGAAGGAACTTGGAGTGTGACCCTCTGACACACGAGCATGACACCATCCATTATGAAATCCTTCTAAACAAGTCCTGGATTGAGGAGACCAGAGCCTAATTAATAGTATTGAGTTATTATAGGGCATTTAATTACACACCCAATTAGCCTTTTTCACGCTTCTATATTTTTTTTGTCTGGTAGGGATTGTTGATGGGTACACTTTCTGCTGGTTATCCTGAACAATGGCAGAATTACTACAGAAGAGAATATTCTCTTTCCAGAAATCATAAAAGATTCTCTGTCGAAGATTGTTGTACCACAGTATATAGCATGTTGTTCTGTTTTTGTCCTTTTCTCCTTCCCATCTTGACACATTTATTTCTAATTTACTATTTTCTAACAATCTGTGGCTTTCCTTTAAAGAAGACACCAATTTTGTGCTGGAATTCAATACAGCTGTCTCTGTGCCCAAGCAGCACTGATACGTCTCTCTGTGGGACACCTTGTCAGAACCGGGAGTCACTTTTAAGGACTTTGTCACAAGATCTGAAGCATACTTTCTTGTTCATCTTGCTCAGCTGGCACATATCGGGGTGAAGATGCAGTAGCTGTCATAGCAGAATATCTACCTACACAGTAATGGTTATGTTTAGTTCTGGAAATATTTAGAGACCACAAATTCTTAAATATACAATACTGGTTTTGTCTCAGTGTCATTAAGCATGCTGATTATCTAACTCTCCAAGCACTGTCTAACATTAGCACATTGTTAAATAAGTCATGTCAGGCTGTCATTGCATGTTGCTTTGCAAAATGGTACTCTACTTGTAGTGGGTAGCTTGGAAGACACTAAGGACAAAGGATTGATTTTCAGTCATATTACTATCTGTGTAGACTATTTGTGTTGTTCCTATGCTGCATACATCTTTTCTGGTTACTGTGTTTCCATCCCTTATCTGAAACCCTTACTTGTTGTGATCATTAGAGACTACATACTGTCCTTCTGTGAGTGAGTTAGAATGAGGGTTTGTGCTTGGGGTGCCCTGAAATAAACATTAGTCCCATCTAGTATTGGTTCTCAGTATGGAAAGTTCTCCATAAAACCCTATTTTAGATTAAACACGTTAGGAAAATGAATGAATGGGGTTTGTGGTAGAAATTTAACATCTTATTAAAGAAAGAAATGTCCCCTAACAGGACAAATCACTTATCAGGCAGGAGAAAAGCTGTTCATTGTATCATTTATATAGTCCTCGGCAAAATGCCTTAGAAGGAGTATTCTCCTATAGTA
>JANRMT010062814.1:44812939-44854177 GCA_026402145.1 Polypterus bichir lapradei
TAAATACATCACTCATGTGAATATCACACTTGAACATGTGAAAAAGTTAAAATGACAGTGAAGTATTTAATTTTTTAGACTAAAGATTTCATAGTACTATATATCATGTATATGTGTTAATGATCTATGAAAAATATAAATCAATCATAACTAAACATTTGAATCAGCTTCTTAAACTGAATATAGCATAGGATATATCTTGAAAATGTTTATTTATGTACCTAATAGATTATATACTGTACTTTTAAAGGTTGTTGACATTTTACTTTTCAATCTGTACATATACAGAATGACAAAGTGTCTGGCGTCCACCAGTTGCTGGTGTATAACATACTAAACCGTCTGTTGTCTGGCAATGCCTAGGCATAACATAGCAATAACAATTATAAAAAAATATTAATAGAGCAAGTATGTTTAGCCTAAAGTATCTTATAAGAACTTTGTACTTAAATTTTTCAGAAATTTACTGTACTAACATTACTTTATTTGCTTTACACATTTAACTCTAACAGAGAGTTTACAACTGGCGCTAAAGCTACAGTATATAAACCAATTTACCCAATATATTAAACATATGGACTGAACTTATGTTGCTTCATTTGACACACACTATTTGTAACCACTATACAATTTTTTTGCATAAAATGACAAAACATCCAGCATCCTTTTGTCCAACGATGCCCGAGAGTAACAAGGTAAACCTTCCAGCCTTTGTCTGTGCCCTGGCATAACACTGCAGTAGTTGTCTGGTGTCCACAACACACTATTTAAAATCATTCAAAAATTAATAAAACCTAAAATGAAATCTAAAATTATTCTTTTTTGTATGATTTCTGCAACATCAGACAGATTAACGTCTCTTTTGTTTGTGAGATCTAAAATGCCCACTTTCCTTAATCCTTGTTGCTGCATTATATGCATTGCACTTCTGGATGAGCATTCATTGGTTGTCAACTCTCATGCACACAGAGGTCGCCCATACAACTAAAGGCAAACTCAAACCTGTTTGATTCTATCTGAGCAAGGTGTGGACTAATTGGGGTGAGTCGCTGGCTATGTCACATTACACATCTGGCTTCAAGGAACAGCCTCTGAACCTCTAAGATTATCTAAATGAAGGCTATGACTCAAAATTGAGCGGAGAGTCATGTAATGTGTCATAGCCTTAACCTGTATGTTTCTGGAGTGTGGGCAGAAATGGTGCACCCTTAGGAAACCCACAAAGACGCTGAGAGAACATCAAAACTCTGCACAGGGAACACCCGGGACAAGAACTGCCGTCTCCTTACTGTGAGGTAGCTGTGGTATCATGGCACCACTGTGCTACCCCACTGGAACATGTGCACAATTTGTTTTCAATAATTATTGTTAATAGCACAGCTAATACAATGTTGGTCATGGATAATGGATATTTAATGGATGCCTAAACTAAAGTGTCACTATAATTTCTAACAATTCAGAGCACTAAAATTGTTTTGTTGGATTTTGAATTTTACTCTAGAGTACTTTTTTGTATTTGGGTAGTATCAAAATCTGAAATACTTTAACAATAATTATTTGTTGTCCCTGTACTTGTGTTTTCAGTGGCAACCAATCTACACCAAATGTGTTTCAGCATTAAGGTCCAACACACTGCTCTTTTAATAGGAGAAATAGCAGCAGTTTTGTGACATGTATAGCACATTGTTCTAAAAATATTCAAACCTTAAGTCAAAGGATCTATTTTTCTAACAACATCTCTTACATTTACAGGCAAATCCGTTTCAGATGACCACTGTTTAGATGAGCCACCATCATCTCGACTGCCTTGTGATGTGCCTTGTCCTCTTGATTGTGTGATAAGCGATTGGTCACCTTGGTCAAGCTGCTCTCACTCCTGTTCCAGTAAGAATGCAGAAGGAAAGCAGAGCAGGGTGCGATCTGTTATAGCACAGCCTGGTCAAGGTAACAAATAATCCCTTTAAACTTCTTTCTGATATGAATAGTCTGAATTTTTAAAATGAACAAATAAATTATAATTGCGTTTAATTTCCATTAGATAGATAGACAGACAGTTGGGGAAAATTTGGCTTTTTACAGAAACTCTTTAAATAAATAAACAAATACATAAATAGGTAGAGAAGCTAATGTATCACAGGCATAGATGTTGCACAGACTTTCAGCTGCATAGTAAGTTTAGATTATGGTGTTCAGCAATGGAATGGTGCAATAATTTGTTTCTGTTGTACAACAACACCGTCAGCACAAATATATACAGGGCTATTGAAAATGAAAGAGCAGATTTCAAAAATGTATGTCAAACAAACTGTATAAAACAAAAACACATTGCACACATCACTGGATAGAGGAAAGTTCAAAGTTTGGTCCTATGATCCTTAAGGTTGCATGTACTCAACATGAGCACCATGTGTAGCGCGACAAACATCAAAACGGCAGACCGTTTCTTGCCACACATGAGTCAACTGGACCCTAGTTACTGAATTCACAGCTTCCTCAATTCGATGTCGCAAATCTTGAAGATGAGCGGGCATAGGTGGAACAAACACTCTTTCTTTAATGTACTCCCATAGATAAAAATCGCAGGGCGTCTGGATACCTGGGAGGCCATAGACAATAAGCAAGATCTTGTTGTCCACCTCTTCCAATCCATCGTCCTGGAATGATGCCGTTCACGTAACGCCGTAAGTCCAAGTGGAAATGAGGCGGGGCACAATCTTGCATGAAAATGAAGTCAGTGGCATTCACTGGTATTTTTAGGTGGGCTTTTAAACTTTGAACTTTCCTCTATCCAGTGATGTGCAGAATGTGTTTCTGTCTTATACGGTTTGTTAAAAATAAAGTTTTGAAATCTGCTTTTTTATTTTGAATAGCCCTGTAATATCATACTAATATTTTAATTGTCTTTCTTAAATTCAGTAACATCAAACATGTGGCAATAAGCAAATGACTATGTGAAAAATTACAAACTGCAAAATGACATTTTTTGAAACTAGGAAGGGAAAAGAATGATGAATTATCTAGAATCAGCAAAATCAAGTTGAACTTAATAGAATTCAGTATAGGTGGCCAGAAACTTGAAAGTACATCTTATGAAGGAGTCGTGGTGGACTTGTTCCACTTCACCTCTAATATACAGAAGTGATTAAGAAGGAAAATGCAATATTAGGTTTCATACAATGCATTGTTGAGTACTTCTGAGACCTTCTCTGGAATAGTGTATAAAGCATTTATCTCTACATTGCAGTAGTAGGGTGTTGTGCCATGTTAGCCATTATGGATGCAATGAGAAGTCAAGCAAAATGACACCTTTTATTAGCTAACTGAACAGATTACAAGAAGAAGGGGCCTAAGTTGCTGCAAAAGCTTGCATATAGTAATCTGTTCAGTTAGCCAATAAAAGGTGTCATTTTGCTTGACTTCTCCACATTGCAAATAGTCCTATCAGTGTTAGAGAAAGTCCATAGATACAACTGTGGAGTGTGAGCATTGAGGAAAGACTGAAGGTGTTCAGTCTTTATAGTTTAAGATATTTAAGTCTAATAGGTGACAAAGTGGAACTGTTGTAAAATTATGAGGAAAATTAGTACTGTGGATGGCAGCTGTTTCTTTAAAATGAGTTCTACAAATAGAACACAGTGGTGGTACAGATGAAAGCTGGTTAAGTGTAGATTTTACACATACGTCAGAAGGTATTTCCAGAGGTAGATACTCTGAAAAAACTACCAACCAGTAGCATTGAAAGTGATACTTTTCAGGCCTTCAAATTTGATTTCATTTTTTTTAAATTTTGGTTAATAGAGATTGACAAGCTAGGCTGCAGTGAGTAATGTGTTACAGCCAATTTATTATTATTATCTCTAGACATTTACCATTCACACCCATACAAAGGCTGTCTCACCCTCTTTGAAGTTAATTACAATTGCAAAACAAAAAGATGAAGAAGTTACAATGATCTTTGTGCACATTGATATGACACTCATTTAGCATAAATTGGAGGCAAGTTCTGCGGTGTTTTGGATAGAATAGAGTTTGGTTTCCCACTGGTTCTGAATTGCTTCCTATACACACGAAAAACGTATGACAGTATACATGACCTTTTGATACATGTAAAATCTTGATGGGACAGATACACATTTCCATATAGATTGTACAGTAGAAACCATTCAATACAAAACTTTACATTTGTTTATTTTAGGTTTGAATGACTTCTTGTGTATCTTTTCCATGTCAATGCATACATCCTAGCTCATTTGCTAGGATCAGTATGAATTTATTTCAGAGTGTTAAGAGCTTTGGGCATGTTTACGTATCCTCCTGCTGAGGCAGATTTCAAAATTGCCCAATTGGAGAGAAAAAAAAAAGCTGATAGTTTGTCACAGCGCTCTCAAGTGATTAAAAATCTGAAATAGCAAGTAGCAGAACTGGCTTTTGCTTCAATGGTTTTAACAAAAAAGCTGTCCTCCATTTATCTAAAAAGTCAAGTGAAGACTCTGAGTACATATTAGGCTTATAGTAGCAGAAGATAAGAAATCATTAATCATAATTTTATAGGACTAGTCCTTGAAGGTAGCATCTGCTCAAGCAGAACACAGCTTTGTCTTGGTTTAAAATATTAATTAAGCCAAAAACATAAGTTAATGTGAACAGATGTCATAAGGCAGTGATACCTGAATGCAGCTTTAAAGCTTGGCTATTTAGTTTCAAAATATTGTCACAATGTTTTATTGATATCCATTTAGATAGCTGATGTTTATTAGCAATTCTGATGCAGTTTTGCATTTTGTGCCTTAATTGGCTTAATTTTTTTACAACGCCGGATTATCTCAAGGTAGAAGGTTCTTTGATGTCAAACAGAGTCCTTAGGCACTAAATTATTCTGCAGTTGACTTCTGGTATGTGACATAAATCATGTGTGGCCTGCTTCAAACAGCACAAGCAAATGTCTAATTAAGATAAAAATACACCTGAGCCTTGGGACATTCTGA
Source organism: Polypterus bichir lapradei (assembly GCA_026402145.1). NCBI lineage: Eukaryota > Metazoa > Chordata > Cladistia > Polypteriformes > Polypteridae > Polypterus > Polypterus bichir. The sequence goes on from JANRMT010062814.1 coordinate 44,817,925, forward strand.
TTCCGCTCAGTCACTTTTCAATTAATTGTCATCAAATTCCAAACCACGTCAGATGCAGGCAAGTGTATTTCTTTACAGTGTAACCTAACAAGACAACTGACGCTCAATTAACCTTGTTTTCTCTCTTTAAAATTCCGTTGGTCTGAGGGCAAATTTTGATTGCTTTTCCTACACCGACATGGTAACTAGAGGGAACAGAAGTGGCATAGTGTCTAATGGATGGTTATGTTTTGAAAGTGCAGATTACACAACAACACAAGATTTTGTATTTCCCACTAACAACTATAATCAGGCTCCGGCTAATCTTTATTTCCTTTTTTTTTTTTGTCATTATTTGTTAAAGCATGGATGAAATTGGAGTAGCCAAGACATGCTTTGCATTTTAAATTTTATTCAAGTCAAAATAATATTTCCCTTTTGTCTTGTAGATGGAAAACCTTGCCCTTCAGCTCAGGCACTGGAGGAGTGGAGGCAATGTAATGATCATCCATGCACTGTGTTTTTTTGGGATGTCTCTCCTTGGGGTCCTTGCACTGAAGAGATATCTATGACAACAATCAACGCGACTAGCAACTGGAATGGGAAGCCGACTTGTGCTGTAGGCATTCAGACCAGGAAGGTTATCTGCATGAAAATGAATGTGGGTCAAGTCACACCTAAAAGGTAATACATTCATTTGATATGATTATCCATTTTCTCCTTAAGCCAAGGATATTTTACCTACAATGTGAAGACATTTTAACGTACATTATAAGTTGAAAATACCAGAGACATATAAAAGTCAGTGCAATATTATAGTAATATATTACACATACTATTTGATCACAAAGCGTGCTATTCAGCAGACAACCCAGAAGTCCAGTCAATAATGGAATTTACAGGGCAAGAGAGGTGTCAGGTCAGGAGAAAGGGTCATCCAGTCACTGCCCCGAATATGAGAGTTAAACATAACTGAGGCCCATAAGGGCATTATACAATAGACCCTAACATTTGGAATGTTCAGAATTATACTTTTGGTAGAGTTACATGTTCTGAGAAAATAAGAAAGTTGTGTATAATTCCTGGGTTTCCTGTTCCTTTGAGCTTTGCTAGTAAGGATCAAGGAGAATGTTTTACCGGGACCGCAAAAAAAAAGCACTACTTAGTGAGAACTGCTCTTTAGGGATGACTGTTAGTCCTAGAAAGAAGTGCCCTCTACACGTTAAACAAGAGGCTGAAAAAAGCTACAGAGAAATTAGCAGTGAATTGGTGAAGATGTGTATGCTTATAGAAACAGGACAGCTACCTAACCACTAAACTGGTACATGGTCAGGCAATATCTAATCAGAGCTGCTAGGTGAATTGTTAAATAAAAGTCAAAGACTTTTCAGAATTGAACCCAGGTCCCTTAAATGGATAAATCTGTTGCTCTGTTCCATGCTTATGATTTGTAAATTGCTTAAAGAGTAAAGCATCAGCTAAGAAGGTCTGGTAGTCCTTGCAGTCCAATTTACAAGGTACTGAACTATAAAGCATATTGTCCACCACTGATATACAGGGTCAGATTAAATAATTTCCTTATATTAGGAGACAGAGCTGGAGGTAGCAGAGTTAAAGGTGCTAAGATTTGCATTGGGTGTGACGAGGATGGATAAGATTAGAAATGAGTACATTAGAGGGTCAGCTCAAGTTGGATGGTTGGGAGACAAAGTAAAAGAGGCGAGATTGCGTTGGTTTAGACATGTGCAAAGGAGAGATGCTGAGTATATTGGGAAAAGAATGTTAAAGATAGAGCTGCCAGGCAAGAGGAAAAGAGGAAGGCCTAAGAGAAGGTTTATGGATGTGGTGAGAGAAGACATGCAGGTGATGGGTATAACAGAATAAAATGCAGAGGACAGAACAATATGCAAGAAAATGATCTGCTGTGGCAACTCTTAATGGGAGCAGCCAAAAGAAGAAGAAGAGGAAGAAGAAGAAAATTGTAAATGCAGTATATATTTATGAGGCTACTTCTTGGATCCAGCTTCCTGGGTTCACCTTTTGTAGTTGCCTATGTAGATTTTGCATATTCTCAACATATCTGCATTGTTTTCCTCTGGGTACTCTGGCTTTCCTTCTACATCCGCAGAGTTATGCATGTTACATTAAATTACAATTCAAAATCGCCTCATTCTGGGTGTGCCCTGTAATGAATTGGCATCCATTTTATATATACATTATATAGAAACCAAGAAACCAAGTTATTTCTCCGATCAACTGACCAAATTGCTTTAGTCACATATTGGCCTCCCATCTAGGTAATGTATTTTTCCCTGTCTCATCTGGAATGCCTCTTCTCCTCCTCCTAATATATATATAGTATAGTATATACATAGTTTACAAAGAGTACACAACACGTGTTTCACCCTATTTAGGGCTCATCAGGTGTACGCACTTTTTCTTCAAACCTCAAATGTCAGCGCCTGAAGTGAAGCCTCTGACATTGTGCCACGTCGGTTGCTTCGCTTATTTGACATTAGATTGGATTAGATTGGAGTATTACATGCTATGATGGAACCAGGAGCATTAGCAAGCCCCAAACCCTGAACACGAACACACAACTCAGTCCTGGGTTTGAATACCGGTGTGTTTATTACACCCCAATATTTCAAAGTCACAAATAGAACAAATTTCTCTCTCTGCTCCACAATTCTCCTCACAATATTTTTCTTACCACAACACTACCCTCCTCCTGTCAAGTTTTGCCTCTCTACCTCCCAGATCTGACTTGCCTGGCCAAGGGAGTGTGGTGCCTTTTAGTATGGAACCAGGAATACTTCCAGTGTCAGGGCGATTGCCTGACGAAAGCACTTCCGAGTCACATAGAAGTCTATTATAACAGGGAGCTTGTCTCCCTGCAGTGCTGTCTTGTAGCACCCAGTGACCCCAGCAGGGCTGCTCTGCCGGACTACATCTCCTGGTATGCCCTGCTGGTTTCCCCCTCGGGACTGCTACCTGGAGCTGCTGCCATTTGTCATGCTGGGGGATGAAAAAGCCCTCAGCAACATCTTGATTCTTCAAGGGGATGTCCAACCCTCTGTTCTGGCCAGTTCTTCCGGATCTAGTTCCTCTCTCTTTCCTGGTTGGCATGCCTATCTGCCTTCTCGGAGCCTCCCATCTAGGTGAGGAGCCATCACTTCTTCCAGCCACAACATCGGTCCAGTCCATATGGCATTCACAATGCATAGGTCTGTTCACAATCTGATATGGTTACCTACCAAGTAATGCACGTGGTTGGTCAACTAGCAGACATCTGCCACATTCTCTCAGTTGTGAGAAGCAGATCATAGACATGTTATATTGTCCCTGTTAAAAAATACAAAGAGTACACGACATGTGTTTTGCCCTATTTGTGGCTCATCAGGTGGGTAATTTTAGAATAAATAGAGGTGCAATTAGTCCTTCACAGAGATGTTTCGAAATCCTGTTTTATATATATATATATATATATATATATATATATTCATTTTTCTCTTTTGTCCCTCCCTTACTGCTGTATATACAACATAATTTAGTACACTTTAACAGATTGTTGAATATCAATCAAAAACAACATTTCTTTCTATAGCATATTTTGACATAAAAAATGCAGATGAAAGTGCTTTACAAGCTGTTAAAGAAAAATTTGCAAGTAAAAAGAAAAAATAATTAGAAACAGATGAGTTTATAAATTAAATAACACAAAATAATAAATAAAAATAAATCAAGAATGAGATTTTTGCAGATACTGGATACTTGTGGCATAGTAAGAAAACTGTCACTGTATCTGGTGGGTTTCAAAGCTGGAACACTTTCTTTACTCTCAATATCCTTTTAGGTGTGTTTGAATATAATGCAAAAAGCACTATCTGTCAATGGCATGTCTGTCTGTCTGTTTGTATGAAACAATTCGGTTACCAGTGAACTGATTTAGTTGAAATTTGCTACACTTGCTCTTCAATGTTTAAAAAGTTTCATATTCACAAATATCTCAAACAGGGCATTTTGTACAAACTTTTGAAATTTGAAAGACACTCATTTAAAAGCATTGCCCATCTTAAAATTGAGAAATATTCTCTATGACTTTAATTTGGGTTACCGTATATACTTGCGGATAAGTTTTCCTGTGGATAAGTCAGGACTTGATTTACAGTATAAGTTTTGGTATTTTATAATCTCGGTCGCATAAGTTGAATGCGGAAAACTGATGCTATTGGTCCAAGAGATTATGATATGCTAACATTCACTTGAGAAAGTAACCATGGAGCACACTGCCTTTTTTTCTATGTGGGTGTGGCAGTGCACATGCTCCTAACCTCTCTCTTTCTCTATTGTGCCTAGGTAATCACATGGTAATATCCAAACTATTCCTAAGCAACGTTTGCACTGATTTCCGTTTTTTGTATCTCATACCTTCTTATCTACGATGGAACGTTCGATCAGAAGAAAATATGAAGCTGGTTTTAAATTAAACGTCGTTGAAATAGCCAAAGAAATTGGTAAATGCGTTGCTCAAACAAAATTTGATGTGTCTAAAAAACTGATACAAGATTGGAGGAGGGAAGAAGATGTAAAAAAAAAATTAAGTGTCACATTTTTGAATGGGCATATAAGTCGAGGTCTGATTTTGTGATTGATTTTTCGGGTTTCAAGACCAAACTTATACGTGAGTATATATGGTAAGTGTACCATTTCAAATTTACCTTGAGAAAGGTCATGTCAAGTTTTATATATTTCACATTTACCATATATGTCTGATAACAACTCCTGATTGCATAATAGTTCCCAATGCAAATTACTGGAACACCAGCAGAGTTGCACATGCAGCAGGAAAGTCACTGCCTTCTAACCTGCTTGTGATAACCTCTGCCACCCTAAATCAGTTCTCCTGCTGCTTGAAGTTGTACTGAGTAAGTTTAATAATCTTGACAATTATCATATAAAAAAATCAGTTAATTTATCTAGAAAGGATTAGAAGAGTGAAGGAGCTACTAGCTGTTACGTATGCAGTGGATAGACATGTACATAGTATTTACATCACACTGAAAACAAGTTCATGGTTAAATTATCTGCAGATCATAATGATTCAATGTTTCTCCGATTCTGTAATTTATTGGCAAAGCACCACAATAACCTGCTATCCATCATTGTCCGTTCCAGCTACCGATTTTAGCTTGAGAAATCAACCTAGACTTTAAGTCTCCATTGGGAATTTCTTTCAAAAATGTTATTTTTAAGAAAAATTAACCCTCCACACCCAACAACTAACAACAGTACAAACAAATGCAATTTTAAATCATTTGAGAGTTGGGATCTGGTGTCTGTAAAAGCCATTTCAACTACCACAAACAAAGTTGGGCCTGGATTTTACAGAAATGATTAGTAACATGCTATTAAAACATGTATTAATTAGTTTGTACTCTACCATCACAAGTATTTGTCTTTTATAATCTCTATTATTTTTGAATCTGATTAATTTTTAAAAATATTTAACAAACAAAAATGTGAAATCTGTCTCTGCCCCAGCTTTCAAGACTAAAACATGACATTGAGAATAGTTTTGGGCACAGTGGCTAGTGCTGCTGGTGTGGACATTAAAGTTCTCCCACTTGTTTGTGTGGGTTTTCTCCACCTACTATGTGACTTGTGCTGCTTACTCAAGAGAAGGTAAGAACAAACAAATATTTCACCAAAGTATTTGTAAAGGAAGAAACAAATTGAATGCCCCATGCAGAAGTAAAAACAAGCTTTGAGTTCTCAGATATATAACAGAAGAATCATGTACATGTATACGTCAAGCCCTCAATACAGTTATGTCAAATAGAACCTCAGGACCTGATGGGATTTTACCAATTGTACTGAAATTCGTATTAGGCATATTATATCTTCAAGAAGGGAGATAAAAAAAATTGTAAAAGAATTGGATAAGCTGGGTAAGCATTTGGAAAATTAGGTTTAATGTAGAAAAGTGACCAAATGGAATATCAATTATAAGTACACAATGGGGAGAAGCTGTCCTATAAGAAGCAATCTCTGAAAAGCATTTAGTGATTTATGCTGACAAAACATTTTCATCATCTTAGTAATGTGCAGAAGTAATTAAAAAGCCAAATAAAATGTTAGGTTATATATCGTAAAGACTGTTGAATATATATCAAAGAGAAATATAATGCAGTAGTGAGATCCTATCTGGAGTATTCTGTGTTGTTCTGGGCACCACACTACCAAAAAGACATAGCAGCAGTTGAAGTTGTGCAGAGGAGAGAAACCAAGTACATCCCGGGACTTAAGGACATGTCCTTGTCTGACAGAATCAGAGAATGAAATTGGTTTAATCTCCATCAGAGAAGATAGCAGGGGAACTAATTCAGGTCTTAAAACTCCCAATGGCATTGGTAAAGCAGATCCAGCAGAATTTATTTGGGTTAAATGAAATACTCGAGGACATCAATGGAAATTATTGGAAAGTGCATTTACAACTGAAGCCAGGAAGCACTTCTTTATGCAAAGAATTGTGAGAATCTTGAACAAAATACTGTGACATGGAGTTTCTTACATTTTATAAAGTTCTTATAGAGCATTTTTATTCTGCACATGAGAATGCAGATTTTGCAACAAATTTGCCCACCATGAAGGAAAAGCAGTACAATATAAATAACAATTGACCTGATAGCCTGTTACTAATAAAATATTTCAATGCCACCCTTTTTATAGAGGATTAAATAGGATAAAATATATCAATCCCACGATTTCTGGTTTTCAAAATATGAATCCTTCAGTCTAAACTCTTGGCTTCATTTTAGTCAACAATACCGATTTTCTTGTATTCTCTGGGAATGGAAAATATAAGTAAGGTCAAACTAATACCCCTGTTGGGCGGCTTTATTATGCCACAGTGGGCCAGCAACTAATGAAAAAGTTTTGAAGCATGTCAGACCACATCATTGATTTTTACAAAACTGCAATACCAGTGATATCTTCTCTAAAACAATTGAACAGTGAAGGTTTCTAATTCATTATTGAAGTGAAATCTTACAGCAGCACTTCAATAAGGTGAATACAAGTGATATATTTTATAATAACGCAGCGTGAACATGGCTGTGAAAATGGGTCACAATGTATTTTTATAACACTCTGTAATGAACAATAATATTTTCCATAACTTTGAGTAGCCTGAACCATTTAATTGTAAACATAAGGAAAGAAAATTATCCATAATCGACACAGAGAAAACTGTCTGCTTCATCAATACAATTCTTTCTTTTAATAAGTATAAAAACAGTCCAGCCGATGATGTATATATTTTCAGCCTTATTAACTAGTAATGTAATTCTAGTTAGCCATTTGGGACTTGTGTGTACCCGCTTAGGACACTAGCTGCCATGAAACTGGGGAAAGCCTATAAGTTATTCCCCTGAAGAAGCAGTTTGCCTGAGGGCCTCACTGAAGTTGCTCCTTCTGCCACATTAAAACTGAGTCTGACAAATGCACACTGCACTCTTTACTAGTGTGTCACAAGTTAGTAGCCTATTTACTGTATATAGCCATACCACTGTAATAAAATGCTGAATTCTAACTTAAACAAATCAATATGGATGAAATGGCATTTTCATGACATCTAAATAGTGCACACTAAAGAAGCAACTCCTCCGTTATACTACAATTAGCTTGAAATTACTTAGTGGTGACACTGCAGTTATCACTGCTGCCTCACAAGGTCGAGAGAATAGGTTTGAATCTCAGCCTGACCACTCTTTGTGTTGAGTCTGTGTTCCTTTGTTACAAGTAATCCACTTAATTCCCACATCCCAAAGGCAAGGCTATGAGTTTAATAAGGATCTTTAAGTCAAATGAGCTTAGGAGTGTGGATGAGTATGTGACTGGCACCCCATACATCTGATGCTACAGCCATAGGTTTCTTTCCTTGTCACCTTAAAACCGGATCAAGTGGAGTAGATAAAGTCACCTAACGGAGTAAATCTGTGCTTGACGCTACTGTTCCCCAGCTACACACAACCTGAATATGAATCCCACCCTAATGATTCTCAGGGTATGTTCGCATTGTGTGTTTCCTTCAGATTTTTTCTTATATGTTAAAGCATTGAAAGAGCAGAATATTAAATTACTGTGCTGACTATGCATTTCTAGAATGGGTGCCACGCTGGCACAGTGAATACCAGTTGGTTTGCATTGCTGTCTTATGGATCCAGCATCCTAAGTGCACATCTTGTGCCAAGTTAGATAAATAGATACACAGCAGTTTGTCTCCAGGGAGAAATTTGGCATTTTACAGAAAAGCAATAAATAAAAGTATTATATTATGGCAAACAACTCCCTTCTCAAATATTCACCAGAATCACTAGAAAACAAATAAAACTTTTGACTTGACTAAAGAAAGAAACTGTTACAAAGTTTTGGAGGGTTTAAGCAAAATAACCTGAATCTTGGTTTACTTTAACTTATTACATACAGCATTGACGTTTACAGACTGCGTATTTCTGTGGCACATGTAATGAAATGAACGTTTTAAGCAGAAAAGAACAGATGAAAAGAAATAATATTGTTTACTAGGCACAAAATCTGCCTCTTCTATGTTCTGTCCATGGGTGACACCTTTACTGAGCTGCGCAAGCATTTTAACTGACCAAAGCATGCTGTCGCTCCTGGCATGTGTTGTGCTAAGGGCTTAGAGTGGGCCAGAACGCTGCACCAGTTCTTCTCTGTTTCTGTTTTTCGAACCAGTGTGTAGAGGCAAATTGTGGTCTGACCTCGAAGGTAACACTCCCAGTTCTCTGCAATATTGCATGTAATTTACCATCAAAGTCCCCATTCTGTCCTTTAAAGTATTATGTATATAAACATGCTCACCAATCTAGTCTGACTTAAATTTGTATGTATTTTATACCAAATAACAAGAAGTAAGAACAAGCCGACTATAACAGGGAGTACTGCATGTATCCTGTACAGCCACTTGCTAACCTTGTCTTCTCTGAGCTTCAACTAACTTTCCTTTGTTCACTTCATTGCCCATTTTCCATGCAGCTTGCCATGCTAGCTCTGTCTCCTTTGAAGAGCATCTGCCATTCTTCACTTTTTGCCAGCCCCATTACAACTACAGCTTGTTCGATGGCACTCTTTTGCTTGTGGCATTCATTTCCATAAACTGCAGGCCCAATTTCTCTGTGCGGTCAATTTTCAGCACTGAGTTAAAAAAAAGATGCAGTATCTAAGAATATGCAACTAGCTACACTATTATTACAAACAAATATTGACAAATAATTTAACATGTTGGCTAATTTTCTTTTTTCTATAACATCACCAAATATCAATACAATCAATACGTTTTTGAGATTTTGGGGTATTTTGTTTTTCCATTTTTCAACATATTAGAATTTACCCCTATAGTAAATTGTGATATACAGAAATGTCCATTCTTAGTGGATATGTATTGCTCTAGATGAATCCAAAATACAATATAATACAATTTATGGTTTGTACAGCCCAAAATCACACAAGTGGTGCCACAATGGTCTTTAACAGAACACAAGTAATCCTTAATACAGTATAATAGTGCAATAGAAATATTCAAGTACAGTGCAGAATTTAACAGTAGATGATATCACATAACACGATTTGGATTTGTTCAGAGTCCTGGAGACCTTGGCCATCAGTCTAGAATCTAGATTTCTAAAAATTATCTTAGAGTTTTAAAAATGAGCTACACATGGGTGGCACAGAGAAATAGTGTTCCCTTATAGCTCCATGTAATTCGCTTGAATCCCAGTGTATACACTGTATTTATGAAGTCTATATATTCTTCCAGTGTCTGTTTTTTTTATATCTGAGCTTTCTGTCTCCTTTTAAACCACCTGACACACACACACACAAACCCCACCGCAAAGATATGTATGTTAACTTAATAGCTTAATAGATGAATCAAGATTGGCTCCTGCCATGCAATTTTAAGGCTGCGGCCTCCCATGCCCCAAAAATTATAGATGGGAGTGAAAATGTCACCCTGACAGCTCCACTGACCAAGGTATACCCCAAATCTGTGTTCATTTTCTTTTTGTGCTCTGATTTCTTTTCTTCTAGCAATGATATGCCTGTTAGGTAGCTTACAACGTATTTATTGTATAGCGCTCTTCATTGACTGCAGGCACAGAAAGCTGTGAACAATTCTTAGTTAAAACACAAGTATAGGTTATACAACTCACTACATGATTAAATATATGCCACAACCAAAAATTATCTGTCCATTTATTAATTGATGAATATGGCCAGTTGACTATGGAGGAGATTAAAATTGTAAAACAGAAAATCAAAAATAAAGTCAAAGACCTGGAGACCTCAGCCAACTGGCCGCCTATACGCTCTTGGGTTTTCTATAGTGGAGTCTATGCTGTTCAATCTGATTAGAGAATCTTTCCATCCTACTGCCACTATAACTCTGCAGTCCAGTAGGGGTGTGTGAATGAACGTACATTGTCTGTTTTTTTTTTTAATTCCTGTGTATTCATTTTACAATAGACAACTCTTCTCTGATTCTTTCACGTGGTTGCAAAATAATCTCTTCTTTTAATTTATGTATTTTTTTTAGGCATCCAATTTACAGCATATAAAAAATGAAATGAATAACACTCTTATCTGATCACCATAATCGGGCTGTCTTTTAAAAAACTCTTTTAGCAAAGTTTAAATGTACCTGCTTTTGTTGGTGTATTCTATGAATGCAGGTCCAGCTTTGAGCCAGTCACACAAGAACTTCCTCAGGGTCCTGTCCTTGGCCTTCTGCTGATTTATATTTACATGCATCTCGCTGGCCATATTATTAGTAGCTTTGAAATGGGTTTCATCATTTTTATTAGAGTCTTCTCAGCTCACAACTTACCTCAGTGAAATTAAAACCTGGATGGAACATAACTCTTTAAAATTAAACTGCAACAAAACTGAAGTCCTGCTAACTGGCACTAGAACTCAGCTGAAGAAAATGAGCTCCTTTTCAGTAACTGTTCATGATGATATCATCAGACCTTCTTCTTCTGAAAAGAATCTTGTCATTTTTGATTCCTCCCTTTCATATTCTACCACCATGAATCACATTAAGAAAGTTTCTTACTTCCACCTTCCTAACATAGCCCATTTTGCTCATTTCCCTCCTTTTCTGATAGTGAGAAACTATGCTTTTATTACATCCTCCATCAACTACTGCAACTCCCTACAGGGAGGTGTCCCTTGTAGTCCTTTATAACAGCTCCTGTTGGTTCAAAACTCTGCTGCAAGAGTCCTTACAGAGACCCGCAACAGCAATCACATACTGTAACTTCTATTCTATTTCACCTTGACTGGCTCCCTGTGTCTTAGAGGAATGAATATAAAATTCTAATGCTAACCTATAAAGTTTTAAATGACTTTCCACTGGACTACATCAGTAACCTTCTCCATCACTATTTTCCTGTCCGCCCACTAAGGTCCACTAATTCTGGCAATTTTGTTGTGCACCAAACTAACCTGCGCTCTTTGGAGGACAGAGCCTTCAGTTCTATAGCATCCACATTTTGGAACAACCTTACTAAATTAATGAGTTCAGCTGATTCAATTCTTTCTTTTTAAAGACATCTTAAAACTCATTTGTTTGGAAGGCCTTTCACTGACCCAGATATTCTGACCTTTTCTCTCAGTCCAGGTGCTCAGGATGATTTGCATTTGCATCACAGACTATGTTATTTGCTTAAGCTTTCTTGTAGTATTTTTTTTATTTTATTCAGGTTCATGGTCTCTTATTCTGATTGTAAGATTTGTTCTTCCTATAATTATCTTTATGTAGCATTTTATGCTGATATTGTTTTATATCCAATGTTGTGTGCTTTTGATCTTTTTCTGCTTTTTCCCTGTTGTTCGTGTTGAGTTTCTGTGAAACACTTTGAGCATGGGAAATGAGCTATATCAATAAAATATATTATTATTATTATTATTATTATTATTATTATTATTATTATTATTATTATTATTATTATTATTTAATCCCGTCCATTACCCTCAAATCTGTTTGAGTTTTCTTTTGGAAATCTTATTTCCTTTCATTTAACAATGACATGCATGTTAGGTAACTCTGATGTAGTCCAGTGGGAGTGTGTGCATGAATGAACATTTTTTTTTGTGCGTCTGTTTTATCATAGGCAACTCTGTTTTATTCCTTTGGTGTGCTTGCAAAGGTATCTTCACTTTTTATTTGTATATTTCATTAGGTAACCAATACAGTAAGAAATAAAATGGCTACACTTTATTGGATCACCATAATCGGGCTGCTTTTTTCAAAACAATTATAGAAATGTTCACCAGGTATACTGTATATGGCAGATTATATAAATGACATTTACAAAATAAAATTTCCTCTTCTGATCTCACAAGAAATACAAATGTGCACTAACCTGCATGAGGAAGCCAACTTTGTCATCAATGTAAAGATGAACAAAGAATTTAATTAGACAATGCCGTTCTTCTTGGGTACAAAGAACAGCAGACATTGAAATGTGCTTTCCCTGATTATTGTAATGCAGAATTTACAATTCTCTGCCCTAAATGGCAGGAAAATTTTAAAAAGCCTACCATGTACCACGCTATATTCAACTTGCCTGTCACTTGGCCTATCATGTGAACGTCTTACTTTTGCCTTTAAGCATCAGCAGTATGAATAATGAATGCCATAGAAAAAATATTTAGTAAATGCCAAGACATCAAGCAAAGGTTTGTCAAAAGCTATGTGTCACATCATGTTTTCTGCATGACTGGTGACTGCGAGCTGCCAAGTTGAACTGGTCACAGCTTAGTGCCTGCATTTGGTTCAACCAATAAATTGCAGGTCCCATTGTCCAGGGTACAACAGCTGCCAGTAAAAGCTAAGAGCACCAATTAGATGTCTGGGGTGGGACTTAATGTCCTTTGGTAGTCCCACCACACCCAAAGCTTCCCTCAGGACCATCAAATAGTGGCTGGTTTTGCACTTTAATTTGATTCAAGTTACAAAAAATATATAAAAATGCAATATACAGTAAGTAGATCTTTATCCTGTCCAAACCACAGAAGGAATAATCAAAATTGAGTTGATATGCAGTAATAGAGTGTTCACAAAAAATTAAACCTGTCACAAAATTTTCCCTTTAAAAGGTACGGAATGTGCACAAATCTGCTCCCAAGTAAATGCAATTCATGCCCCACAGTACATGATTACACATCTCTTCCAGTTTATATTGCAGTAAAACCATGCATTATCTCTGTGGGTGTTTGGGGATGTTATAAAAATAGTAGGGTTTCTTTGCATGATTAAAATGCATTAAACATGGTTTGCAAAATACAGGTTTTAAATTGCTCCTTTCAGGAAAGCAGCAAATTGTTACAAAGCATCCATTTACAATTTATAATTTTTTTTAATCTATTCACAACCACCCACTGAGCCATGCCAGATTGGGTCATGCTGTGAGACTGAAAGTACACCCTAATAGCTTGCTCTTTAGTTATCTGTAGACCTCACCCAGCAAATGTTATGAGCATAGCTTCACCTTCTGCTAGCATATGAATTTAGTGATCTGCAGTAACATATTGAGGGCTGTTTGATTGATTAAGTGCAGTTAAACCGGTTTGTACAAAATTGACATTTACTCAAGTGTGCAGTGACAGGTATTGTCATGGCCAACAGGAGCCTGTCCCGGCAACATCAAGCACAAGGAAGGGCCAACTCTTGGTAAAAGCACTTTGTTAATCAGGCAGTCATTTATTTTATGAACTTGGGCCTATCCAGGGAAACATCAGGCACAAGTTGGAATCCAGTCCTGGATGTCCATTGATGTATAACGAATCAGTCAGTCTTGTCTTGTTTGACACAGCTCCATTCATAGCATGTACAATAGACAGTAATATCTAGCATATTGGTTGATTTTGTTTTTTATCAATGTCTAACAATATCTAATTTTAAATTACTTAACCTGGCAGGGAAGCTGGATAAGCTAGATGTTAATCAGGCACATTTATGACCCTACTAGATCAGATTAAATGTTTTATTAGGTGCTGCAATGGGGTGTGCAATATGTGTTAGGAGGAGTTAAGTGAAGGCTCCTCCTTCCTAAGTGATGTAGAACTTTTAGAAATCTGAGCACCCCTTACCCTTCCAGGAAGACAATCTAAGAGAATACACGTGGCCAGGGATGTTATGTAGGCTCATGGTTGAGATTAATTTACATGAAAATGCTTGTGCTGACCAGTTGCAGAACTAGATTTTTGGGGCCCTGAAGCTTGAACTGTTATTGGGACCCCTTCACAATCAGCAATAAGGTCTGGGTAATCACTGCTATCTTCCTCAGTGGGTTTGTTCCATGAGAGATCAGCACAATTAAAAAAATTAACCATTACATGTGGTGGTTTTAATAACCCCTTCTCATACAGCAGACACCCACACTTTTTAAGCAATGTTGACTAAAATCAATTCTGGGATTTGGGGCCCTTAAGCTTGATCTTCATTATTTTGATAGTAGATCCACCCCTGGTGCTGACTGGAAGGCACACAAGAAGAGTGGGGGCTAAATTGTGCTGAAGAGATGAATTATTGGTAAATGCTACAACAACAACAGCAAGAAGTTTCTAAAGGACTGGATGAATTGATGCTTGTTAGAGGCATGTTGTTTTCTCTGCTGCTCAGTCTGTTCATATCACAATACTGTGTCTCGGATATTTCATCAGATAGCCTCTGACAACCTTTCATGACCCTCAAAAGAACTAAGCAGGTTTGATGGATGGATGGATGGATGGATGGATGGATGGATGGATGGACGGACGTATTGATGGCTTGCTCAAACACTTCAAGAGGATTTGAAGAGGGCACAACATATTTCATCTCTTGTCAGAAAGACTCCACCAACACCTCTACTTCCTGAGACATCTGAACACAGCCTGCATTTGTGTAGTCCACCCTCACTAGCTACATGACAACCTCTTATGGCACCAACTCAGCTCAAGATTATAAAGCACTTCAGTGGATGGTGATGGCAGCACAAAATATTACCAGCGACCAACTGCAGACATGTACAACACTTGCTGCTTTAGAAAAGCAAACAGTAGAATTAAAGACCATCCTGCACAGTCCCTTTTCTTGTTTTTCCCTTCTGGTGAACAGTACAAGACTACTGAACTGGCATTTGCATCAGTAGATTCAGGACAGGTTGTAAGTTTACTGAACAGTCAATGAAAAAAACAAAAACAAATATAACAAGATAACTGTGCATAAATATAGAATACATTGTGAAATGATTAGACCCGGCACACTCAAAAAGGTTTGGGGCAGCCACTCTTGTAATTTGCCAGGCTGCAAATGGTTTTGGAAATAGCACTGATGTGCATCAGTTGGAGTCCGTAACTGAACTGTTGAAAGGTTGAAAATATGGCGGCTATGACCGGAGGTGATGTCATAAACCAGAAGTGATGTGCTTCTGAATGTCGGAACCGGAAGTGGTGTATTTCTGGGCACCAGAACCAGAAGTGATGTGTTTCTCGGTGCCGGAACCAGAAGTGATGTGCTTCTGGGCGCCAGAACCGGAAGTGACGCCTTCAAGGTCGGATCAGATAGGTTTTCCCATTTTTGGTCTGCAGAGACAACAGAAGAAGGTTAAGCACACCCTACCACCCCCTGGCCTAGTGTGAAATTACCTTCACTTGGTTCATACAGCTCCCTCCTACTCGCATGTGTGTGTGTTAACATGTATAAATATATTTTACAGTTACGTCCATAAGTATTTGGACAGTGACACAATTTTCATAATTTTGGCGTTTTATATGCCACCACAATGAATCAGAAATGAAGAAATAATTATATATATAATGATTAAAGTGCAGGCTTTCAGCATTAATTCAAAGGGTTTAACAGAAATATCGTATGTGCCATTTAGGAATGACATCTAATTTTATACATGGCCCCCCATTTTCAGGAGCTCAAAAGTATTTGAACAATTGAATGACAAGCCTTTCCTTAGCCAAGTGTGAGCAGTTCCCTCATTATTTCATTAACTATTAGGCAGATAGAAGGTCTGGAGTTGATTCCAAGTGTGGAATTTTCATTTGGAAGCCAGTGTAAAGAGCTACCTAAAACAGGCCGTCATTAGAGAGAGATAAAACAAAACAAAACAAACCCATCAGAGAGACAGCAGGAACACCAGGAATGGTCAAATCGACCATCAGCACATTCTTAAAGAGAGCTCAACAACACCAGAACGCCTGGGCAATCATAGAAGACAACTGTTCTAGATGATCACAGAATTCTTCCATTCCATTAAGCCATCATAGGTAGGCCTATCATTGCCAGAGTCTACAATCAAGAGAAGACTTCATAAAAGTAAAGACAGAGGGTTTACCACAAGATGCAAACCACTGGTGAGCCTCAAGCATAGGAAGAACAGATTAGACTTTGCCAGAAAACATTTTTAAATAGCTAGCCCAGTACTGGAACAGTTTTCTTTCAACAAATGAAGCTAAAATCAATATGTACCAGAATGACGGATAGAGAAGAGCATAGAAAAGGGAAGGAATGGTTCATGATCTGTAGCATACCATATCATTTGTGAAATGTGTCAGAGGCAGTGTTATGGCATGGGCATACGTAACTGCCAATGGAAGTGGGTCACTGGTGTTTATTGATGATGTGACAGCTGACAGTTGCAGGATGAATTCTGAAGTGTACAGGGCTTTTCTGTCTGCTCAGATTTAGGCAAATGCTGCAAAACTGATAGATAGATAGATAGATAGATAGATAGATAGATAGATAGATAGATAGATAGATAGATAGATAGATACTTTATTAATCCCAAGGGGAAATTCACATACTCCAGCAGCAGCATACTGATAAAAAACAGTATTAAAATAAAGAGTGATAACAATGCAGGTATAACAGACAATAACATTGTAAAATGTTAACGTTTACCCCCCAGGGTGGAACTAAAGAGTCGCATAGTGTAGGGGAAAAACAATCTCATCAGTCTGCCAGTGGAGCAGAAAAGTGACAGTAGTCTGTCGCTGAAGCTGCTCCTCTGTCTGGAGATGAGATGTTCAGTAGATGCAGTGGATTCTCCATGATTGACAGGAGCCTGCTCAGCGTCCGCCTTTCTCACCAGTTTGTCCAGGCGTGAGGCATCCCTCTTCTTTATGCTGCCTCCCCAGCACATCACTGCATAGAAGAGGGCGCTTGCCACAACAGTCTGATAGAACATCTGCAGTATCTTATTACAGATGTTGAAGGATGGCAGCCTTCTAAGGAAGTATAGTTGGCTCGGTCCTCTCTTGCACCGAGCATCAGTATTGGCAGTCCAGTCCAATTTATCATCCAGCTTCACTCTCAGGTATTTATAGGTCTTCACTCTCTGCAGACAGTCACCTATGATGATCACAGGATCCATGAGGGGCCTGGACCTCCTAAAATCCACCACCAGCTCCTTGGTTTTGCTGGTGTTCAGTTGTAGGTGGTTTGAGTCACACCATTTAACAAAGTCATTAATTAGGATCCTATACTCCTCCTTCTGCCCACTCCTGATGCAGCCTATGATAGCAGTGTTGTCAGCGAACTTTTGCACGTGGCAGGACTCTGAGTTGTATTGGAAGTCCGATGTATATAGGCTGAACAGGACTGGAGAAAGCACAGTCCCCTGTGGCGCTCCTCTGCTGCTGACCACAATGTGAGACCTGCAGTTCCAGAGACACACATACTGAGGACTGTCTGTAAGATAGTTCGTAATCCATGCCACCAGGTATGAATCTACTCCCATCTCTGTTAGCTTGTCCCTAAGGAGCAGAGGTTGGATGGTGTTGAAAGCGCTAGAGAAGTCCAGAAACATAATTCTTACTGCACCACTGCTCTGTCCAAGTGGGAGAGGGATCGGTGTAGCATGTAGATGATCCGCTCCCACCTTCTCCTGGTATACAAACACAATGATAGGACGATGCTTCACAGTACAAATGGACAATGAGCCAAAACATAATGTGAAAGCAAACCAAGTGCTTTTCAAAGCAAAGAAGTTGACCTCAACCCAAACCTGAAGTCAGAAAATCTATTGATCAAGACAGCTGCAATAAAGGCCTGGCAAAAAAATCAGAAGGATGCCATGGGTTCCAGACTTCAGGCAGTGTTTGACTGAAAGTGATTTTCAACTAAGTATTGAAAAATGATCATTTTAGTTTGTCCAAATACTTTTGAGCCCCTGAAAATGGGGGGACAATACATAAAAATGGCTCATACAATGTTTTTATTAAACCCCTTGGATTAAAACTGTAAGTCTACACTTCAATCACATCTTGATTGCTTCATTTCAAATGCACTGTGGTGGTGCCCCGAGCCAAAATTATCACTGTCCAAATACTTATGACCCTAACTGTATATTTTGTATATAGTTGTATATATGTTACATATCACACATAATTTGTATTTATTTATTTGTATTGTGTTTTTTGTCAGTTGTCTGAGGAGACATGCCAGTATGTATTCCATTGTACTTTGCTCACATGACAATAACTTTGACTTGCTGTACACCATAGTGGTATTAGCACTGTCACAATAATACTGTACATCTATTGGAATTTGAATTAATGGATGAAAATTTAAAAAAAGTAGAAAGAGCAGACAGTTTTAATCTGGAAACTGAGACAAAGTGAGCCTCACAAGGGGACCTAAGCATGGAGTTCTAGAGCTGAACAAACAAATAACTGATGCAAGAGAGAGGAATAAGTAGTACAGTATGCAGTATTGTCATAGAAAGAATTGTATAGAATAATCACTGAAAAAATAACAAAGAAATGAAGAATCATTAATTTAACTATACAGTAATCATTTCTCCTGCCTCATTAAAACTCCCCAGGTTTCATTAAAAACATAGTTGTAGACAGGTAATCCCTCAGGTTTCAGTTTTATTGGCAGATTACATGAGACTTCTTCACTAGTGAGGCAGTTTCAATATGCTCTGTTGTACCTGCCCTTCTCTTTATTTTATTTTTTATATATCTGATTTCTAAATTCTAAAATCTTGGAACTGAAAGACAGCATGAAATTTGCGGGACTGACGATTCCAGTATCCCAGCCTATGTTTTACTGGGTAAGCTAAGGAGTGTCATTGTGTTATTAATATGCACCCACAATGTTTGTAAACATCAGTGGTCTAGCCTGCAATCAGTATATAAAATAAATAAATATTGCAACTTATTTCAATAAAATAAAAATTAGCTATTCTTAGAACGGGTGCTTTTTTGCCACTTCTGTTCTCAAGCGAACATGGCATTTATATGAATAAATATTGCATATTCATTTATGTCTTATCTAGAGGTGTTTTTGATTTTGTGCCAAGACTGTTGAGGCAGACTGTTTCTCTCCATGATTCTGTAATAGAAAAAGCATGTTCAGAGAATGAGCTATTAGAAGGAATATGGAATATTAAGAAAAGAAAAAAAAACAACTAATACTGTCTTGGCAAGACCTAGTAAAAGCAGTTGAATAAAAATACACATATTAGATGCAGTAGTATTGTCATTTATACAGAGTACAATGAAATATTTACTTGCATGTCTGATAAGCACATACGCACTCTCCAGCACATAATATATTACAATGTAGAATGTTATTATAAAAACTGTGACAACAGGCCATTGAGTCCAACAACCTCATCTCCCCCATTCTCCAAGACTGTCCAAAATAACATCAAGTTGAGGTTTGTAGGTACCTAATGTCCTACTGTACACTACACTTCTTGGTAAATTGACTAAAGGTTTAACTGTTAGAACAATATTAACATATACAAGAAACAATTTGCTTTATTAATTTCTAAAACAAGAATTTTTCTTCTGTTGTTTTAATTGCCTTTCAAAGGTAATATTGCTTTTGTTTTCTTTTACATTTTTTTAATGTGAGGGACCTGGGATTTTGGACTTAGTAGAGTCTTCAAGAAAATATAGGATTTTATTGCTTTACATGTCCTTGATTGTATATAAAAAGGCTTTATTTACTTTTAATGGATATTTCTGTTGTTCTATTTTGACTTTTCTGATACTGGTCCTTGTGTGCTTTTAGTATGTGAGTTTGTTATTGTCCCTGTTTTAACACACTGGTTCAAAGGTTTTGACCCTGGCCCAATCCAGTACTACAAGTTTTGATTAGTAGACACTATTTCCACATCACTGCCACTCTAAAAAACATTTTTTATTGTAATCTTTCCTGCTTTCTTGAATCATGAACCTTCACTGAATTAAGCACAGAAATACACAGCCCACCTGCAGAGGGACTCTCCAAAATCTGCCAATATATGGTCCAGTATATTAAAGAAAACCCTAACCCTAACCCTAATCAGGCTGATGAGTAATTTTGTTTTTTTGTAAGTGCCTAACACATAATAAAGACATGTGATGCTCCAAACACTTTTTTTTTATTATTTATCTGATTTTATCTGATTTTGTTTTTTTTCATTACAGGGTTGCTTTACCGTATCATTAGTACTTTAGCAGTACACAATTATTTTCATGTCAGAGTTCAGTTGCAAATATCTAACAATGCAGTCAAATATGATTATGCAGAGTCAATTAGAAATGACTTGCTTCTAACTGAAATCTTAACTTTGAAAGTGAAATAACAACCACGGAGGTACTCTACCGCCTGAAGTGTTTACACCTTGAATTTCCAGATAATATTACAACAGCATGCATAATGTATAAGGAGCACTGCTAAGTGTCACTGTGCTTAGAGATAAAACGGTTAACACATTGCAGTTTATCAATGGATGAAAAAATAAGTTTATCAAAAACTATTAAGGGAAACACTCTTTCTGCACTCTGCCACGTTTGTATTGTGGTCATCACTAAGACATTCAGTCCAGTCACATACCTTTGGCATTTTGAAAGGCATTCTTAGCTACACAAACACATGTTAGCATTTGCTCACTTGTTTAATTAGTTAAAGTTTTAAAATGATCTGAGAAACAGTGCAAAAGGCAAAAGATACACTAAATACATTAAGTAAATAAAGATAATACTCATTACAACATTTTATGCTTTGAGCAGCCACTTCATATAATAAATTTACTTTACAATTTTCGACTTTGCAGAGATTTTCATTTACATAACCTTAGCGAGTCAGAGGCAGTTGGCAGTGCTATCATGAAGGCCAGTTACATAGTGTGACATACCAAGTGACTCACTCCAATTAGTTCACAGCTCACTCCCACAAAATTAAAGCTGTGTTTAGCTGTAGGGTTGGGCTCTGTGTGCATGAGAGCTGGAAACAAATAAATGCTTATCCTGAAGTACGAGGAATAATGAATATGGGTGTTTTGAGCTGACAAACAGAGCAAAATCTGAGCTGTCCAATGTCTCGTGTTTCATGTGCCACAACAGAATGAAAAAAGGGGCTAGACTGCAGATAAACTCGGTGTACCTGTTACTCTTTCTTCCACTGCTTCGTCAGGCAGCCTGTTAATGGCAGTCACAAAAAAAGGTGAGCGTGACTGTGTTGGAAAGTTGGCATGCAATTGCTAAATGTGACACGCCTAATGATTTTCAGCTGTAAATTGAAAGGTCTGGATGATGAGATCAGCAACCGCAGTAATTAAGTCTGACATACCCAATCACTAGAGGTCATGTAAAGTGGCATCAGCTTTAGTTGTGAATCACCAGTTTGCTCTTAGATAGCATAAAATTCATTAAATTGGTAGATGCACCCTCCTTGTACGATTCAAAAACATTGCTTGGGGTTAGGCTCATATCTATGACTGAAATCACTGCAGTATTTAAAACGCTTACTTTTACCAAGGACGACGATGTTAGTACTGACTGAAAGCATCCAGTACCTTGTATCATTGTAGGGTAAAGATCATGAAAGATCAGGAAATTTAGAGAATTATTGGAAGAAGTCAGAAAACAGGCAAGGATTTATAACCAAAAACATTAAACTACCAGTCAAGCTAAGCTTTGACTGGGACATAACAATTTTAAAAAAAAAAACAGAGATCTAAACAGGAGTCAAAGCCAAACTAATCTTTAGAATGTCCTATCCAACTAAAAGCTAAAAGCTAAAATGAACTGTTCACCATGTCAGCATCTTCTATAGTTGCTGCCTGATGATGTCATGTGTCATGGCGCCCATGATCACATGGTAGTAGCCACTCTAGCTGATGGTGCACAATATGGCCTTGAATGGCAGAAAACAATAACAAAATGGTGGCACAATGACATGACCAAAATAAAATAAAAATAAAACAACCAAAAAAGACACACATATTTATAATAAACTAGCTGTGTAAGCCCGTGTTGTAGAAAGCCCGGGGTCCTACAAACTATTGAAATCATCAGAAAAAAAATGAAATGTAGAGATGTCAGGTAATTGAAAGGAACTACTCTGAGTGTCTTTCTCCTAGGAGGATTCGTTTTGCTGACATGCTTGCATCACTTGTGCATTAGCAGCGGGAAGAAAAGTAAAAGGGATACCGTTTTGCAGATGTTAGCGGCTAAGCGACTTTGTCTTTTTTTGGAGGTTTCGCTTTGCCTAAGTGCTCACCTTGCTTGTGTATTAGCGGCGGGAGGAAAAGTAAAAGGCACACCGTTTTGGCGATGTTAGCTGCTAAGCGACTTTATCTTTCTTCTGAGGTTTTGTTTGGCTGATGTGCTGGCCCCGCTTGTGTTATTAGCGGCTAAGCGAGTTTTCTGTTTCCTCGGTGGGGGAACCCTTACCCTGATTCCACCTGTCACTTCTGGGCCTGACAGACACACACACTTCCACGCGTAGACATTTATATATAAGATGATTCAAGTATCTTAACCAGGGGGTGGATGACAATCAGCAAGAAATGCTGAGATCACTGCATACTCACCCATTAAATGAATATTTTGTGGAAGGAAGTGAGAATTTGTGGGACTGGCAAACTGACTTGGTCATTTCCAAATTAAAAAAGGGGTCTAAGAGTGTGTGTTCTAAGTACCGTGGGGTTATATTCAGACACCCTCAGGAAGGCCGTGCCAGGGTAATGAGACTTTATACATTAGTTCAAGGAAAAACAATATTCTGAAAGGGTGTACCAACTCTGTACTCATTCCGTACAGATATTTGAGGGCTCAAGGGAATTTAGCAGTCATGTGTACATGTGCTTTGTCAAGGTTGTGTGCCCTGTAATATCATGTGGAAGGTGTTTTAAGCAAATAGGGCTCTTTGACCTCTGCTGCTTGCCATTCAGTTCATGTATTTGCAGAGTGGTTGTCACATATGCATACTTGCTATTAGGTTTGTTCAGTGTGGGCTATGGTCTCTATCAAAGATTCCGCTTGTCTCTTCATGATTTTCATGGCCAGGATATTAAGGTGCAGCTGAGGTTTGGAGAGTTTAAAGTTTTAGAAGGTAAAGATTGCGTCTATGCTGTTTGCAGAAAATGTTTTCTCCATGGCTTCACCAGACTATGATCTGCAGTGTATTCTGAAATGGTTGCCAACTGTGTGTGTGATGTAGGATGAGAATCAACACATCCATTTTTAAGGTTGAGGACCTCTCCTGATGAGCAGTGGCTTGTTCTCTTCAGATAAAGAAGGAAAGGGAGCTGTCCCAAGTGGTCTTGTTCATGGGTGAGGTAAGTGGTGATTGAGAATTTGACCAAAGAGTCAGGGAACAGTTTTGTGGAGATTGTATCAGACCATTATTGTGAAGCAAGAATTAAGTCTTCAGACAAAGCTTTTGTTTTATTGTACATCCCCATCCACATTTGTGATCAGTAAATCTTAGTAGTAACCAAAGTACTGAGATCATGAATATTAGTGGCAGAAATTAGGTTTGTGTTCTTTGCTGCTGGTCTCACTTTCAGTTACAGGGTGAGGAACTAGACAATATGGGAGGATGTTATAGCAGAACCACTGATTCCCTGGATCAAGAGAAGAAAATTTACACTCTTTAGATATTTGGAATGCCCCCTTGACGCCTTCCATGGAAGGCATTTAAGGCATGGCTCAGGACCCAGGTGCAGATCCAGGATATACTGGAGAAATTGTATCTAGCAGGTGGGCTACAAGTATTTTGGAATTCCTCAGCGTGGGTTGTAAGAGGTTGCTAAATATAGGGTGGTCTGGTCATTCTGGCTCAATGTTTTGAAGCTAATGCAACTCACAGCAGGACAAATAGAGTGAAGAAGAAATTAAATGAAATACACTCAACAAGAAAAAGAAAGAATGATACACAGATGGGGCCTGTGTCAACTTCAATATGTTACACAGTTGTTCTAAATTAATGGCGTAGGATCTTTACAGCGAATGAGTCATTTCATCTCATCCCACAGATGCTCAATTGGATTGACATGTAGTGACTAGGGAGGTCCTGCATCAAGCTGAATTTATGTTTCTGGATCCTTTCCAGAAATTTCCTAGATTTTTGACAGGCAACATAATGCTGTGGAATAAGTTCATTTGCTGATGATTCAGGATATATTGAATATGTAATGATGTTTAAATATTCTTGACATTCTAACATTTCCCATGTAGGCCAGTAAACTACACTGCACACTATTAAACTTCAATTGCCCGTTAGTGGATGAGTCACACCTTGGGACATCCATGGTCTCCTATCAGCATGAATTATTAGGGACCAGAGGTTTTTCCATTTTTGCAGTACCAAGTCCTTGTGTTCTTAACCATTGCAGCCACATCTTTTTGCCTTTAACTGAAAGAAGTAAAACTTGGGTAGGTGATTGGCTGCCATATGCCATATGTGACAAGAGATACTAAGCTTTAATTTCTGATATGTCACTTCATAAAGTGTTATTGGTCCTACTGTTAGTTGATTGATTGTAGCTCCTCGTAACCAGATGTTAGTTTGCCTATTGTGGCTCATTTACTGATCACTGGAATCACTGCAGGAAGGGTGTGCTGGCCCATGCTTACTGCCACCTCTCTCTGCAGAAAAGATCGTTGTACATTTTTGCACACATTCTCACTTTCCTTCACTGTATATTGTTTCATTATTTTATTCAAGAACACAATTTCATACCTTTTATCTTGGGTTAGGATTCTGTTTTGATTTCTCGTTTAACCAAAATCTGGAGTGCCAGATTCCTGCTGTAGGTTCTTTTGGTGGTAGCCTTGATGTCTCTTCTGACTGCATTTTGCAGATCTCATGCTACATTTCTGGGCATTTGTGTGGATCTCTAACCCACTGACATCAGCTTACCTGTGGAGATTAACACAGCTAAGATGGCCACTAGAGCATTGCACCCAGCTTTACACTGCATCTTCCCATTGTCCAGGATTTCATTTTCTATTAATCTTATATTGCTATTCCACATATTTACTGGATCAAAACCTTTCTTGCTACATACTATATACATTTTGAAAGGAATTAAGATTGTTCTTTTAAAATTAGTTCAGCAAGAACAACGAGCAAAGTTTGAAATTTCACTCAAACATTAAGAGGTTTTTCTTCATATGGAGAACTATAGACACATGGAGAAAGTTAACAAGTAGTGCGGTGAACATTATGGAAAATTCAAGTTGATGGTGTTTTGGAGGAATTAGGTGGATAGCATTGATGAGCTTTGTTGTGCTGACTAATTTTCTAATATGTAACTCCACCAACATTTCCCAAGTGCTACTGTTCCTTACTGACCTGGTGTTTCATATTTTCGTCCTCCTTGCTGTTTCTCAGCTTAGTGTTACATTTCTTGTAATGAACTCTTTCATGTTAAACACTCTGTTAATGACAAATGTCAGCTTGGAATACCGTATTATTAAAAATATTGGCATACTGCAGCTCCTTTTTCCTAAAGTACACAATGCTGCTCAGGGTTCTGATCACAAGTGTGTCAAAGTTGCCAAATGTACTTTATGCTTTATTTACATAACTTCGGATTTGGATATGTGCACAGCAAACTTTCTGCCGCTAATATAGCCCTGTTTAATGTAAGGTCCATAAATGGTAAAGCAGCAGTGCTGCTTGAATTAATTTTGGACTACAATTTCTATATATTACACATATCTGAAACATGGCAGCAACTACTCAGATTGTGTCTCTGAACAAGGCAACTCTGTCTGGGTGTGTTTACCTTTTCATTGCTTGGATGCTTATGTCAGATTGGAATCTAATTTGAACATCAGAAAGAATACCCTGTAAGTGGTCATTGAGCATTGAGTGTTTCATTGTAAAACTGATAGCTAAGCTTTACTACTCCTTCTTCTTATAGCCCTCCAAAATACTGTATAATACGTCTTTTTAAAGTGATCAGGCTGAATGACTAACTCAGTTAAGGTCTCCTTTGCAGATGGTCATTGGTTTAATGTCTGCACTGATATTTCTACATATTAGCTTACACAATTGATTCTTACCCATTCTCCCTCTGTATTGCACAAGCTCACGATACTTTGGTACTTGCCTATGCGCTTTAAGCAGAGCTGTCTGCACATACAGTACGATGCTTTCACTGATTTAGTAATTTTGTGGAAAAGGCAGGTGGTCCGATTAAAGTACCCACATGTTGTAAAACAAAATTAAAATATTAAAGAATGTGGAAGAGTTTAACTTGAGTGGAAAAATGCTTCTTTGTCTGCCAGAGTGGATGCTCAGGGTTATAAATACAGGTCAATGGAGATCTGTAACCCAAGAAACCTAAAGCACCTTTCATTATAGCTGCAGTATTGATCTTGTTTAGTCAAGAGCAAAGAGAAGAAAAAATAAGACACATCCTGCTTCATTCAGGTGTTTGAACTCCTCAGAGTGAGAACTGAAAGTGAACAAAAACCCTGCATGATGCCAGCCTGCTAGAAACCCTAACTGGAGATATAGTAAATGAGCACAAAGAAAGGGTGTTTGATTATTGATGATTTATAAGTTTATTATATGTCACACTATTTATGCACTTATTCCTTTCTCGTGGGCTTCTTAAGATTTTATTTAGCAATATTAATTTTCATTTCTTCTTTTATGCATCATTGCCATTTTAAAGGCAACCTCACATTTTATAAATGACCAACAGGCAACAACACGAACATTAATAAATTAAGCACTTTTTACTTTTTATAAAGAAAATGAAAAAAAAAGACTAACAAAAAGTTATTGTCTTTTTTATTTTAACTAATAATGCATATCTTTATGTATACAAAAAAATGTTTCAAAGGCAAAATTTGCCATTTAAAACTTTTATTTAGTTTACTAAACATGAAAGCGTTGCGTGGGAGACAAGAGTTGAAATTGACTTCAGTCTTTATCATTTCCATGTGAGACAAACACCCTGCTAAACAGATCTTGTCAGCACTTCAGAAATTCAATTAAAATTGTACAGATTAGCTGACATTAATTAAGACAGGAAAAAAATGTTCTTGCAAAACCAGCCTTGGGAGATACCAAAGGTTCATGATGCAGGTTGCTTCCTTCTTTATAATTTACATTTGTGCCTTACTTTAACTTTTTTGAAAGAAATAAAATCAGCTCTAGTATCTGTGTTTAAACAGTCATGACAGACACTTCGAAATTGATGCTGTTATGTTGTGCGTAAGCAGCAGACTGGAAGCTTCTTTAAGGCACTTTGTGATAGTGCTCTCTTTGAAATGAACGGCAAAAAAGCAGCACCGCATCACTCAAAGATATCAGATATAAGAAATCATAAACTGCATGTACAGAAATGGTAATACTTTAGTGTGCTGATTTTAAGAGATTACTATAGTGCATCTCTAGGTCACTTGTTGCTATTAAGACAAACAAAGCTTTTGTGAAGGTCTTGTTACATACAGTGCATTTATTTTTCATCTGATTTCAGGTTGTTGTGGAACTAGAGCACACTCTGGCCCAACCTTGTAACTGAACAATTAGTAAAGCTCATCTATTAATTAGGAATAATTAGGTATATTATTACATTTATATAGTGTTTTTCTAGCCTACTCAAAGCACTTTACATAGTCAATGGGGAGCCACTTCAACCACCACCAATGTGTAGGATCCACTTGGATGGAGCAATGGCAGCCATTCTTGCACTAGTATGCTCATCACACACTAGCCATTTGATGGTGAAGGGATAAGAGAAAAAGTTATCCGGTGAAAGACAGGGGATGATTGGGGACCAGAATGACAAGACCGTGGTGCACATTGGGAAAGATTTAGCAGAATAAAGTCAACTTTACGGTAAATCATGTAATGGAGGACATCAGTGGAAATTAAGTATTAAATGCATTTTGTACTGAAGCCAGGAAGCACTTCTTTACACAAAGAGTTGTGGGAATTTTGAGAAAACTACTGACACATGCAGAAACCTTAACAATCTTAAAGAAGTATTTGCATTAAATATTTGGACAGCTTAGCTATTGGCTACACAAATAAGCTTGAGGGACTGAATGGTCTCCTTTCATTTATCAAATTTCTTATGTTCTTATGAAATACCCTACCCTTGTGGAAAGATGCCCTGGGATGATTTATGATCAGAAGAGAGTCAAGACCTAGGTTGTATGTCTCATCCGAAGGACGGCACCAATCTTTAGAGCACAGGGGCATTAGGACCCACACACAGACCACAGGGTAAGTGCCACCTGATGACCTCACCAACACTTTTTCCAGCAGCAACCAAAACTTTTCCTAGATGGTCACTCACCCAAGTACATGGTCAGCTTCAGTTGGATGACCTGTTCTGAAGTGCAAGTGATATGTCTGCTGGCACCTATTTTTTTTAAACTGCTAAAAATAATTTCTGTGTCAAAGGGAGATAACACCAGAAACATCAGACGAAAGGTAGAAAAAGACTTAAGGTAGGACATAGCATCTAAATGTTTTGGTTTAGCCAGGGGCGCGGTGCTGTTAAACATAAAGAATGTTGGCAGTCGCCTGCTATATACTAACTGTGTAAGCCCGTGCTGTTAAAAGCACGGGATTGTAGAAAGTATTGAAATCGTCAGAACTACTCTGGGCATCTCTCTGCTATAAGGATTTGTGTTGCCGACGTGCTCGCATTGTTTGTGCATTAGCAGCTAAGCGACTGTCTTTCTTAGCACGTTTTCTTTTGCCGGTGTGCTGGCCTCGCTTGCATATCCTTGGAGCTGGAGCTCTCACCCCGACTCTACGTCTCACTTCCAGGCCGGACATACACGCACACTTGCACGCATAGAACTCTATTTAATTTCAAAAGCAACAGGGGCGCGGTGTTGCTCAAACATAAAGAATGCAGGCAGTCACCTCCAGTTCGACCTCTGGTGGTCGTTCCGAGTGCCAACCGGATGATAACATGCATACAAGACTGTAAGATCACCCCCCACCCTACCTAGATGGGGGTCAGTTAGGGCTGAATTCACCCTAAAGTATTTTTAGTCGATCATTGAGAAACATGTGTACCAAGTTTCATGAAAATCGCTCCAGCCGTTCGGACATGATGCTGGAACATACATACATACATACACACATTGAATTTTATATATATAGATTTTGTGATTTATGTAGTAAATATCTATTTCTTTTTGCTCCTTGTTTTATTGGATTGCTTTTTATTTAACATTATTTTTTTATTTATTATTTTCATTTGGTCTTCCATGTGTGCTGTTGTTACTTTTTTACATTTCTTGTTCTCTGTATGTTGAGCCCAAGGGGACAGGGCCTTCTCACATTGTAGCTGCTGTCTGCGGTGCGGGTGGGCCTATTTAAAAGTTCTAGATTTTGCAGATAACCGCTGAGGTATTAGCAGTCCTGCTCATTGTGTTCAGCTCCACATCTGATTCTCTTGAAATTTAGTTTAATTGGTCTTTTCACTTTTTTGTTTGACTATTGGTTATTGGAACACTTGGCTATGTTTCTTGTTTTTAGGATTTGTTTTTTGTTTTATTTTCATTTGCCTGCTTTAGGAGGCATCATAAGAATTTCACTTTGCTGTCTTCATTTTTGGAAATACTACATTTTTTATTAAATTTTTGGTGCTTTGGACATCAGCTTATACTTACTGTATATTTAGCTTTTTATTTTTTAATAAAGAAATTAAAGTAAATCTTGTTTGGGTCAGGGATTTCAGTGGTTCCCCTCTCCCTTAAAGTATAAGCCTCAGGCCTGTTTATGGTTTTTATATCTAGGCCTATTTGAAGGATTCAGGTCCCTTTTGAAATTGCTGGCCCCAAATCATGGGGAGCTATTTTCAGAGTACATTCTATTTAATAAATATAAAGAATGTATACTTTTTTTCTGTTTCAATATGTATTGTATTATCCTTACAAGGCAAAAACTTTCAAAAGTTATATAGAGAAAAGCCAAGTAAAATGACACCTTTTATTGTCTATCTAAAAGGATTACAATATGCAAGCTTTCGAGGCAACTCAGGCCCCTTCTTCAGGCAAGATGTATTATTATTTAGTATTTGTAGTATTATAGTATTATTTAGTATTAGTTATTTAGTAACTATTGTTGCAAATTGTCACTGTGTTTAAGGCCTCACAAGCCCAAGGACATAGGTTCACTTAACATTCATTCCCTGTTTGTTATGTATTAGAGAGTTCCAAAGCACACAAAGTCCTAAAAATACTCAAAATGCCCACTAGGAGGGAAATAACCATTAAACCCATGCTAGTAATGAAAGGGGCCAAGTAAAATTGTAAAAAAAATAAATGGATATATTTTAACAAACACCCCGAAGGAGCCCACAGACACAGAAGGAAATGCTTTCAAAAATAGGCAATTTAGAGCAAATGAAAATTCCCAGGGCAAAGTAAAAAAAAAAAAAAGCAAAATGCAATGAATCTCACTAATCAAAAAGAACAAAAAACACTTAAGAAACTCGCCACACCACAAGTGCATTAACAAAAAAGCTGAAGGGACTGTGGGTTTTCCTCCACCTTTTTTAGGGCTGAAACAACTCCTTGACAGTGATGGGCAGATGTCACTGCCTCTTGGGGGACCAGCCATAAAACACACAAAACATAAGAGTATACATTGGTACATAGAAACTAAATTGCCAATGATATTAGCATAAATAAATAATTCACAAATTAATAAAAAAGACATAAAAATGGCATTTGAACCCTGGCTGAAATATAACACTGTCTTGTTGAAATTATATGTTTTCCAAATGCCAGTGTGGCTTTTCCCCAATTTACTCCCACATCTTACAGGCATGTTAATTAAAATGACTGTCAACTGGGAAATGGCTTAGTAAGAGTTCGCTCAGGTGATAGCGCTGTGATGGAGTGGCGTCCTATAAAGGGTGAAAAAATGGATAACAATGAAGCAGCTCTCTTTTCTACACCATGAACAACAGGTATTCTCCTATACTAATACATGCAGGACTGCCTCTAAGTACTGAAAGCTTTTGTACAAAACCACCATTTTTCTCCACATCAACAGTTCAAATCCTGCTGACTACACCAAACATGGGTTTGTCATGGTTTGTTCTCTTCTCCTAGATTACCCATGAAAAGCACTGTTCTTGTCTCTTGGTTCTTTGTTTATGGATGGACAGGAAATACCCTATTACACCTACCAACGTGCTTACCCAATACTCACCACAGCAACCTGAAATATTTGGCCTTAGACAGAGACAGCCTTAGGGGTGTGTGGGCCTAGGGCTGACCAACCCCATGTGGGGCCGGTTACGTCAAACGCTGTTACTGGTATGTGTGGACTGTATAAACTTGCGCACTAATTTAATAAAAATAATGTTAACATCCATCCATTATCCAACCTGCTATATCCTAATACAAGGTCACAGGGGTCTGCTGGAGCCAATCCCAGCCAACACAGGGCGCAAGGCAGGAACCAATCCTGGGCAGGGTGCCAGCCCACTGCAGGGGACACACACACACACCAAGCACACACTAGGGACAATTTAGGATCGCCAATGCACCTAACCTAAATGTCTTTGGACTGTCTGAGGAAACCGGAGCACCCGGAGGAAACCCACACAGACACGGGGAGAACATGCAAAATCCACGCAAGGAGGACCCGGGAAGTGAACCCAGGTCTCCTTACTGTGAGGCAGCAGCACTACCACTGCACCACTGTGTAATGTTAGCATACACCGGATTTTCTCATTGCAGCATTGAGTTAGATTTTTGCAAGATAACACGCAGACTTTATCAAAATATAACTGGAGAATATAACTTGGCAAATCCCTCGAATGAGACACGCGGACCTCAAAAGCGAGGCCCCCATAGGTGCGGGACCTGGGGCGGTCGCCCCACTTGCCATCCCCAAACTCCACTCTTGCCCTTAGATACCTCCAGCACACATATGCACCATTCTCTTTACCCAAATTGCTACTGCTATGAAAACTGTGCAGAGATGTTTCTCTGTATCCATAAAGAACCGAATTAGGTGAGAAGTAGACCCCTAATCCTCAGCAGCTGCAATTGGCAGTGAACATATGGGTAGGTCACAGTATGAACAACTGCAGAAAAATCAGTATCAGCAAATACATAACACAGAATGCAAGCATACAACCTGTGAGGTCCAGCTCGACGGTCATTCCTAGCGGAATCAGTAGCAAAGCCAGCTTCATCCCAGGTGGCTACCAGTTACCAGTTACAGTTTACAGATTTTTTTGCATTATGCCATGCTGACATGCTTGTGATTGTAGAGCCACAGCTGCTTAGTGGCAACCTTAAAGTGATGTCAACTTAGTGCTCTCATACATTGCTTTTTATGCCTGACAGACCTGGCATGGAGTGAACAGTGACAATCATTCAGCATGTCACCTAGGCCAGAGGTAGCTCCACGGCTCCTCAGGTGTGGGTGGTAGCCTTGACCTCGTGCAGTTGATTTCTTCATAAACAATAATGTTACAAATGTCTTTATTACACATAACAGATGCAAATATTCCCAGCCTAACACTGGTATTAAACAGTTCCTAATAACATAAAACATAAACTAAAGAATAAAACATAGTGTTATGAGACTCGGTAGCTTGATCAAACAATCTGTCAAGACAGTCCTGAAGCCTATTGCAATATTAAAAGCTCTATACCCCATATAATCATGAAGTTATTTTGTTGTTTTTTTCATGTGACATAAAATAAAATTACTTTGAAGATAAACAACAAGCCTTACTTATTATTTTTTTTATGCCTATACCTTCAGGCCCAGTTCACATTAGTCTCTATTTCTGAGTTTAGACTACCCTTCCTTGGTGTTTCCCTGAAACTGAGGCTTTTGAAAATGCTCTTTAGAACCATGTACTTCTGAAAATGGTGCCACAGCATTGTAGTGTGTATGGGTGACAACAAAAACTTTTAATCTCTTAGGCTCCAGACTCTCATTTCCTCATGCTCATTACGTAGCCCTTCCCTGATTGAATCCAGCTCATTACAATGTCTGATTGGTCACCCTTCATGGAAGACAGCCACATTCCAACATAGCTGGTACAGAATAGTTGCTAATTGTGTTGATTATCTGTTTGCACTGTAACCAGTAGGGGGTGCCACTGAGCCCCCAAACCTCAGATACAGTCACACCTGATGCAGTTCTGGGTTCAAATAAAGGATTTGTTCATTAAACACATTATCTTCACAAGTGAGCAAGATCCAATTCCACAACCATGGGTAATATACTACTATTTCTTCTCCTTCCATTCCTCTAGGTCAGTGTTGTGTGGTCAAGCAGGTTCTTTTATGCCTTACCCAAGAGTACTTCTAATTCCATCATATTGCATTCAGGTGGC
Source organism: Polypterus bichir lapradei (assembly GCA_026402145.1). Taxonomy (NCBI): domain Eukaryota; kingdom Metazoa; phylum Chordata; class Cladistia; order Polypteriformes; family Polypteridae; genus Polypterus; species Polypterus bichir. Next base: position 44,851,569 of record JANRMT010062814.1, read on the forward strand.
ACTACTGTGTCTGTCAGAACTTTCTTAAAATAACATCTCCTCCTTTTTGCAGTACCCCTTGGTGATCCAAAAGACACCCAGCAACACCGCCCATTGGAACTAAAAGTCCCTTGTCACGCTGGAGTGCACCTGGCAAATTCATCCAAGGGATGCTGCCATCTAGTATACTGGGGAAGGAATTCTTCTGGATGTGCAGTCTCCTTCAGTTTATCCATTATGGTCTCCTGGCTAGAAAAGGCAACATCAACCTCCACAGCCAGGATGCTTGTCCATCCTCATCCTTCCAGTGCAGGCTCCCATTTGGACAAGGAACCACCTTCTACCTTGGCCAGGATGCCACTCCATTCACCCTGACACCAATAGTATCTAAATTGAGTTTTATACAGTTTGAGTGCTGCATGAATAGGCAAAAGGAAAATAATTTATAGTTTGCTACAGCTTTGCGATAAATCCTATGGCCAGCAGCACTCCTACTGTACGTTTTCGAGAATTTTTCCACAAATGCACACATGTGCAGTGTAGGTAAATGTCTACAGTATGTCATATGTTGTTGTTGTTTCAGAGTGAATAAAAATAATTTTATAAAGAATATGAAAACGCTATGTAAACAGAGATTGTTTTCATTTAAAAATGTCATTTTAATTTTTAAATGACAATGTAGTAGTGTGGATGTGGCTTCAGTAGATGACTGCAGCTTTTTCTTTATCAACAATTTCAAGTACAAATGTGCCACAGAAGCTTAGATTCACCAGTCAGCATTTCTATGTGTCTCCATGCTGGAGTATGACTTGTCAACATTGTTCTCCTGTCCACAACTGGTTCCTGCTTTGCGCTCTGAATTGCCAGAGCTGATTCCTGTCCTATCCAACAAGTAATCAAAAAGGGAAGAAAATGAATGGTGGGTATTTGGGTTCACTAACAGCAGCCATCATGCATACACTTCAAAGCAGGTCATCCACCTGAGGCAAAGCATGTTCAAGACCGGCCAATACTTGGATGGGAGACCATCTAGGAAAAGCTTAGGTTTCTGCTGGAAGAGGTATTGGTGTGGCCAGCAGGGGCCACTTACCCTCTGTTCTGAATTTGGGTCCCAATGCCCATGTGCATTGTGGTCAAAAAAGATCCATGGGCATCCTTTATAAAGAGTAGGGTGTTTCCCAATGTCCAGGTGAAATTGCTGACCATGGCCTAGACATTCTGGCCCGCTAATCACCCCCTGGCCCTAACTGGCTAACTATTCTTCTCATCACTTCACTACCTAACAGCTAACGTGTGGGTGAGCATACTGGAGCAAAAATGGCTGCTGTTGCATCATCCAGATGAATGCTACACATTAGTGGTGGTTGAAGTGGCTCCCCACTCACTGAAGCTCTTTGAATAGTGAGAAAAGTGTTATATAAATGTAAAGAATTATTATTATTATTAAAAAATAATAATAACAATAATTACTAAGTATATACTGAACATTCTTTTAGGGGATTGTGTTGCTTGCCAAGTTTTGTTCCTCTCTGAAACCCTGACCTGAATCATAAAAATATAACAGAGGAAAAAAACACAGTTCAAATCCTTCTTCATTATTATTAGTTTGAAAATGACATTTTGGCTAAAACAGTCATATCATTTAAAAGGCTGAAATCCTGTATGGTTTTAGAAAAGCTAACAATGGTACCATACAAAACACATTTGTCCTTTTCCCTTGGGTTTGAAATAAATGAGAAGCCATCAGCATTATTCTAAAAATGCAAACAAATGACTTTTTAAGCAGAGGTCTGTCTGCTTGACATCCTGGAATGAGATAAAAGAAATGAAATGCAGATTTACACTAAATTCCTTTGGGTTAACACTCTGAGCTCAGTTTCCTTCATTAGCGTAGCAGTTTTCCATTTTAATTTGCTTTGTCGTTCTGGAGATCATGACTTTTCATTGTTCCCTGTGAAATAAACAGTTCATCATTACAACTAACATATGCTTTTAATTGTACTTCAGTAATCATCTTTTGTGCATGTATTGTATACAACTGTTTATAATCTTTGAGGCACATTTTATGAATTTTACAGAAATTGAAAGAAGATTTTGTTTCAAAAGGCATACATCCCCGTAATCAGTGTATACTACAAAAATCTGATCTGGTAGAAGGGCACTCCTGGTTGGGAATCACTAGGAACATGTCACTTTTTTAGACACAGCACCATTCCCAATATATTTTGGTGTTTATGATTAAATACCAATATTTAAATCAATTGCTTAATGGTTTTGCTGGTTATTTCTATTTTTCATAGTGCTAATCTGTTAAAGGGGATCTTCCTAAAGTGCTACACATGATGGCTTTTTTCTTTTCATTCAGTGACCACAGTTAGTGCCTGATATATGACGCAGTACCTGAGCCCATTCCTACTATGAAGTGCACCAACAGGCACAATTACTCTTACACTGTTGAAGCATAATTACGTTTTTCCATTTCATGGGAAGTGCTAACTTGAAACTTCAAATTACCACGTAAAAAAAAAAAAAAAAAAAAAAAAAAAAAAAATATTTATATAAAAACACATTGGTTCGCAAAATTTTTCGGCCCCCTTGAACTTTTCCACATTTTGTCACATTACAGCCAC
>JANRMT010062814.1:44854577-44930124 GCA_026402145.1 Polypterus bichir lapradei
TTTTTTTTTTTTTTCATGGTGATGTTTAGCCAGCTGGAAAATCAAGTCTGTAATTTCTCAGGTGCATTGCATGACTACCTCAGACATGAATCACATGAGTGACTGGGTAACGGAAGTAAATGCAGCTGCATATTTGGAAGATATTTATTCTTTGCAGTTTTATTTAATAAGCTATTATTTTAATGAAAGCACTTGTGGACACAGAAGGTGTGTCTGCTAACAGCATAGCACATTGGAAAAGTGAGGCATAGTAAGGTAAGTTTGCAGTTTAATAAAATACTGTAGTAACACATCACAGTGCTTTATTATGAACACGTCAGGTAAAATAAATACGGTTTGATGGGTGTCACTGGAGCAATGTTAATGTGAACATGAAGTAAAGTAAAATGCAAATTAAAAGTTTTGCTTGTGTCACTATCTGAACATGAAGCTACAATGCTTCTAAAATTCCTCTTTCAGGTCACTATAAAGTAAAAAAAAAATGTTGGCAGCATTAACTGAAAGTATATATTAAATAAGATATCGACTTATTGTTGGACTACCAACTTACTGCTTATGCAATGTGACAGACGGCTTCAGCCTTTACCTGGCTGGGACGCCAGTAAGATGGAGCGGCCAGGGGAGAAAGTGTTTCTGAGGCACTAACTCCTCTGGGACACTAGAGATCAGCCCTCCTGGGTGACTGTGACACCACGGATTCCAGGAGGGCAAGCCGGGACTTTGAGTCTGATACTGTTCAGTTGGGTTCTGTGGGGGCCACCAGGGGGAGCTGCAGAGCCCTACAGTGGACTTCCACCACACCTGGGAGTAATTCCAGGTAATAGTAATGAGGCACCTGGAGCACTCCCAGGAACTGAATAAAAGGAGCCGCCTCACTGCATTCAAGGAGCCAGAGACAACAACAACATTTATTTATTTATTTACTTACTTATTTATATAGCATATTTTCATACTAAAGAAGTAGCTCAAAGTGCTTTACAGGATGAAGGAAGAAAAAAAAAAAAAAAATAAAATAAAAAATAAAAATAAAATTTGGCAATACTAATTAACATAGAATAAGAGTAAGGTCCGATGACCAGGGAGGACAGAAAAAAACAAAACAAATTCCAGACGGCTAGAGAAAAAAAACAAAATCTGTAGGGGTTCCAGGCCACGAGACCGCCGAGCCCCTTCTAGACGGAAGGTGGAGGGCAAAGCTTGCTGTGAGAGGAATGGAGGTAGAAGAAGGAAGAAGAAAGTAGAAAAAGGATGAAGAAGGAAAGGACTGACTGTACTGTGCTTTGTTGTTCTGTGCTGTGGAAGCAAAGAAAAAGTGTTCCACCACTGAAATAAAGTGCGTTGTGTGCTGGCACTCGTGTCTCTGCCTGTCTGTGTCAGCTGAGGGCAGCTGTACGCACCCTGGTGGTCCACAGTAGCCACGATCTTGTAATGGATAAGGCTAGTTTAGAAGATATGTTGTTCATGAAGGTTGTGCGTGGAGACTTCAGCATTCCCTTGTTGTCCGAGAGACGTTCATGATACTTAGCTGAACAAATCTCCTGGTTTGAAGGTCGGCACAAACACGACTAAATAGCTTGACCAGGAGAATTGCAGGGAAATCTGGCTATGAAGTCAGAGGCTATGTAATCACACTGTGCAATTGACTTTATATAGATAATCGATATATTTAAATAGCACAACACCCAAAGAAAGCAGTCAGCATTACTTTTAAAGTATGACTATGCAAAAAAGTCGAAAAAAAATGTAAAACAGATTATGTTTATTTTTAAAATGTGCAATGTGCTCTCTGCACACGTGACACACATTTATATGTCTAATTGTTTTTCTTTAGGAGACTTTTCAACCGTAAACAGTAACTTGTCTGTCGGACCAGGTTAATGAGAACACTTCTGATCTTTGCAGTTCAAAACCACCGCCCCTAATCTGAGTGCCATCTTCATGAGGCGTTAATTTGGTTTAGAAATGTGACACCGAATGAGTTAATTGATGGATAAGTGCCCAGTCCTAGGTTGATTCCTGTTTTGTTACTAGTGATAGGCCAATCTCAGTGTTTTACTTCACAAAAAAAAATGTGCAAAATAAATTACGTTTCACTTCAATTGAAATTTGTGCCATTGACACCAGAAAAACATTATTCAGTTCCTGTCTGAAATTGTTTTTATGGATTAATTTGGCATGTGTCTACTTGACATTATTTCAGTGGGAAATAAAAATACTGGCAGTGTGCCTATCCTCAACTAGGATTGCTAGAGAAGACACAGGGAAGAGGTGTTAGCAATGGTGAGTTTTCATGTGGAAAAAACACAGGAATGTGCACAATGGAATGTACTGATGTGTCTTTGTCAGCCTGTCACATTTCTAAAAAACATACTGAACTCCTCTTTGGTGATGTGAAGGGGAGGCATTAGAAGGATTGATTTTACTGGTGTGATATAGATTACATGCTTTAAGCATCTGCAGAAAAGGAACATAGGTAAACACAGAAGTGTGTACAAGGATTTAGAGGACAGTATTCCTTGTTTCCACCCCCTAAAAAACTTTTGAAACCCTTATTAGTGAGATTTTGTTTTCCAATTTTGAATTCACCAGCAAAGCTAGTTATAATCTTAGTTTAGCCAAACTGTATGAAACTTGGCTGTTTCACTCATCACTGTTTGTGACCACCAGGATATGCTCCAGAATGATGAACTGGATTAAATAGGTTAAGTTATGTTACGCCTTTAACTATTGCTCCTTTGGCATCACTTATCTCAAATCTAACTATCTTTTGAAGACAAGTTTCAGTTATCCTCTCCAGTTTAGATAGATAGATAGATAAATACTTTATTAATCCCAAGGGGAAATTCACATAATCCAGCAGCAGTATACTGATACAAAAAAAAAAATACAATATTAAAGACTAATAAAAAAGCAGGTAAAAACAGACAATAACTTTGAATAATGTTAGCATTTACTCCCCCGGGTGGAACTAAAGAGTCGCATAGTGTGGGGGAGGAACGATCTCCTCAGTCTGTCAGTGGAGGAAGACAGTGACAAAAGTCTGTCACTGAAGCTACTCCTCTGCCTGGAGATGACACTGTTATCCAACTTTACTCCTACAATAGAGCCTGCCTCCTTAACAAGTTTGTCCAGGCCTAAGACGTCCTTCTTCTTTATACTGCCTCCCCAGCACACAACCGTGTAGAAGGTCTGTACCCTCTGCACACAGTCACCTCTGATGATCACAGGGTCCATGAGGGGCCTGAGCCTCCTAAAATCCACCACCAGTTCCTTGGTCTTACTGGTGTTCAGGTGTAAGTGGTTTGAGTCGCACCATTTAACAAAGTCTTTGATTAGCTTCCTGTACTCCTCCTCCTGCCCACTCCTGATGCAGCCCACAATAGCAGCGTCATCAGCGAACTTTTGCACGTGGCAGGACTCCGAGTCGTATTGGAAGTCTGATGTATATACAGTATATAGGCTGAACAGGACTGGAGAAAGCACAGTCCCCTGCGGCGCTCCTGTGTTGCTGACCACAATGTCAGACCTGCAGTTCCCAAGACGCACATACTGAGGTCTGTCTGTAAGATAGTCCACGATCCATGCCACCAGGTGTGAGTCTACTCCCATCTCAGTCAGCTTGTCCCTAAGGAGCAGAGGTTGGATGGTATTGAAGGCGCTATAGAAGTCCAAAAACATAATTCTTACAGCACCACTGCCTCTGTCCAGGTGAGAGAGGGATCGGTGTAGCATACAGATGATGGCATCCTCCGCTCCCACCTTCTCCTGGTATGCGAACTGCAGAGGGTTGAGGGCGTGGCGGACCTGTGGCCTCAGGTGGTGAAGCATCACATGTGATGTCAGAGCAACAGGCCGGAAGTCATTCAGCTCACTAGGATGTGATACCTTTGGGACTGGGGTGATACAAGATGTTTTCCAAAGCCTCAGGACTCTCCCCTGTTCCAGGCTCAGGTTGAAGATGTGCTGTAGAGGACTCCCCAGTTCCAACGCACAGGCCTTCAGCAGTCGTGGCGATACTCCATCTGGACCCGCTGCTTTGCCGGCACGACGTCTCCTCAGCTCTCTGCTCACCTGAGCTTCTGTAATTGTGGGTGGGGATGTTTCACCTATGCTGGTATCAGCAGAAGGATGGTTAAAGGATGCAGTACTCCGAGGTGAGAGTGGGTTAGGGTGGTCAAACCTATTAAAGAAGTTGTTCATTTGGTTTGCTCTCTCCACGTCTCTCTCGATGGTGGCACCCCGCTTCGAGCTGCAGCCAGTGATGATCTTCATCCCATCCCACACTTCCTTCATGCTATTATTCTGCAACTTCTGCTCCAGCTTTCTCCCGTACTGCTCCTTCGCCGCCCTGAGCTGGACTTGGAGTTCCTTCTGCATGCGCTTGAGCTCATGCTGATCACCGCCTTTAAAAGCCCTTTTCTTCTGGTTCAAAAGGCCCTTGATTTCACTTGTAATCCATGGCTTGTTGTTAGCATAGCAGCGTACTGTTCCTACAGGAACAGCAATGTCTATACAGAAGTTGATGTCATCAGTTGTGCATTCAACAGCCTCTTCAATGTTCTCACTATGTGACCCCAGCAGTATATCCCAGTCTGTAGTTCCAAAGCAGTGTCTCAGAACCTGCTCTGCCTCAGGGGACCACTTCCTGAATGAGCGTGTGGTTGTAGGTAGTGCCCTCACTCTTGGTTTATAGTGAGGCTGAAGCAAAACCAGGTTATGATCTGCTTTCCCAAACGCAGGTAGCGGGGTGGCGCTGTATGCGTCTTTAACATTTGCATACAGTAGGTCAATAATCCTATTTCCCGGGGTGTTACAGTCCACATACTGGGAGAAGGCAGGTAATGTTTTATCCAGCATTACATGGTTAAAGTCTCCAGCAATTATCACAAGCGCCTCAGGGTGCTGCGTTTGTAACTTAGCAACTGCGGAATGGATGACGTCACTCGCTATCTCCGCATTCGCTTGAGGGGCGATGTAAACAATAACAACAATCACGTGTCCAAACTCTCTGGGCAAGTAATATGGACGCAGACTTACGGCCAACAGTTCGATGTCCCTGCAGCAAGTGGAGATTTTAACGTTTACATGTCCAGAGTTGCACCACTTTGTATTGACATAGACAGCGACTCCCCTACTTTCTTCTTACTGCTGGTATTTACGTCTCTGTCCGCTCTAACTGTGCTAAATCCAGGTACCTCCACGTTAGCATCAAGGATAGTAGTTGTTAGCCACATTTCACTAAAACACAGCAAGCTGCATTCTCTGTAGGTCCTGACATTTTTCACCAGCACAGCCAGTTCGTCGATCTTATTTGGTAGTGAGTTCACATTTCCAAGGATCACAGAAGGCACCGACGGTTTATAATGCCATTTTCTCGCAAGCTGCTTGGCTTTTATCTTATCTTTTATCTTTGTGCTGGCTCGGCTGCCCCGATATCGTCTTCTTACCTCGTCAGGTAAATAGGGAACCACACCGGCATGGGCATTTCTTCTCAGTGCTTTAAGCTGACTACTTGAATAGGCGAGTCTCGGAGTGTAAAAATCCATGTCAAGTAGTAAACATAGTAAAAAGTGTCCAGGGAGTGATTCCACATAAAAGAAAGTGGTAGAAGTGATCAGTGAAATAGAGAAAAAAAGGTAAAAAGATAAAGTCATACATGGAGCTGCTGGAATGGCTGCCACTCGCTGCGGCGCCGGAAATGTATATAATATATATATAATATGTTTACTGCATAATGGTGTGAATATGCCTCCAACTGCTCTTTCATGACACAGATATGCTAATATTTAAACTACCGTATATACTCACGTTTAAGTTCTCCCGCAGATGAGTTGGGGCTTGACTTTCCAGTAAAATTTCTGGTATTTTATAATGTCGGTTGTATAAGTTGAATGCGGAAAACTCACGTTATTGGTACAAGAGATTATAATATGCTAACGCCCACCTGAGAGAGTAAACACGGAGCACACTGCCTTCTTTTTTCTATATCAGCGCATGCTCCTAACCTCTCTCTCTCTCTCTCTCTATTGTGCCTACGCATGTTTGCACCGATTTGTGTTTTTTGTATTTCACACTCTCATACACCTTTATCGTAAGAGCATCCCTTATCTGCGATGGAGCGTTCTATCGGAAGAAAATATGGTAACTGTGCTGCTGCAACAAAATTCCATGTGTCTGAAAAACTGGTGCGAGATTGGAGGAGGCAAGAAAATGTAAAAAAAAAAAATTAAGTGTCACATTTTTAAACCGGCGTATAAGTCGGGGCCTTATGATCAGTATGATACGTGAGCATATACGGTAACTATATTTAAACTTGTGTAACATTCACTAACTTTTTGTTTATACAGTGGTGCCTTGGTTTGCCAGCATAATTCGTTCTGGAAACATGCTTGTAATCCAAAGCACTCGTATATCAAAGTGAATTTCTCCATAAGAAATAATGGAAACTCAAATGATTCGTTCCACAACCCAAAAATATTCATATAAAAATGATTAATACAAAATATAAAGTAAAAATACATAAAACAAATTAACCTGCACTTTACCTTTGAAAAGAATCGTGGCTGGTGTGAGGGAGATGAGAGAGAGGAGAGGAGGAGAAGGGTTATTGTGTAGGACAAATTTAACCATAACTAATGGAATCACTGCTATCTGTTGGCTCACTGGAATCTTTTTCTTTTTCTCCGACTTTAACAAGAAACCTCTCCAATGACAGCTGCTTTTGCCTCCTTTTGAGGATTTCGTGGAAATGTGACATTGCATTGTCGTTAAACAGATTCATCGCTCACGCACAAAATAAAAAAATGCTTTACGCACACACGTGGTCACAATGCTATAGTAAGCAGTATACGCTCGTATGAATGTTGACTATACGAGTGATGCACGCTGATTGTGAGACAGAGTATGGGAGACAATTACCCACAATATTGCAGTGAGAGACAGAGAAGAACCATCGGTTCAGTTGTGATCACGTGATGTTCGGCAGACAAAGTGTACTACTCATATTGCAAAACCTCATTTGTTTATCAAGTTAAAATTTATTACAAATCTTTGCTCGTCTTGCAAAACACTAGCAGACCAAGTTACTCGTATTCCAAGGTTTTACTGTATAGGTTTTGATTTTGTTGCATCTTTCTTGCAGCCAGCTTTGTGGGATGTCAACCTTGAAGGTCTTGCATCATACACTGTCAGACACGATAGCTATAATTTTCTGATCAATTCCATCCATGTTGTTAGATTGTCCTTACTTTACATGGCTGGGCTTAAAGCTGCAACTTTAAAAAGTATAGAGAGAGACACTGTTGACATTGACTTTACTTGGTGGGAACTGATGCTTATAATGAATAGAGTGGGTTAATAAATAACCTGCAGGTGCTGAGAAATCCATGTGGGTCAATGGAGGCCCAGACCAGTGATAGATATACCAAAGAATACTCTGTACAGCTTTCTAGAAAATCATTGGGAAAACTGTCTTGACTACATCTCTGCAACTAAAGGCACTTTAAGTGCTAGGGTTATTTAAAGATTTTTTTTTTCAAGAAAAGCATAAAAGCATTCAATGGTACCTTTACCCCAAGCCACTTTCAAGTTTAGGTTACATTACAGATTATTATTACAGTTTTAGCACAGGAGAGCACTTTGGTCAGGGTCAGTTGAAATGGCAGCCTTTTAAAAGCCAAAGCCTTGGCCATGACACTACACCAGTGAATTCAGAAAGTATTCAGACTTCCTCATTTTCTGCACACTTTTTTGTATTGTAGATTTAATTTTAAGTGGATAAAATTATTATATTTTGCGCATCAATTTACAGTCAATAACCCTTAATGATAAAGTGAAAGCATGTTTTCAGAAAGCTTTGCAGAATTATTGAAAATCAAAAACGGAATTCTCTCATTTATTTAATATTCAGAGCCTTAACTCAGTACTTTGCAGGAGCCCTTTTTGGCAGCAGTTACAGCTTTGAGTTTCGACAACCTTTAACACGTGGATTTGAGCAGTTTATCTTATTCTCAAGCTCTGTTAGACTGGATGCGAAGCATCTGTAAACTCCCACCTTCAGGCCTCTCTAAAGTTGACTAGGCCACTCAAGGGAAGTTTGGAGCTTGTCCAGAAGCCACTTCAGTATTGTCTTTTCTGTATGCTTCAGGTTAGACTTCAGGCTTTCTCTCTGTATTTGGCTGCATTCATCCTTTCCTCAATTCCAACCAGTTTCCCTGTCCCTGTGGCTGAGAAGCACCCCCACAGCATGATGCTCCCACCACCATGCTTCAACGTAGGGATGGCATTAGGCAGGTGATGAGTAGTGCCTGGTCTTCGCCAAACATGGTGATTGGAGTTCTGCCCAAAGAGATTCATTTTTATTTCATCATGCCAGAGAATCAATTTCCACAGGCTTTCACTGTCCTTGAAATGCCATTTGCCAAACTCCAAACAGGAGTTACCCACTCTACCATAAACACCTGATTGATGGACTGCTGCTAAGAATTAGTTCTTCCAACAGGTTTTGTCAGCTCTGTAGAGGACTTCTGAAACTTTGTTGGTGTGACCATTGGGTTCCAAGTCACCTCCCTGACCAAGGCCCTTCTTGCCCAGTTACTCAGTTTAGAAAGATGGCCAACACTAAGAAGAGTCCTGGTGGTTTCAGACTTCTTCAATTATATTATTACTAAAGTTACTGTGGTCCTGGGAAAACTAAAAGCTTAAAAATGGTTTTATACCCTTGCCCTAATCTATGCCTGACCACAAATTGCTCACAGAGAAATTCAGAGAGTTCCTAATGGCTGGTTTATACTTCGCTCTCTGAACACGTATGCACATGCATCTTGGCTGCCACGTGATCCCAGCATTCATTTGATGCGCCCTCTGAGCAGATCCTCAGAAATTAACGCGACACAAGGGGGTTGGGCATGGGTTGGGAATGCAGTGTGTTCAAATTGGAAAGTGATGTCAGAGTCTCTATTTATTGTACTATCAACATGTGACAGCAAGCCCCTTTGCAGATCCTCCAGGATCAATGTGCGTGCTTCAATGTCTGATGAATGGTTTGACGTAGTGAAGCAAAGTGCTGACATACAAATGTATTTGTGGTTCTTTTCTTTTCAAGCGTCACATATTTACCAACATAATGACGCAATGCATTTTAAAGGTTTCACATACCAACTTCTGTGCCACCTTCACAATAGCATTAGGAAGTAAAGAAGTGTATTTGAGCAACAGAGAAAAAATGTTTTTTTTTTTTTTTTAAAGTGAAAAGGTCTTGAACTGGCATTGTGTTGGTTTGTCACTAGAGCATGTTATCTACATAATAAGCATAGCGCCTTTCCATAATGAACAGTATATTCGAATGCAATATAGTACCAATGGGGGTGCTGGCAGGTGAATCCACTCATTCAGGGTCAGGTGGCATAGTGATTAAAGTGAAAATTTCGGCTTTAATTTTGAAATTTTCACTTTAATCTCGAAGTTTATTTTGTCATTAAAGTAGACCGTCGTAAACATCATCTTAAAAATGACCCAGTTGTTAATTGCTACGTGCTTCTGAGGCTTCACTTGAACTGACAGCAGCGGCAAGCAACAATCAGCACATAGAACACATTAAGTTTATAATATTCCAACTCTCTGCACACTGAATCCTTAGATTTATTTCACTTTCATGATGAAATGCATTCAAATATGTATATTATATTTTACCTATAAATAGTTAACTACATTTAAATAATGAATAATGTTAATAATTACACATGTGGGGACGGCATGATTGCAGAGAGATAGAGCTTCTGCTTCACAAGGAGTCACGTCACTGGTGTTCCCTGCCTGGAGTTTGCATGTTTTCCTGGTGGGTTTCCATAGTGAGCTCTGGTTTCTTCCAAGGACAAGCAAGTTTGGGGATTTGGTGATGCTACAATAATGCTAATGTATATGTGTGCTCATATTCTTCTTTCGATGACCTGATGCCCTGTCCTGGGATTGTTTCTGGCTTGTGGCCGATGCTTGCTAGATGGACATAATCATTAAAAATCTATCCTTTTCAGAGATAATGTGGCAAGGTGTCTTGGAAATTTAATGGATGTTTCGGGCAATTCACAACACAGCGAAGCTGAATGCTGTTTTCATACCTTGATGATATCTTGCACTTCCACCTGGTGGAATCTTCCAGATTTACATAATGTACGCATGCAAGTATAAACAGTAGACCACTTGCTCAGCAGTAGCGTCCACAGGCGTACGTGTCACGTCGTATGAAGTATAAACCTGGCCTTTGACTTTTTTCCTGACATGCAGTGTGAATTGTGGGACCTTGTATACACAGGTGTGTACCATTCTAAATGATGGCCAAGTAATTGAGTTTGCCATCATGATGTAAACAGATCATCTCAAAGATGATTAAAAGAATCAGGATGCATCTGACCACAATGTGGAGTGCCACAGCAAAGGTTCTAAATACTTATAAAAATGAGAGATTTCAGTTTTTATTTTTTTTACTTTTATACATTTGTAAACCTTTCAGAAAATACGTTTTCACTTTGCCATTATTCGTTATTGGGTGCAGATTGATAGGTAACGGTGGCAAATTTATCCATTTAAAATAAAATCTGAAGGAGTCATAATACTTTCTGAATCCACTGTACATTATTTGCATTCATATAAGAGCTGTTGATGTTTATTATCCACCCATCTATCCATTTGAACCTCCTTTGACCAATTTTGGGTTACAGGGGCTGCAGTTCCTCTCCCACACCAGGGCACATTCGGTTTAACTTGGGTGTGTTTGAAATGTGAGAGGGCAACTAAGGTTCCCAGAGAAAGACCCATATAGACACATAAGAAAGTGCAAAATTCTAACAGATGTGACGTATCATCAATAGACACTGTGCCATCATGCCAGCCATGTCTTTGTCATCACTAGGAGTGTTCCCTATCATGTTTACTATTATTTTGAAAGCCACTAACGTGTAGAGCCGGGTACAAATTAGGAAGAGGGATAACTAAGCATTTACTTGCTCTTTTATTGTGCTTGTTCATAAAACCCTGCTCAACATTGTGTATACATTTTTCAAAAGCTGCTCTTCTTAATTGATATACGTTACTAAGCACAATATTTGGCCTCTGTTAGAAGAATGCCATCATTTTCTCAGATTCTCTCAGTTTAAAAGAAGCTAAAAATAATCATTTCAGAGTTACATTTCTTTGAAGTCTAATGACAAGTTTACACAGATAACAATAGCTGTCTGGTACTCCAAGAGCATGTGGGCTTGTAAAATTTTAATGTTCTACAGCTTATTACTATAATCCTATGTGATATACTGGACAGCTATTGGCACTTATCCAGTGCAAGCATTATCAGGAAAAAGCGTAACAGAATCTTATTACTACTGTAATGATTGAAAGAATGGTCTGAAGTCTAAGATTACTTGTAAATGCCCACTATTATAAAACTTTATATAATGATGAAAGATTTGCACTGTCATCAGCATGTATTAATTCTGTTTTATTTTATTCAGTTTCTTTTCTGGGGAGCCTATTTAATCATAACATGTTTTTAAGATTGGACTGCACATTTTTTTAATCTTTTGCAAGCTTCCCTTTATATTTTGTATGCTGTTCCTACAGTGAAGCGCTTATTCTGGCCTTTGCCTTTATCTGTTTAATCTGTTGGATTATAAAAGCTGTGTCAAAGACTCTGTCTGCCTGAAACTGAATATGTTTGTTTCATTGTTTCATTTTTTTCCCTTTCATTCTATTTATATGCATTAACTGCATCTACAGAACTTGTTTATTATTACTGTTTTTGCTTTATGTATATTTTCTTGAATACACTGTTTTTTATGCTATTTTTGTGTTATCTACTTTAAGTACTGTATATGACTTTAGAATCTTTTTTGTGAAAGTACACAAGCTAAAGCTAGCAGTTTTTTATTCCAGTATATATAAACATATATACACCAGTAATGACGCACTGCATGATAACGTGCAGTGAATACACTTGACTTGAGCATTCCTAGTTTTCATCCTCTTTCTCCGTACATTTAGCATTTCTTTGCTCAGAGGTTGATGCGCTTGCTGCTTCCTGAGCAGCTCTTCTTTTTTCCACCCTAGCGGCCCACTTCTTCTCTTCTTTCGTCAACATCTTTTCGCGTTAAAACTGATTAAGTCAGTGTTTGTGTTGCAATTACTTCGCATGTTTTCTTTAATTTTTCACTTAAGCTGGCACTTAAGTCTTCAATCTGCCTCAAGAATGATTTAAGATATGAAGAGGTAGGGGAAGGGACGGTGAAGGTGGTAGGAAATGAGAACGGCAGCTGTATACATGAGCTACACAGCCGCCCTGCTTGCCGCTGCTGAGAGTTGATTCTATAATAAAATAAAATAAAAATAAAAAGAGGAATAACCTTGGAGGTCAATCATCTCCTGGAAAGCGGATAGTAGACGTCAAGTAGTATATGTGTACTAAATTTCAGGTCAATAGGTCAAATGGTTTGCAAGCTACAGGTGATTTAAAATCCTGGGCAGACAAACGGACAGCCACAGTAGAGTATTATATAAGAAGATTAAATTATACATTATATTACATTATTTTATCTCTTCTTACTGTTCAAATTCACTCATTGCATAAAATGTGGTTAGTCTTCATGAATATCTCTCTCTTGTTTGAGTTTAGATGTCCTGATTCTGCACGTCCTGATACAATCCGCCCTTGTTTACTTCCTTGCAAAAAGGACTGCATTGTTACTGCTTTCAGTGAATGGACACCTTGCCCCACTGTTTGTCAACCAGGTAAGTCGAAAAATAAATATCATAAGTTAGAAACTAATCAAAACTGACCAAATTTACTGCAAAAGTCAAGATTCTGTATCAAAATTAAGAACATCTGCAAAGTATGTTGCATTGCAATGATGGCTGCTGGAATAATTCTAAAATCTTAAAAGGAATTAAACCATCATACCTGTTTTTGATATTGTTTCTGTTGTCCAGCGCTTGGTAAGTCGCAGTGTGCTGTCATATCGGGATAATCCTGTGCTGATCTGGTCTCAGAGGTGGCTGGGGTGGCGACCCGGCTGGGACGCCCAAGAGGACCGGAGGAGGGCTTGCGCCTTCCCCAGACCATCTGGGGGCGACCGCCCTGGTTCCTTTGGGGGCCACGGGTACAGAGCTTTGAAGCTCCACCCTGTAGGGGCCCATGGTCACCGCCAGGGAGCGCCCCCATGGTTTTGGAGCCCTGGACCTCAGCACTTCCACCACACCAGGAAGTGCAGGGGGGAAGTGGAGCAGGGACACCCGGAGTGCTTCCAGGGTTGCAGCCGGCACTTCCGCCACACGGGGGTGTGTCCGTGGAAGATTGCCGGAACCCACCTGGAGCACATCCGGGTGATAATAAAAGGGGCCGCCTCCCTTCATTCAGGGCGAGAGTCGGGAGTGGAGTGGACTGAGCTTGCTGGAGGAGGCAAGGAGGCGGCCTGAAGAGGAAAGTGAAGGCATTGTTGTGAGGCCAGGACTTTGGGGGTTTTGTGGTGCACTTGACTGTTGTATATATTGTAAATAAACGTGTTTGTGGGTGACATGAACGTGTCTGCCTGTCTGTGTCCGGGCCAGCTTCCACAGGTAACATGGCCAATTTTAGGGGTTTAGCGCTGTTGCAGTGTGCCTCTGAGCTGTGGACTTCAGCGGACCAAGACTAACACCAAGTGCAGTTGCAGCATGATTTTTGGAGTCAAAGAAGTGGAACAAATTTGTATATTAAATTAGACCATCTCATGAGCAGATTTAACAAAACTACCATGATGGGTAATAAAAAATTAATTCTGAACACATCAAACTGACAGTTACAGACATGAAAATGCTCAAATATACCATTAAAAAAGTATGAAAACCATCTTTTATATTTGGATTGAAGTATAGTGTGATACTAAATTACAGTATTGTATATATATTTAATCCAAGGCACAGAAGAAGACAAGCAGTGCATGGAAATATTTATATTGCGTAATATCAGAAATAAAACAATACACATCAACATTTAACCATTAATCTTCAATAAATAAAGTCAATGTTCCCGATTAAGAAATCACTCAGCCACAGATTTAGAAAGTGCACATTGAAAGATACTGCCAGTTTCTTCCATGCAGTATTCCTTTTAAGTATTGTGGAGGTATCTTTGAGAGTGCCAGAATTATGGGATCTATGAAGCCAAACGTATCGATAACTTGCTAATATTGATTTTTGGAACAGGATTTGCCTGTTCGAGAAAGAAAGATTTGACGAAATCCAGCTCAGTTACTGGGGCAACCAATGCTCTGAAACTAACCTGCAAAAGTGCACGTTTAACATGAATAGTTAGCGCTTTGAAGCCATAGCAGAGTATCAATGTGCCCTCTTATCCAGTCTTAGGATAATATGAGATGCCTTGCACATAATTACAAATATTGAGGCCAAATATCTGGGGTCTCACATTTGAACAAGGTAAGCTACTCTTGAAAGAGTGGGTACTATCAGTAATTAACCCTTTTTTCTTTTGAATGTAATTACCGGACAGTACAGGATTTTGTTTAGGCAGCAGAACATTCCACATCCTTCACAGTAACAACTAAAACAACTCCATGTATGTTGAACACACTGTCATGGGTCTTAGACTTTGCTGATATCATTAATATAGCAAAAATGGAATATGATGCTTTCTTGAGATAATATGTTTCAAGTAAAGTAATATCACCAGGGCACATTTTGCACGTTGCAAAAATTTACCTCACAAACTTTACACGGACTTTACTGATTAACTGTTTTACACATTAATACTTTCAGCAATGTTACTTTATGCCATCTCCCTTTCTTTAGCCACTGATGCTGCTGTTTTGATCTTCTTTTATTGGATATCCCGATAATCTTCATGCACTGCCAACAGCATGACTTACTCTGCTGGCCTGAAGGTTTTTCCCACTATTCCACAGACTTGTAGTCCCCGGCTGATCAACTATGCAATGCTCGACTCATAAACATTGTAAATTTAGCTGTGAATCCGTTAAACTGGATCTACATATCTGGGATTGCCTGAGCCAAATGTAATCAGCCATTCTAGAACTGGGTAATCTGCAGGTACAAAACTGTGCTAAAGCAAGCCAGGATTCATTCTGAGATTAAGGATTATTTAATTTCACTTTCTGGAACAGACCCCAGCTCAAAGATCACATTTAAACTATTTGAAGCAGAAAGCTAGTAAACAAATCCAAGTAGTTCAGCTATCCATGGTTTCAGATGGAAAGTTATAAGCATAGGCATTTGAAGAGTATTTAATTAAGGAGCCAATGAAGGAGAGGCAGGATATTCAGCAGCCAATATGGGTTACTCATATTTTTGTATTACAAGAACTATGACTGTCAAATGCAGAATTCTCTGGAAATACAGATAGCTGTGGGGAATTTATGAACCATTCCAATTTAATTTTTAGCTGCAGTCAAACTTTATTTTCATTTGCTGACACTCAAAATGTCTATATTATTTTCATATCAACCTGCAGATTGTTGTAATGGGTAACATAAGTTGCATACTTGCTGTTTTTTTTCCTCATTGATTTTTAACTAGAATTTCTAGACATTTTTGAAAGCTGTTTTTGAAAGTTACATTTTAAAACTGAGTAGTAAATTAACTGCTAAATTTGTTTTTACTTTAAAAACTCTACAGCATAATTCAGACTGGAATGAGAAAGTATTAGCAACAGTTTTTGAATGTATTTGTCTAAGTACCTAACGGATGATCTAGCTTGTCATAACTGAGTAGAGAATATTGTTGACTTCCGTCCATTCTTTTAATCAGTGATCTACAAATTTGCTTCTGGATGGCTGTAGTGGCAGGAGGCTTTTTCTTCTGTAGCACTTATTGCTCATGCACCATTTTAATGATTCATTCTTAAGATTCCCAACCCTAAATTGCTTAATTTAGTCCACAACAGCTCCATTCCCTGTTTTAATTTTAAGTTCCATAGTCGGAGTGGTGGTTTTGAGGCTAGGGATTTGTGCCAGCAATCAGAAGGTTGCCGAATCCCGTTAACGTCAGAAGTGAGTCTACTCTGTTGGGATCTTGAGCAAGGCCCTTATCCTGCAATTGTTCTGTCCTGGATATGACATTAATCTGCTTCCAGCCCTGTAATCAGGTCCTCCAACTTACAGAGAAAACTTGAGGGTTGGTGGTAGGATTGGCACTCCGGCCACCGTAAAAAAAACCCCACAATGTTCCAATTTGGTGCTGAGGTGTCACCCACTGCCAATCCAGGTGGTTCCTGGTGCAGTAACGTGCTATAATCAGTGCATGCTCCCAACGCCCCCTCCTTCCCCTCTCTTATTAGCAGGAAGATGTAAAAAACAAAGGAAACCAAAGGTCTTCATCTAACTCCTGTGTATTCATTGTAAACCATCAGGTTTAGTAAAATATTTAGAAAGAAACTGAAGAGAAAAAAGTGAAGGGCAGCAAATTACTCATGCACTTGAGACTACAAATCAATAGGATAATTGTAGCTGCTGGTGTGAAAGTCAGGATCAAGCACGGGTCAAACACGTGCCGAAGGAAATCTCTCAGTTCAAAAGTTTGTTTTAAAAGATTTAGTGAAAATGTAAAGCAAATAGTCCACACAAGAATAAAGAAAAAAGGTAGATACACACATAGAACAAAAGGCAAAGAAATGGGAAAAAATGTTTCTTCTCTAAACTTAGCTTTTCTTGTCAAACATCAGTTGTTTCTATACTTAAAGACGCTTTACTAAACCTTCAGTTCGCTCTAAACATACGGCACTGCACGTTCAATACAGCACGTTAACTTTCATACTATTGAGCACGTAAGGCACGGTTTAAAACCATGTACCCTCCATGCCTTACACATGGCAGGGCAGGTCACTAACTGAGACTAACCTGTGGTCAGAGGGACAAAAACTAGTTAGAATATACCAATTCAATTCAACTTGTGGGGCTTCTAAGAACCTCCCGTAGACTATGCACTAATATACAGTATAGGCAAACATTTAAAATCACTTAAATAACTAGAAAATGGCTCTAACAATAATGTTTTTGGAAAGAACAGAAATCTGCAATAGAAGAATGACCTGATAATGCAAAAAGAAAACAATAACAAGCCATAAAATTAAATAAGATTTGTTATTGGTAAGGATTGATTTCTAATAAAATTAAGAATTTGGGTTGGGACAAAAATCTGCAGCCAGTACAATCCTCCAGAACAGTCTTTGTAGGCCTCTGCCCTAAACCCACTTGTTTTAATTCAGTGAACCAGAACCCAACACAGGAAAGTCAACTGTAATACAAGCACCAGTCCCTAACAGGGCACACTTACATGCACAGTCAGCCAGTCTGTTCAAGTTTATGGTTACCAATTAAGTAATATGGACATCCCTGGTGGAAAACAGGAATATCGGGACGAAAAGCATGTAGACACCGAGACTCCACAAAGAACACGAAGAGGCCAGCATTCAAACCTGGTCTCCTTAAGCTGTAAGGTAGTAGTTCTGGCCCCTGCACCACTGTGCTGTGTGATGGATGTCTTGAGTATGAAATTTACACGAGAGAAAAAAGAAGACAAACAAAGGAAAAATGTAACTTGTTTTCAAATAATGCTTGCTATTTGAAAAACATATGACAATGTCAATGAGGTCATGCAACTAGATTATACCCAGTTAATGGGCGAAGAACATCAAGTTTATGTCAAGTAAAACATCTGTCTGTATTGTGTTTCATTCATTTCAATAATAACTGCCAAGCACTGCCAGGAAGAGGCTTTACATGGTGATCAATAAGACCATGTCAATATGTGAGGACAAATAAAAATTAAAGTAGAAGCCTCTGTTTCCAAGGAATGCTATAAATGCCAAAGTTAAAAAATACAACCAAAATTAGGAAATTTGGGAACAGGGAAATTTGAATTCAAGTTTCACTTTAAATAAGGAAATACACTTGGAACACCAAATTAGTGTTTTTGGGGGTGCTTGCAGTAACCTGATACATTTTCTTTTCATTCGCGTGCCTCATTATGAGGTGTTTTTAATTACTCTTGTTTGACAAAGCATAACCAAGGAATTACCTTGGTAGAGAGAGAGATCACCTCTCAGGGTGATTACTGAAAGATTAATTGTCAACAAATTACTCAAATTACATAAAATCATTCAATCAACTCAATCTTACGCATTTTGTGTTATTAGCAAGCAGAAATGCAGTTTATAAAATTATGATGGAGCAATTGAATTAACTACAGTTACTCGTCTGTCTAAAACTGGATTGTATGCCACTGAGATAAAATCTGCATACATCAAAATAAATTAAAATTAACCACTGGATTGTTTTTTGTAACTAATAAAGATTGTACTTTTGATCCAGTAATAATTCTAGATCATCAAACAAAAGTTCTGTTAATGAGAACTACCCTTTTTTCCCTCTCATGTCCCTACTACAAGGCAATCAGTGGTTTTTCTTAATTTATTCACATAGATGTCAGTATAAAAATTAGTGATTGCAGTTTACACTGCATCCTCTCACATTCAAAACAAGTAGATAAGAATGGATTATAGGTAATGTGGTGTCCACTTTTTATCTGATAACATGGTTATCAATTCCTGGTTGAACCATGACGATGGCGGTGAATGTACAGTACTATAAAGGGATGCACACTATTTAAGAAAGGCTTACATGTTTATAGGGTCATTATATACAAACATCAAAAGGTGCAGGGTGGCTGCATAAGTAAATAATGGTTTATATTCAAGGCTAATTGAAATGGGAAATGACTCATATATTAGGGAGGATATTTAGGACAGGTATGGGGTGCTTTATGAGCCCCCAATTATATAAAACATCAAAAAAGAAGTCTAAAATGGGATAGCTATAGAAATGGTTAACTTTAAATATCTAATTACAAACACAATAAATAGCAGAGTCAAACAAAGAGCGTTAAATTTCATATTTATGTCAGTGATGACCAATGTTTATCTTGTGTACTTTCCTAATGATTTGTGAAAATGAGTTTCGAAATTAGCTGAACTTATTATTTTTTTAACAACAGGAAACTTTTTTTTAATTTCTATATTTTTGCTGGCACTTGCATTTACAAAAAAATTTAGTTTTATGTTTTCCAAAAAGATTTTACCTCATTGCACTTACAGTTGATGTGATTGCATTGCTAATTGTTTCATTTGAATTGTTTAGCAGTTAAGACGGTGTAATGAGCCTTACAGTCTGAAAAGAGAAATTAATTGTGTCTGACAGTACAGATGCATGTTTAAAGATGATTTAATATTTCTAAATTTAATAGAACATTTAGAAAGAAGCGTTTTTCTCCATTTCCAAACCCCAAAATCAGGAATTGGTGCAATGTCAATGGAACGTGCAAGTTTGTCACTGATATGGGTAAAAAGAAGAAAACACAAGCAATGCTTTTATCTACAGCATTCAGGCAGTGGTTTGTTGGGTATTGAAAGTGTGCAGCTTCTACTGTTGCAAACAAAGACATGACCCAGAAGAAAAGGGCTGATGTAAAGGAAGATTCCAGTAATTGAGGGTCTAAACAAAACACTGTTTCTCAGAACAGAATTCCTTCTGGGATACGCCTGAGATCCAGACAGTAATATCTAAAGGGTAAGGAAGTGAAGTAGGTACATAATGAAACATAAGCCAACTTTCTAAAGGAAAGGCATACAACTGTAGATAAAAAGCACATTTTTGTAAGTAATTAGTGACCTTGATGAGAAAAAAATGTCTTAATACCAGATGCAGCAACTGTATTCTAAAAGCAAAGATTCTAGCAGGAAATCAACATGGGCAAATGGGCACACCTCATTAAAATACCTCCTCTCCTTCTCTGTCGCATCCTCTCCTCTTCCAGCAAGCTTCGTCCTCGTCCTCCCAACTCTGGCTCTCAGAGTGGAGTGAGGTGGTTCCTTTTACTCAGCACCTGGGAATGCTCCAGGTGGTTTATCAGGATTACCTGGAATCATTCCCAGGTGTGGTGGAAATCCATCGAATGGCTCTGTAACTCCCCCTGGCTGCCCCCACAATACCCAACAGGGCTGTACCAAACTCCAATTCCCAGCGTGCCTTGTGGGAATCCATGGTGCCACAGCCGGCCAGGAGGGCTGCCCTCTAGCGTCCCAGGTGAGGGAGTGCCCTGCAGATACTCTCTCCCTTGGTCCTTCCATCCAGGTGGCATCCGAGCCGGGTAATGGCTGAAGCCACCCTTCACAACACATATGCTTAAGTACAAGAGGCATATCCAAAATACAGATAGTCAAAATATGTTTACCTCATAGAGAGTAACCGCTGGATTAAATCTTGTACATATTATACTAAAATTGAGCATTTTCCTTAAAGACTATGACACACAAAAGGGTTTAAGAATGTCTGCTTTTGGCCAGTGTTTAGATTCACATGAGCACCAGTTCTCTGAAAGAGCGTTCTTCAGAGTCTGTTCCATCAATCATGTGTTTCTAACAATATACTCTCAAAACATTAAGTCATTAACACTAGAATTACTGAAGCGTATGAAAAAAATGTAATTCCGGTTCACCTTAAACCCTTTGCACCTCTCTATCAGTGTCTTTTGTTTTGTAAATGCGTCGATCAACACAAGCAGCAAGCAGGCTGCTATCCCCTCCCCCGCCTTGACTGAGCTCAGCTTGGGCAAAAACTTCTTCCAGCTCAAGCCATTGCTCTTCATCTGCATATGAGGTACCTGGAGTTGTATAGGGTAAATAATACAGTATATTGTTATTTGGAATACATGCATTTCATTTCATGTGTGTTCCGTGTCTACAAAGATCTGGGTAAGTGTAGGATGAATGGAAATGCGAAGCAAGAAATGCTGGGCACATACCTAAAGAAGAAACTTTTTCCATGTTATACTAATAATGACAGGAAGTGTATAATGTGTGAAGACTTTAGTCCAAATGTCAAATAAACACCGTGGTCATCTGTGGTCATCACTGCTCCTGTGAAAAGAATGGATATAAACGCCATCAGCTCAGAGTGGGAGAGGCAAGTTCATTGTTCCACATGAACATCACTGACAGAATAAAATTGAATAATAAAAAAAACAAGCGCTAACTTTTACAAGTAGCCAAAATTTACACCGGGTGTTACAGACTCAAATCAAATGTATGTTTTTATTATATTGCAGAAATAATAATAATAGCTGCTCAATACTCGGATGCGCCAAGACTCAACCTGGTAACTTTGGGTTATAAGGCAGCAGTTCTTACCTCTGTGCCATTCAAGAACACATATCAACCTCTTGTCCACTGACATTTGAGCTTGGATTTTTAACTCATTGACCGCAACATGTAAATCAAATGATTTTTTTTTCTTTGCTTATATTCTTGAATAAAAACGCACATGTTTATTTGATATTTGGACTAAAGTCTTCACACATTATACACTTTACGTCATTATTAGTATAACATGGAAAAAGTTTCTGCATTTACCCAAATCTTTGTAGACACGGAACACACATGAAATGCATGTATTCCAAATAATGATATACAGTATTATTTACCCTATACAACTCCAGGAACCTCACATGCAGATGAGAAGCATTGGTTTGAGCAGGGAGAGTTGAGCGGCTTGCTGCTTGTGCTGATCGACACATTTACAAAACAAAAGATGCTGATGGAGAGGTGAGAAGATATTTAAGGTGGGCCGGGATTGCAAGTTTTTTCGTGGGCTTCGGCAATTCTAGTGTTAAAAGACCAAATAGAAATTTAGAATTTTTGAATTGCAGTTTGGGCGGCATGGTTGCGCAGTGGTAGCGCTGCTGCCTCGCCGTTAGGTGACCCGGGTTCGCTTCCTGGGTTCTCCCTGCGTAGAGTTTGCATGTTCTCCGAGTGTCTGTGTGGGTTTCCTCTGGTCGCTCCGGTTTCCTCCCGCAGTCCAAACACATGCAGGTTAGGTAGATTGGTGATTCTAAAATTGGCGCTTGGTGTGTTTGTGTGTTTCCTGCGGTGGGTTGGCACCCTGCCCAGGATTGGTTCCTGCCTTGTGCCCTGTGTTGGCTGGGATTGGGTCCAGCAGACCCCTGTGTTCGGATTCAGCGGGTTGGAAAATGGATGGATGGAATTGCAGTTTGCTTTTCCTCTGTTATGATGCACAAGATTGCTTCTCAAAGGAACACTTTTAGACAGTTTTCTATAAAACCATTTAAAACACAAATCACAGTGACGTGTTGATTACTGATTATTAATTATTTTGCTGCTTCCAGAAGATAAATATTTTGAATACACGGTGCTATTTCATCAAAATTGCTATATGTTTGCAGATAGGTTTTATTCAGTATAGTAAATACAGCACATAAGGATACTTACAACAAGAGAAAGTAATGAACTCTTTGAGAGACATTCATGTTTATTCTTAATCATATATATTGATTGAAACTATTAATACAGATATCCAGACCTGGTATGCTGCATAAATAAAATGAAACAAAATAAGACAGAACTCATTTGTTTACAAAATAATAATAATCAAACAATCCACCTTGACAGGCATGAAATTCTGAGTCAAAAGGCACTCTAGGGGTTCCTTCATAAATAGAGTCTCAAAATATACCTCAAAATGCCCACTAGATGGTAGAAAACCATCAAAACCCCGGCTAGTCACAAAAAAGGCAAACATAGAATCGTTTAACATAAAAGGTTTATAATAAAAATGCTTACAAACGAAAATGCTCCACGGAGCACAAAAGACACAACATTTAAAAGAGCTGAGTGCAGGGACTGTGTCTGTCAAAAGCATTCACACGAATGAGAGGTGAGAGGGCTGTGTGCGTGGTTGAATATGGTTTAGAGGAGGGTGTGACTTGAAAAAATCTCATGGCCAAAGTCTTATCTCGTGGGACTTGTCCCAGGATTTTTTTATATCATAGAGAGACATTTCTTATATTTGTAATTAATTTGGACCACTTTGCCGAGATCTGTTTTCACTTTGACGTTAAAAGAGTCTTTTCCTGCCAAATTAAATCCAGCATCGTTTAACAATATGTGAAAAACATTCAAGGGGAAAAGTACTTTTTATAGACTGAGTATGTGCAAGTATGTCCCCTGATGGACTATTGTCCTCTCTAGGATTCGTTCATGTTTTGTTTGTCTGACGCTCCCTGTGTCCCAGAATCGAGGAGTGGAGACTTAGAAAATGGATGGACTATTTTGCAATTCTAAAAAAATCATTCATGCTTTCTGAAGCCCTAATCAAAGCTGCTTCTACCTTACTATTTGTCATAATGCCTTCAGAACTTGGCACAACAAAAAGCAATTTTTGTATGGCAACACATTTCATTTTTTTTTTCCCTGCATAATGCAGAATTCCTCTGAGCCGTTCCTTGGAGCCACTTAGTCAGCTTTGCGCTGGATGACCTTGAGAGTGCTTAGCAATGTGAAATCACTGAAACAGAGACAGCTTGTTCCAGGCACGTCTTGATGTAATATATAGTATTATCAATCGCTTTAGGGGAACTAGAAATTAAAGTAATGAAAATACCCTTGTAAGAGGAAGAATCCACTCCCATTCATTTGGCGATATGTCTTCTTTGCTGCTGCATGTACTATAATCTTTACAAAATTCTTCTGTGCTTTTGTTCCCATAAGTTTCAATGCTGGTTTTTGCTAATTGACTTATTTCAGATGTCAGTGACCTAACTGAAATCTGTCATCTGTTTTCATTGGTGGTTATTGTCATCATTATGCAAATAAGGCTCCTCTCTGAACAGCAGAAACAAGATAAACTGTACCAGATAGATCCGTGAAAGAGAAAAATATAAAAAGGTAAAAAGTGCTGTAAACTCTTTTTACATCAGAACTTAAAATGATTATGTTGATGATCTCAACATTTTGTTTGCTTTTTAAATTTTATTTGCAAAATATATCATCATGGCTCACCATATAACACAGAAACAAGGAGCAATTCCAATTTTAATGAAGCTAAAACTGCTGAAAACATCAGACATACACATCATGGAAAGACAGACTTTGCCATTTACATGACATTTTACAGTCATGATGTTTTTAGGCTGCTGTAGTTAGATCTGTGATTGGTAGTTAACTGAGTAGTTCTGCTCTGTGAGGCCTCCTTGCATCCTCTGTTTTCAGATACTGTAATACAGGGGTCTCCAACTCCAGTAATTGAGTGCTACTGTGGCTGTGGGTTTTCATTTTAACCTTTTTCTTAATTAGTGAGCAGTTTTTGCTGCTAATTAACTATTTTGCCTTAATTTTAATTGACTTACTATCGAAGACACAGACTCCTTAGTTGCTTGTTTATTTGTCAGCCAAATAATAACATGATACAAAATGAGCCAAAACATGACCATCTCAGTTATTTTGATCAAACAATATCTGAAGATACAGAAAGGTGAAGATCTCAGTAATGTTGATCTTCTGAGGTCACTGAAGCATTTTGATTTTGCCCTTAGAAAAAAGAAAATCAACAGTTTGGGAAATGTCTGCTGTGGTAGAATGAGTGCCCCAACAAGCCATGGAATTAAATAGCGGGTTTAATTATAAAAAAAAAAAAAAGGTTTTCTAATTAAAAAACTGGCTGGAGTGAAATTGGTTGTTTGAGGCCATGACCTAGCTGGTCATCTGTTGGCTCATTTCTTATCTCATTTCTGTTTGGATGCTATTTAAGGAAAAAAAAACAAAGTAATTCAGAGAACTGAATCTTAAAACAAGTCACTTAAAATGAAGGGACAACATAATACTTGGCAGCTAAAACTGGTTACTTATTAAGAAAAGGGTTAGAATGAAATCCTGAAGCCACTGTAACACTCCAGAACCAGAGCTGAAGACCCCACTGTGATACTATCCCTTTCTTTCTAAATGTAATGATATCAAAGACTGCACATATTTTAATATTCATATTTCAATATTTCTTCTTAATCACGAGATGTGTTGCATTGTTATTTGACTAAGATAATCAGCATTGTAGTTCTTGGAAGTATACAGGTAATTGGTTCAGAGTTATTATGAAATGCTCATTTGATGCTCTCAATTAAACTTTGCTGTATTGTATGTTCTGTTGATGTAGGGATTTTCTTTATACATTCATGCTATTATCAACAGCAAATTCTTTAGGATCATTTACCATTCAACACACAAAATCTCTGTGCATTGTGAAACAATCAGTGCATTTCACTCAACTGCCGCTGGCATTTGTCGAGTTATGACAGAGTAAACTAGTCATGTTTTTAGGGCTGTTCTGTACTACTGTATATGTCCTGTAGCTGCCATGTCTAAATATGTGATAAAGTGGGTTCCATTTCAATCACAGTCAGAAAACTGAAGGGTTGTGTAGGTTGAGAGCAGTCACAGTGTAAACAACACAAATTCTATTACCTGTTTTCACCACCATAGCCATGACTATGATATGACCTGATTTAAAATTATATTATAAGTGATGTTACAGAAAGCCCTTGGTTTTCTACCGTCAAGATAATCTTTTGACATTCATATTTTTCATCTAGGCAAGTTTATATAAAATAAATAAGCAGACTTTAGAAAAAATAATAAATATTGGCAGCAAGTACAGCTCAGTCAGTACTGAATTACTGAATTACCAGTTACTGAGTTAACTGGTTTTCATCATATTGTGTGTTTTGTCATGTGAAGGGCCTGCAGTGATTCTATTTTCCCTTCTGACTCTTTGCTATATAGATTTTAATAAAATGTCCCAAATCCCAAATACAGTACATATTACTCTTACCAGCCTGGTCACTGTCAGGACTGACTGCTATTGTAGTTACATTCTTCCTCTCTTTCTTTACATCTATAACCCAAGGCAATTAGAAATAGTACCAGAAGAGGTATGAGAAAATGTTACACTTTTAATCATAGGTTATTTAATTAAAGATTTTCCAATTGGGCCACAAACATAAGTAGAATAGAAAACATGGCAAAATAATAATATAACCTGAATAATAAGCTTAGTGTTTAGTCTACTAAGTGCCTCTCTGTCTTAGTATGTTGATTGGTCTCTGTTCTGATATGGCCTCCTGATTGAATGAAGCAGCAAATAGACATTTTGTTTCTTTGTTAGCCTAAATTTATAGCAGCCTGGTTTCTTAATGTATCTCAAAGACCAATGGGATGTAATAGTGCAGGGACTCCCTTGGTTCATTCCAGTTCATAACTCAGACCCCCCCTGTCAAATGAACTGTCAGCTAGCACAGACCTGTTCATGTCTTTTCATCTCGGCCACCTGTATCCCCCCAGGCTGTCTTCCTGGAAGGGAATGGGTGCTAATATTTGTAAAACTAAATACTATGATATTTCATCCGGATGCTCATAAATTTTACCTGTCTTACTAAATCCATGCTTCTTATGTCACAGTATAATGGCAGCAGCTTTGACCTCAGTGATGGTTAACATTATAACAAAGCACTCTTTTGCAGTCAGTTGCAACCAGATACAGTAGATGCAGACCCTTCAACTCCACAGTCCAATGCCGGTCAGTCAGTTCTTGCTTTGGTATATCAGCTTAGGGTTAACAGCTGCCTTATCGTAAGTGTATCTGAAGGAACTGGTTTATAAAGCTGACCCATTAAACTTTTTTTAATAAAAAATAATGGCTGTTTGATAAATCTACATTCTACAAAATATTTATCACCTAATATGTTAGATATTACCAGTTTTTTGCTCTCTACTGCACTGTGTTACCCAGAGAAGGTTACCTAAACTGCATGTGTTTTAAATGTAAAAAGCTGTAAGGTACTTTCACAGTCAAATGTGCTACATAATGTGAAGATTACTATTAACTCATAATCAATTGTGCTTGCTCTCCAGTGAATTCAACAAGTAAGCAATTCCGCTATAGAATTATCATCCAAAGACCTGCTAGTGGAGGAGAAGAATGTCCAGACACTCTTTATGAAGAGAGGGAATGTGAAGCGCTCCCACCCTGTCCAGTTTACAGGTACTTTGAGGTTTCTACACTCTATGTGATGTAAAACTGTGTCCAGCACAGAGGTGACGTTTCAGATGTACTCCATGTTCTTTGTCACTAACTGAGCACATTCATTTATGCCAAGGTCAGTATACTTTAAACATACCTGACATGCCTGTTTGGGTTTGTTGTTGTTGTTTTCAGTTATCATTAACTTATTTGATGAATCAAGCACTTGTTTAAATGGATGGCGCATCGATTAGTGTTGCTCAAGGGTCCTGGGTTCAACTCCCAGTGCTGTCATGCTGTGTGTGGCCTTCTATGTGATCCCTGTGTCTTCAAAAGTTTTCATAGGTAATGCAGTTTCCTTCCTCAACCCAAAACATGGCCATTCTAAACAGGGCCTGTATGAGTGAGTGGGACTCCATGAATCCTTTAAAAAGAGGCTCAGTCTCCCCCAACATGGTATTGAAATGATATGGCTGTGAGAATTGCTGAATAAATTAAGTGAGTACCTGTGCTCTCAGCTTTATCTTATTTATTAGCAGTGCTTGAGTAAGGGAAGTACGTCTTCAGATTGGATGACTAATAAACATTAACAGACTTAATCTTTCCTGATTGGATGACCACTTTAAGTGCATTGCTAATGATAAACTTAGTGGCCTACAGTTTACAGAGTAATGCAGTTTGTGATGGCAGACTGGAATATACCATAGTTCTTCACTTAAAATGAAGTTGCTTTTCAGTTGAAGGTAGTTTTTGCCATAACACTTACAACAAATATTGCTGGACTGTAATTTTTTTCTAAACAATTGTTATACCAGTTTTCCTCTTGAGGTTACTTCCCATCTGTCACCTAAGATATAATTATCTAGGTACATTTTATACAATTAAGAAGTTCTTTAAAATATCTGACAAAACAAAATTGTCTTCTTCAGTTAACTGTATACATGGGTTAAAAAAATGATTAACAAACAGCTTCTGCATTCCTTCAATTTTGTTAAGCAGATCACAGCTAGACTCCTAATTTCAGAAAGTGATGTTATCTTCCATTACATTTTTTTAAATTGGTGTGAACCTTCTGGGCTAGCGGGAAGTTTGGCTTGTTGTGTTGCTCTGTTTTGAATGCCTCACACCTTTTTGCCATTTTTGCGTATGTGAATCATAACAGCCAATAATTTGATAAACCGGGAAGAACAAACAAAGAAAAAAACACAGGCTTTACAAGTTATCCACAAACTTGGACAATGAGTTCAACATGGCGCCAGGTTAAATATCAGCATGGTAATGATGTCATGTGATGCAACATCCAGGGATGTGTCCTAGTAATGGACACCCGTGTCATTGTAATAGAGAAATAAAGAAAACAATAAAATGGCACTATGATAAACAATGAAATTGTTAACATCTACAGGTTTCAAATAGTGAGAAAAAGATATGTCCCAAAGAAAAATGTATTAAATTTAAAATAATTGAAAGAAAATAGGCTAATGTAACAATTTACTCTTTTGTAAAGATGCCATATACAGTAATTGATATTTTTTTTAGGTGGAAGACCCAAAAGTGGAATCCATGTATAATCGTGCCAGAATCTGTTCGTCACAGAATCACAGGACTCAGTGAATCATGTGGATTGGGATTAGAATCAAGAGGTACCGATTTTGAAATAAAAACGTTGCTGTCTATATACTGTATGTAATGGTGTTTAATTTGGTCTGTAGGATCTTTTAGCCTGTGAACCAATAGCAAGTGTGTTTTATAAACTGCAGCATTCTCATGTAGAGTAACAGTTTCATGCATTTTTTTATTAAAATTGAGTTACAGTATTTATCAATCAATCCTTATTTCAAATGACATAATCAGCAGGCATTTTAAAGAGGAATTAAAGAATACAATATAGTAATAAACTAAAATCTATTGAGCACCATACAAATTAAAATAGCAGTCCAGGAAATACCAAGAATGATGTATGGAGAGATTGCACACAACATCAGGAAAAGACAAATAAGTAAAATCTAGAGTAAAAGAATTAACTGCTCAACATCAAGCTAAATGTTTTTATAAATGTTTCTTTTTTACCGATTTTATTAAAAGCAAGTAACATTCCATCCAATCAAGTCAAAGTTAACAAAGCTAAATTAAACTCAACCTCCAAAGAGAAAGACAGGAAGGTCAACAGCCAGAGTAATAATAAATAATAATTCATTACATTTATATAGCGCTTTTCTCAGTACTCAAAGCGCTATCCACACAGGGAGGAACCGGGAAGCAAACCCACGATCTTCCACAGTCTCCTTACTGCAAAGCAGCAGCACTACCACTGTGCCACCTGTGAAAAAGGGGAAGAGAATCCTTTTCACCAATATAAATGATTATTCTAAAATGTTATTGATTAGATTCTGCCAGATTTTTAAAAAGTTTTGAACAGATCCTTCCAGAATTTGATTTTTTTCAATTTCAAATAGTATATAATATCAGTTAACTGCTGACCTAAAATGAGGTGGGCTAGGATTCTTCCAGTTGAACAAGATAAGTCGATGTGCTAGTAGTGTAGTAAAGGAAATCACAGTTTGTTTGTCCTTCTCCACTTTAAGCCCATCTGGAAGAACACCAAACACAGCTGTTAATGGGTTAGGAGGGATTGTGACACCAAGGCTGTCTGAAAGGCATGCAAACATTATGGTCCAAAATTATGTTAATTCGGTGCACACTCAAAACACGTGTGCATAGTGAGGCTGGAGCTCGATTGCAACATGATTGTAATTATAATTTTTCTCTTAACTTCTTGTAAAGCACTTCATATCTTCATATCTTGTATGAAATGTGCTATAGAAGTAAACACTGTTGTCCTGTGATCTCCTGTATCATACCCAAGGTAGAGGAGCAGAATGACCACTAAGTACCAGCTTGGGTTTTGTCATTGTTGACCTTTCATCTACTGTATTTCCTTAAACTCATAGTATTTTAAACATTTTTGCGTATCCTATTTGTGGCCATTTAAGCACAATTTTAAGTTATTTTTCATGAATTCATGTTATTCCTAATACTGCATACAGTACTTGTATTACTTAGCGTGCCAAGCAGCCATCCCAGTTTTTCTTTCTTATTTTACGTCTACCATTTTCCATCATTGAAGTGTTATTGGGCAATTATTTATGGCCACTGTCAGACTAATACAATTATTATGTTCTGTCCTTACATTCACTTTCTGTCTCCAAATAAATCTGTCATATTAGCTTATGAACTGAATGAGCCCTTGTGCTGTGTACAATATGTCTGCTAGATATTTAAACCTTATAAGAACAAATGTGAGAACACTGTGACCCTGGACTACTTGTTCTGTATGCAAGATTAAAGAAAGAAAAGTGTCCAACTGAGAGAACGCGATCCAAGTGTACACACCCACTGCTTGTTTTTTTGTTTTTTACTTTGCAGAAGTTAACTTTTGCGTACATTCTTATCAGATTATTTCATAGAACTTATGTTATTTGATTTTGTTCAAAGCCAAGCTGCAGTCTTTGTACATATTTGTTCATGGAAGTTAAGTCATATTTTTTGGACAAATTGTTCTGTAAAATATCCATCCTAAAGGTAAAAGTCCTTGGTGTTCCTAAATTAGTAGTTAAAATCTTACCCTGTGTCATACTGAGACAGAACAGTACAATTCTCTCCATGTATAGGTAAAAAGTTGTTCAAAAACTTCTCTCAGAAATAGTAGTTGGGCCTGGGATGGCGAATAGTAAAATTGTACAGTACTTTAAAACCACAAAATTCAATACAAGTTACATTCAGTAAGGAAATCAGTTTAAATTGTGAGGTAGCCCAAGGTTTTCTGATATTTCTACCATCCATACTAGTTTGAAGATGTGCTAGGTCTCCCTTAACAAAAGACACTCAATTTCTGATTTTTAAAATATTATTCATTATGACATATTTTACAATTAAAAACAAAAAAGATCAGATGATTGTTTTAAAATCAGAATGGAAAACTACATTTGATTTGCTTTGCCACACTGAAAAAGATCTGAAGGTTTTGTTCAGAAAGAATACATTTAAGAAAAGGTTACATTAAAATAAAGCGGAAGAAACATTTCCATAGCTGTGTGACCTTAAAACTACATTATATTTTTTAGCATAAAAATGCTTTTTAATATTAATCATAGCTTGTATTTTCTAGTCTTGAGAACTGAAATGTTACAAAAATAAAAAGAAAACATCATATTTTCATACAATACACATTTCTGATCGTAGTTGTCTACAGATTTCCTGTTCTTGCCATTCTCAGTAACGACTGATGATTCACTTTAGAAGAAGGACAAAATATATTAACAGAAGGAGTGGGAGTGTGGAGGACCCACATTTACATAAGCTGCTTAAAAGCAGAACCACCTGTCCTTGCTGTCCCAAGATCTGTGGCTCAGAGATTCAACTCCAGCCATCTAAGGTCACACAAATAACTCTGACAGGTGTTACTCTCATTTCAAACAAATACTGACTATGCACGGTTGCTAAGGAGAAGCTCTCTGTAGGTAGACCACCAGTCAAAGCATACATGACCACAGGAGCAAAGACAACAGATCAATGTGGGGAATCATGACTTTATGCTTTACATATACTGTATGTGAGGAAACCAACACATGTCAAGAAAAACCCCTTCATTATAATGGATGGATGGATAGAAAGTTCAAATAAATTCAAGACTGAATTGAATACTACAAGAAAAACTCTTAGTGCTAGGCCTCTTCTAATGTTGACACTATCACTGACATAGTATGCTATTTTAGATATTCTTCAGATTACAGTATAGTAATGTTACCTTTAAATATATCATTTTCAATTGGATTCTCAAACTCTTGTTTCCTTATTTTTCCAATATAGTTTCATTCTGTCTACAGCACAGACATGTTGCTTAACACATTGCTCGCTGGACAATTTCCTAACCAGGACGCTAGAGTAAAGGTCTATGTATATATGACAAATAATGAACTCTATCAAAAAGTGGTAAAAAATGTATTGTATTAGAAAGCAACAGTTTTATTATCAATCAACTGTAATTCTGTCAAAAATATAAAGAAACTGTTCACTTATTTTCATCTATAACACATTTGAATGAGAGTCCTTGAAGCATAGCACCTCACAAAGTGCAGGCTTAGAAGCACATGTGCAATAAATATAATGTATTTCTTTGTGCTATCCATGCTTGTTGCACACAATATATTTGGTAGTTGGTGACTGTTTGTGTTCAGTGGACGGCAGAATGTTCATGTACTGCTGTCCTGACGGTCTTGACAAGTCAGACACCTTGGGATGAAGAAACACCTTCGGGGCACATCAGTACCAGAGCATGCAGCTTCCACATCATCCAGTTCTTTGTCACTATCTCTATCAGTGTCATTATCAGTAAAATACTCATCTTGCAACAAATCTAGTTGTTCCAAAACATCATCAGCATTATACCCTTTTTGCGACAACGGTCTTTTTATAGCCCTACTTTCTGGAAGCTGCTACGTGTAAACTATAGTACTATAGTAGATAACTGAGATGTGGCAGCAAAACTCACCAGCAAGCTGGCTGTGTCTATAGTGGCAGTATACTTAGATATGAGTTATATTATACGTCACACCTTGACAGGCTCAGTGAGGTATGACTTAACTCGTGCCTTGCACTCGAAATGTTAAATTGGTAATGATAGCAAGCACAATGCTTGTATGAATGTTTCAGTATGATATGTTTTCTTTTAAGTTGTGCTAAAGGCATCATAGCATGCAGCCTTCTATTAAAACCTGACAGAAGGTGGAACTTTGATGATGCCTAACATTTTATGTGGCAAACTGTAATAACTTTTGTGCTTTAGCTATTTTAACTTTAGATACCTCCTCCCTGGCCATCTAACCATACCACTGGACTTATTGTTATAACTGTTGGAGATTAAAAAAACAGTTTACTATTTCTATTACTTACTTTTGCTATATTATGTACATTTTTCTTTATTTAGTAATACTTTATTTAAGTTACTGCAAAAATGCATCTATTACTCACTTCCTCTTATGTAACAAGACCTTAATAAAGGCTTCTTTTGCTCTTCATAATAAATGAGCAGTAAATAAGTAATTGATGCATCTTTGCAGTACCTAAACTAAACTGTTGCTTTTATTTTATTTTACCCAATTATTTATCCTTTGTATTTTTTTTAACTTCTTATAAATCACTACATATCTTGTACAAAAATGTGTTACATAAATAAATGTTCTTGTTCTGTGATCCACTGTATCACACAGTTGGGACACTGCCATTGTTGACCTTTGCAGGATGACTATTGCCAGTATTAGGTTTAAAGGTCAGAATAATGAGACTAGGAAGCAGACAACCTTGGCTAATCATCAAAACCCATATTTTTATTGCATTTTCACCTGTGACCAGTGTTGCCAGGTCCGCAGTTTTCTGTCCTAACTGGTCATCGGCCACAGGAAAAAAATGGGCTTTTGCAGGTTATGGTTATTTGGGCTACTTTTTTAAAAACAATATGGTTATTTCAGCTATTTTTCAATCCCATCCACCACATTTTTACCATGTTTTTTACCAAGTTCTTTTACTCTGAAATATGTCCCCCGGTAAAAAAAAAAAAAAAAGTGCACTAAAATACACTTAATTTAAGTGCACTTATTGTGTTAAAGGTGTGCTATTTTCAAGCACTAATTTTGTACTAGGTGTGCTAATGTAATATCATTAGTGTAACTAAATATATGCTTAAATACAACTAAGTGTACTTGAATGTGCTATTTTGAGACACCATTAAGATGTGCTTAAATATGCTTAAGTACACTTTTTTTTATTATTTCTGTACTTTCATAAATGAACTTTGTTTCTACTTGAAGTATATTTGAATCCACATTTTAGAGACTTGTTAATACACTTATAATATATAGGAAGTATATTTATACTTCAAAATGTAAGGATAATACATTGAAAACATATTTGGGATATATTTCAAATGTATTTACAACTCAAATATAGCATACTTTGTGTTTATTATATCTCAGAAGTGCAGTAAAATACACTTAAAATGAACTTAATAATAGTGTATTAAAGTACACCAAATTGAACTTATATTTAAAGCATGCATAACACTGTATTAAGTAATGCACTAATAACACATTTTTACATATTTTAGGGGTAGTACACTTTGTCTGAGTACACTTAATATCAATTTAAGTATTAGTGCATATTAGCATATTTAGATTATGTACACTGTAGTACTCAATGTATTTTTAATTAGTACATTTGTATTATATTTTCTTTGCACTTATTTTTAGCACACAAAAACAATAATGTGTTAGAAATGTACTTTCTGATATTAAAGTATTTTAGTACACAAAGCACCCCCACCAATCCTGTGCTTTGATGATATGTGTCTAACCCTCTCGCTCTGACATTGCCCCTCACTTTCCAGTGTATCATTTTGTCTTTCTCAGGTATGTGGTAATGTGCCCGACAGGCATTTAAGTGCCCAGGAAAAAAAAAATTAAGACTAGTGTAAAACAACTTAGACTCACAACAATAAAGGCATTTACTTTTTTAAACAGTTGAAGTGCCAACATGCACTTCCGCGAATATTTGAATTTTGTTATGGCAGGACCACGCTGTGTTGGGCATATGCAGGTTCAGGAAAGGCCTATTGGACTTTACGTTTGTCCAGTCAAAGCAACAACAACAACAACATTTATTTATATATCACATTTTCATACAAACAGTAGCTCAAAGTGCTTCACATAATAAAGAATAGAAAAATAAAAGACACAATAAGAAAACAAAATAGATCAATATTAATTAACATCGAATAAGAGTAAGGTCCAATGGCCAGGGGGGACAGAAAAAAACAAAAAAAAACTCCAGACGGCTGGAGAAAAAAATAAAATCTGTAGGGATTCCAGACCATGAGACCGCCCAGTCCCCTCTGTGCAAAAGCACAAGCATCTTCATAGCTACCTGTCACTGCGGAATCAGAAGTGTGGTAGGTTACTTTAATGCATGCATTATTTCAGATAAGAGGATCCCGAGTTAAAACTGAAGCACATATTGGGTGTTCTCATAACGCCACCATGTATTTTAATATAGGCCTTGCAGGGTGGAAGAAAGAAATGTGACACGGGATTGGCTGAAAGTAATGCTCCCCAGTATAAAAGGCACTTCCTGCCTGTAGGGGTCATATTTCATTTGTTTCTGCCATTGGACTGATTTGAGAGAGTGAGTATTTCAGGGTCCAATAATTACTAATAGCTTTTGCCCATTTGTATATTTTTCGCTTTGCTTATTATAGCTACCTAGTCTTTGAGAAGGTTTGGTTGAGGTATTTATTTTGATTGGATTTTGGTGCGCTTTTTGTACATACACTTAATTCTTCTTTTTGTACATTTTTTTTTTTGTGGCTTAATTTTTTGGGATTGATAATTGCTTCAAGGAACAACTTCCTGAACAATATATTACTAGAGGAAGACTGCCTTTCATAGTGTCTGTACATTTTTCCTTTTGATTTTGGAACATTGGATTGTACTGTAATTACTGTAAATAATCACCATTTTTTCATCCTGGATTTTTATGCGTTATTGTCTATAGACTATTTTATGTGTTATTGTCTATGGACATCAGAATGGTGAGCAGTTAATGGCAAAAAATGAGAAGGTTCAGAATGACAACTTTAAACTGAAAGGGGATTTGATCAAAATTGTTCAATTAAGCACAGCCTAATTATTTCAATAATCAATCATCATTGACTCCAGGAGATGAGGCTCTGGAGGTATGTGTTGATCAT
Source organism: Polypterus bichir lapradei (assembly GCA_026402145.1). Taxonomy (NCBI): domain Eukaryota; kingdom Metazoa; phylum Chordata; class Cladistia; order Polypteriformes; family Polypteridae; genus Polypterus; species Polypterus bichir. The sequence continues at coordinate 44,890,293 of JANRMT010062814.1, forward strand.
GTGATAAAAGTTTGTAAACAAGAAGAATTAGACCTTGAAATTCTTGAAAAACAACTAAGACATAAAGTGAATCAACTTCATTTAAAGGAATTCCAGCAAAAAAGAACAACACACATGCAAAAGAAGGCTTTTTTACAAAATGAAGACATCATTACAGCAACTATTCTCAGTGAGAAGGAGCATGTTAAGAGTCTGGAGAAAAATCTGTTCAGTCGTCAAAAAAACGGTGAAGGAAAGGCAGGAACAGTTAGATGACCTTAAACGGCAAAAGCGTGATTTGCAAAGAAACATGAAACATGGAAAACTACATGTGAAAATAAAGGTGGATTTTGCCAGAATTGACAGAAGAGTAAACTGTTTTGCAAAGAGAGGAGAAATCTTTTTAGAGAGACGGAGGATTTTAGCAAGACTTAATCTGTTGATATAGTGTTCACATTTTAAGGTGAGTGTTTTTGCCAATATAAAACATAATTAATTAAGGTTCTTTTAGGACACTAGACATTTAAGTTGTGTGCCTTTTTTATATGCATACATTTTGGGAGAAGTAAAAACATGTTTGTTCTGCATTTTTACACTGTTAAGCCATAAGTCATGGTAACATCCTAAGATATTACTTCATATGGTGGTTTCAAATTCAAATTTCAAAAATACAGTTTTCTTGGTAAAATGTGGAATTTGGTAGTATTTTAAAACGGTCCACCAGATGGCAACCTTCAACAGTCTATCTGAACAATTATTCTAAATCATGGGTGTCAAACTCGCGGGCTGAATATTTTTGCGGCCCAGCCAAATGTTTGCCAATGAAAGTGATTACTACATATAGCTGTGTTGCATGCATTTCCTTTACATGCAGGTGAACCATTTCTCCCACTGTTTCTACCAGCCGATTATATACCTACTATCATATGCCAGTGCTACTTCCATGTCCAGTCATCAGTCTTCTTTGAACTGTTTGGTGTGTGTAACAGGAGATACTTCACTTTCGGTGAACAAGATAAATAAATTTATTTACGTTACGATTATTAATTTGGTGCAGTTATGTAGTGCCTTGTAAGTTGATGTTCAAGAAAAAATATAAACTTTTATTAAAATATTCTATTTTATGTTAAATTGCTGACGAATATCGAAATTTCCAAGAAAAGTGGGAATTGGAGTATTTTTGCTGTGAAGTAAAAAATAAAATTTGCTTAATATGTAATAATATTATCAGTGTACCAAAGTTATACAATATTAATCGTCACTATAAATAACATAAATGAAAATATGATAATTATGAAGGATTAATGAGACAAGAAAAGTTGAAAGAGCTCAATTCGTGACTGAAAAAACAACATTTCATGTTTACTAAAGTATCACAAAAAAGTGAAGCGGCGGTGCAGGCAAGCTACGTCTTGTTGGAGTTAATAGCAAAACACTCGAAACCTTTTACTGAAGGTGATTTCATTAAGAATGTTTAATTAAAACTGCAGAAATTATTTGTCCTGAAAATCTGAAGGCTTTTTAAACAATCTCTTTGTCTTGAAATACAGCTGCGGAAAAAATTACGGATTTGGCTGACAATTTAAGTGTTCAGATCAAAGCAAAATCATCAAGTTTTGAAGCTTTTTCCATTGCCTGTGACAAGAATACGGACATTGGTGAAGTAGCTCAATTAGCTGTGCTTTCTTCGTGCTTGCGACACGGATTTCAACATTTTTAAGGAATTATTGGAACTAGTACCGATGCATAACACTAGTACAGGACAAGATATATTTAATTGTTTTTGAACTTCTGCAAAAATATAATCTACCTCTGTCAAAATTAACTTCTGTAGCTACAGATGGAGCTCCTTCTATAACAGGAAACAACAATGGTTTCGTGGCATTACTGCAAAAAAAAAAAAAAGTGAAATTTATGAAGGCTCCAAGATTCATCATACGCATTGCATTATACATCAAGAAGTATTATGTGCGAAAGTAATAAACATTAAAAATGTGTTGACATCTATCAAAAAAATCATTAATTTCATAAAATCTCGAGGCTTAAATCAGCGACAGTTGTCTGCTTTCTTAAGTGAATATTCCGGTTTGTCCTACTATACCGAGGTACTTTGGCTGTCCTGCTCCAAGATTCTTAAACAATTCTGGGATTTGAAAGAAGAAATATGTCAGGTCTTAATAACTAAAAATCAAGACACACGACACAGTGTGGTTGCAAGATTTATCCTTCATGGTTGATATAACAAAACACTTGTATGATTTAAATTTAAAACTGCAAGGAAAGGATTATGTCATTACGAACATGTATGACCAAGTTAAGGCATTCAAATGTAAACTACAGGTAAAATTCCATTACAACGAATTCACAGGGACCTAAAAAATATTTTGTTGTAACGAAAATTTTGTTGTAATAAGATTCTGTATTTGTTACTATAGTGCTTTCTTTAACTTGCATCCAGGCGTTGGCAATCATTTCAACAGCTTCTTTGTCAGGCAGGGTCGTGGACAGGTTAGTGAATCCAGTTATCTGCATTTACAATTTACGCGCTCCTAACATTGCATCACCCATTGAGATCTTTTCTATTGACTTTGGCGGAGAGACGCAGCATAGCTGTGAGCCTGCAGTTGCCCTGTACAGACGCGGAGATCGCACTTCGGGACGCTGTTCGGCGCACTGTCTAGTTGGGGGAGGTCCCAAGAGAGTTTACAAACCTCATATTTTCTTGAATGAGTGCTGCATTAATAGGAATGTTTCTTGAACGAGCATTACTAAACCACATAAAAATTGCTTTTTCGACATCTTCAAATGAAGCTGTTTACATACGTTTGCAACCCGAGATTTTCTTTTTTTTTGCTGTCTTTCAAGAAAGTTGACAGCGTCAATGGCGAAATTCCGAATTCACTAACGTCTTTTTTTCTTTTTGCTGCACTCGAAAGCTGCAAAAAATGTAAGTTTTTTTTTTTTTTTACTATGAACTGTTATCGTTTTTTCATGTCTGCCGTTTCTATAGGAGGCTGACAATGAGTTAAATTCCAATGGATATTTTTCTAATGTTCACGAGCAATAAGCAAAAGGTATCACTGAAAACTACAGGAAACAAAAAAGGCAAAAAAAAAAAAAAACAGTACGAGGAATGTTCGAAGAAAGAAAAAAAAATTACATTGTTTCTGTTTGGGGATCGTTGTGCACAACTGAGCTGCAACCACAGAACTAACTGCTCTGTGGATGATTCATTCAGGCATTTCAAGGTCTTTTGGGCACTTAGTTGTAATGAAAGTATCTGCTGAATGTACTTCGTAGTAACGAGATTTCAATAGACTCGTGTCATATGGGGAAGTTGTCGGGACCATAAAAATACTTCGTAGTAATGAAAATTTTGTCGTAAAGATATTTGTTGTAATGGAATTTTACCTGTAGTTATTTGGGAAAAACAGTTGAAAAATGAAGATTTAATGCACTTTCCGACATGCAACATGAACAAATCAAGTTTAAGTGAAACTACATCGTATAAAAAATATGCAGAAAAATTGTAAGCCTTTGAACTGTATTTGAAAACAAGGTTTGTAGATTTTAAATTTTTGGAAGACAAGTTTTCTTTGTTTTTTTTGATTTTTTCAATAAATATTGAATCAGTAACTAATCAAATGCAAATGGAGGTAATTGAGATCCAGTGTCATTAGATTTGAAGGCAAAATTCAGTGAAGTTGGCGTGCCTGGATTTTACAAATATTTACCTGCCAGATTTGAAAATACAGTGGAACCTCAAGATACGAGTTTAATTCGTTCCAGCACTGAGCTTGTATAGCAAATTTCTCGTATCTAGAAAAAACTTCCCCATTGAAAATAATGGAAATCTAGTTAATCCGTTCCGCACCCCCAAAAATATCAACATAAAAATCAATTTTCCTAACAAATAACACTGATAAATAATATATACAAGTGGAACCTCGGTTTGTGAGTAACTTGGTTTACGAGTGTTACTCGTAACACTGAGGAACACACACAACGGGCTGGCATCGTCAGCTTGGGTGAATCTCCGAGTCGAGGCGGATCGGGAAACGCATCACGCATACCCACAGCCTGACTCGTGGCTCGTTACGCGAGCCAATGCTCGTATTTAGATCCAAATTTTTCGCTCATACTTTCCTCGTATCTTGAATTTCTTGTATACAGTGCTGTTCGTATCTTGATGTTCCACTGTTTATGAAATTTCGCAAATGAAATTATACCAATGTTCGGAAATACTTATTAGTGTGAGCAGTTATTTACAATTATGAATGAAAATAATTTTCTGTCAGATCCAGAATTACTGACATTCACCTTGGATCAGTTTTGAAAGTAATCACTGCAAAGTAAGAAAGATAGTATACTGAAAAAAAGGGAAATGGCAGGTTGTTACACTTACAAGAATGTATTTACTTTAAAGTACATGTATTGTTTATGTTCCACTTTTGAACATAACTCGATCATGTTTAATTTATTGAATCTTGTGGGATGTGCAATATACTAATTTCAGTCATTTAGCTAGATGTCAAAACAGTTATATTTAGTCCTCACTGGAAATTAATATGCACCTAGCGGATTTATCATTAGCAGAGGTTGGATAACTTGGAGGTAATGTCATATGACTTTAAAAGAAGCAACAGGATGTTTGTTTGAGTTATTATCGCTGGTTAAGAGCAAAAGGTTGGTGAAATAAAAGTTAAAAAAATAAAAGCACACACACAACGAGAAATACTCAGATATTCATTTAAAATACATAATCACACAGACTAACATTACTCCGTTTTTGTGTTTTTTCTTGTATTCTCTTTTAATGTTTTATCAAGGCCCCACAGTAAGGAGACCCGGGTTCGCTTTCCGTTTCCTCCCTGTGTGCCGTTGTTTCATTGACATGAGCCATGTTTAACATAACATAATTCATTTAACAGAGAATGAAAAAGTTTCATTCATTTTATATAAAATATCATGTTGTTTCAGAATATAATTTAGTGCACTAAGCATAATTAAATTATTTTTTTATTTTTTTTTATTTTAATCTGACATGCCATTTGTTTCAGAGTAGCAGAGAAGAAAAGCCAATTGTCAGGGAGAAAACATTAATTTTATCGTTGTTCCTGTTCTTTTTTTTATAATGTACTTTTCAAAATAAACCTGTGTTTTTATGAAAATTAAAGTTTTTGTTTTTTGCAGGCCACATAAACTTAAACCTCGTTTATTTGGCCCATGTTAGCCTTTGAGTTTGACATGCTTGTTCTAAATTATTTAAAGCAGACTGGTAGAATACTAGTATTTATCATTTTTTCAGATGATTATAGTTGACTTTCAACAGATAAACCACAGTATTATATCTGTAATGTTTTATTCTGATTGTATTCTGTTTCTATGTTGTATTTTTTCCTCATAAATGAAACATTGAATTTTTCCAGTTATTACTTTTCTTTCGTGATTTATCACTGTAGTTAGATCCCACATCCAATGTACAGTACTTTACTTGGCTGTAGTGACCTTGTACAAAAAAGTACATCGGTTGCACATAATAAAATTGTTTTTATAAAAAATCATTTAATTATGCTTAATGTGAGAGAACATTGTATTTTTATATAAAATGAATGAAACATTTTAATTCTCTGTTAAAATAATTCAGTTAGGTTAAATGAACATGACATGTCAATAAAGCATAACATTTTAGCAATTGTTTTATAAATATTTAAAAAAAATGCACCTCACTGATTTACTTAGCTATAACCTTATTTAGGTTGTCAATTACACTTGTTTCAGTATCATTTTATAGTTCATGTGCAAAGTGATCAATAAGAAATAAACTTGTTTTATTTGGTAAAAACGATTCAAATGAACAAAAAATACAAAAGATTAATATTCAAAAGCTAAAATGCTCAAAAGCTGTACAAGAACACTGCTTCTTTGGCTGTGCCAGAATGCCATGACCAACTTATAATTAAATACACAATATAACTATATATGATTAAATATGTACAAATATAAATACAAATGAATACAAAATGCACGTTGAATAGAGTGTTACATTATAAAATAAATTCACATTTATGTAACTATATATATTATAAAATGTTAAATAATAGTAAAACAAAGTGCAAAAATTGCTGCTTAGCACCTTCTTTCACAAAATAATTTTTTTTTCTATTTTCAAAACATTCCACAGCAACCTCCCATAATTACATCATATCAAAACTGATTTGATAAGGAAAAAAACCTTGAGCAATCTACTTATTCTTTTTTTTGCATGAACACTGACCCACATAATTATACAGGTCCCAGCAAAAAAAAGGGCAATCATAATACATTAAGAACTTCAAATTAGCACTTTTTAACAAATTTTTCTGCACATCAACAAAAGAGGTACATTTTGTACAATATAAGAAGTCCTTTTATTACAACAATGAAGTAACCTAATCCAATACAATACAAAGATTAAGGTGCAAAAGTAACAGAGTGCATGATCAGGGGAGCAGTCCACTGATAGTTCAGAGTAGCTCACTCATAGTTTGTTTTTTAGAGCTTGAGCTTTTTTAGATAGTGTGGTACCTTCCAGCTCCATGACAATCTTCTGGAGTACTTCAAATGTATATTTAAGTTCAGGAGGATAACTGAGGTTTAAAGCATATATTAATCCAAACAACATGGCAGTCGCAAATACAATATTAATTATGTAAACATACCTGTACTAAGAGAGCAAAACTACACAACTTAATAGTTGAATTAAACGCGAATACAATGAAGAAAGTAAACGTTAGTCTATCTGATTACGTGTTTTAAATGAAGATTGTTTTGTTTTTCATTTTATTTCACTAACCTTTTTCTTTTAACCGGTGATAATAGCTCAAACCCACAACATGTTGTTTCTTTGAAAATCCGCCAAGTTATCCAACTTCCGCTGACGACGACTCCGCTTGGTGCGTATTAATTTCTGGTGAGGACTAAACATAACTATTTTGATATCATTCTAAGTGATTGACATTAGTATATTGTACATTCTGCAAGATTAAATAAATTAAGCATGATGGAGTTACGTTTAAAAGTGTAACATAAACAATACATATAATATAAACTAAATGCATTTTTGTAAATGTAACAACCTATGTTTCCCTATTTTTCAGTGATTTGTGAAAGCCCATCAGTCTGTGCTGCACTGTTGTAAATGATTTCAAGCCATTTAATATATTGGTACTGCTTCAAAATAAACTTTCTTATAGAATCCAAAAAAAAGTTCTTAAGGAGGCTAGTAAGTACATATATAAACCTTTGACGCATATTTTTAGGAAGTCAATGCGCACTGGAGAGATTCCAAAGGACTGGAAAATGGCAAATGTCATCCCATTATATAAAAAGGGTGACAGGGCAGATCCAAGCAACTATAGGCCAGTAAGCAGTGATATTTCAGTTCTGGTATTAATTGTAGTTTTTTATTTTATTTTATAAAATTAACTTTTATTTTGTTCTAGTTTTCATTGTAGTCAACCATTTTTATTTTCATTTAGTTCTTTGTTTAAAAATTTAGTTTTTATTTTATTTAGTTCTGGCTTTTTTACATAATATTAGTACAATTTTAGTTTTTTTTTTCTGTTGCAAGACTTCAAATGCTGGCCTTCACATATTTCAATGCCAGTTTTGTTTCAGTTAACTATACAGATTAAACATGATTAAACAGATTAAGTGGCCTAATGAGTATAGTCAGCAAGATCAAATGTTTCAAACCAAGAAACCAGTCTGTACCAGCACGTTGCTGTTAAGCTTTAAACAAGCACGCATTTTGAGAGATTTTTTTCATGTGATAGCCACACAGTGACAATATTCGTTTGCCGAGTGCCTGTAATGCAGGTGCACAGACAAGGTTCTCGGACAATGGCACCAGCAGACTGCATGTTGACGATTTCTGCTGCCAGTACTGAAGCAGTGACATGCGGTGAGTTTCATGGCTGGTGAGGCACTGACTCCTTCAGAGTCAGATTTACAAATATATGAACCCAAAAGAGTAGCTTATTCACTATTCAACTGGTATCATGCACATTGACTACTGGTTATGTTTCATATCTCATCAGCATTCTTTACACACACATAGGTAAGGTACATATTTGGCTTAGAAAGAATGTTACATTTATAGCGGCAAGAGAGAGCAGAGAGAGCTCATTTGCTCTACAACCACCATGTGTTCTAAATTTGCCATTGCAATTTCACAATTCAAACTCATTCAATACAAATTAAAGTATAGAGTGGTGTACAAAAAATGGATTTCAATTTTGACCTTAATTGAAATATTTAGCTGTTTTTAAAACTTTAATTCTGATGCTGTAATTAATCTTAATACAGACTATTCAACAAAAGGATAGCAAGAAAAACAAGCGAATATTTTATTTAAAGTAAAAATTTAGTTTTTAAATATTAGATTTTTTTTTCGAAGTCTGATCCCATTTTTTATAAAATTGAAAACCATTTATGGTCTTACCTTTATTTGTAAATGAAGTCCATCCGCCTATCCTTCTCCATGAAAATTTCCATCACTTTTTTGTAAAAGTCTTCTTTATTTTCCTTTAGCTTTAAAAGTCTTAATCTTCCATTTTGGCAGTCAGTCGAAATAAAAAATAAACGGACTGCTGCAGTGCACTTGACTTTCTGATATCGCTAACTTATTGGCGCAGAGAGTGTCTGCGTAGAACAGTAGCAACAAGCACCTGTTGGGCTTCAGTGCGGAACAGTATTGTCTGCCTCAAATTATGCCTTTTCACTGCGGTTTTATGTCCTATCAGCAAGACTAAATATGTCATACACATTTATTAAAAATATTAGCCAGTCTGTGGAAAGTCAGGTGCATAATAAACATGTGTGCAAACATTATATTGCTGCATACAAGAGACAGCAACAGGCACACTCCAATTGCATGCATCCACCCAGCATTGAGGGATAGCACTGTTCGAGATGAGGCACGGTTCATCTCTTCGCTGCCGCACCTTGAGTTTCTCCTCTGTATTTGATCAGGAAATGCTCAAATTCAGTGATTATTAGAATCCTACAGAAAACAAATTTACACCACAGTGCAGTGGTCAAATTTATTTTATGTTATCATTATTAGTTTTTTTTTTTTTACTTTTCATGATGACAGGTGAGACCGCATGTCCCTGTATGAAGTGCAGTCATGGTACCAGAGAAGTGCTGTACTTCAACTATGAACTGATATACCTGGCCCTGCAATGAAACTCAGAGACTCTTCTTCTTGTACGCTACATTTTCTTTTATTATCATCTGCGCTGTAATTAATGTATATCTACATGTTACTTTCTCACTTTCTACCTGCAAACATCTGTGCAAAACTCGTCATTGTCACCCACACGTGCTCACTGCTTCAACCCGATGAACCCAATGTGCGCAACAAACAACGGTGCTTTACGGAAGTTGCACCACGTGATTATAGTAAGCCTAAGGTACAAGATCACCACCTAGTGAACAGCACAATGTAACTGAATGCTCAGGATGACCCACAAGCAACCACAAAGCATGAAAATGCTGTTGCTATTTTTTCATTTTCCTCAATTTTCATTCTCATTTTAGTTCGCTCACATATCACAAATTTTAATTTAGTTTTAGTTTCTCTGTTTGCCATAATTTCAGTTGTCCTTCTTGTAATAGCATACAGAATTGGGTAGTTTTGTGGCAGATGAAATTTTATGTCAGTAAATGTAAAGTATTACACATAGGAAGTAAAAATGTTAGGTTTGAATACACAATAGGTGGTCAGAAAATGAAGAGTACACCTTATGAGAAAGATTTAGGAGTCATAGTGGATTCTAAGCTATCGACTTCCTGAAAGTCTTCAGAAGCCATTAAGAAGGCTAACAGAATGTTAGGTTATATAGCACTGTGTGTGGAGTACAAGTCACAGGAGGTTATGCTCAACCTTTATAATGCACTGGTGAGGCCTCATATTGAGTACTGTGTGCAGTTTTGGTCTCTAGGCTACAAAAAGGACATAGCAGCGCCAGAAAAGGTCCAGAGAATAGCGACTATGCTGATTCCAGGACTACAGGGGTTGAATTATGAGGAAAGATTTAAAGAACTGAGCCTGTACAGTTTAAGCAAAAGAAGATTAAGAGGTGACATGACTAAAGTGTTTACAATTATGAAGGGAAGCAGTACAGTAGATCAAGACGGTTATTTTAAAATGAGTTCATCAAGAACACAGGGACACAGTTGGAAACTTAAGGGTAAATTTTGCACAAACATTAGGAAGTTCTTCTTTGCACAAAGAACGATAAACACTTGGAATAAGCTACCAAGTAGTGAGGTAGACAGTAAGACTTTAGGGACTTTCAAAACTCGACTTGATGTTTTTTTTTGGAAGAAATAAGTGGATAGGACTGGCGAGCTTTGTTGGGCTGAATGGCCTGTTCTCGTCTAGAGTGTTCTAATGACTGTGTTACAAAGCCCGCATGGCACGGTTTTGTCCCTACACCTGCAAATAAATGGCACCTTTTTGCTGAAACCCAATATTGTGTCTGCAGCTCTGTGTATTAAATCTCTCCTGCTGATCCTGTTTAGTCCAGAACTACGACAACACCCAGTGTGAAGTTTGGTGTCCACATTCCCACTACATGGGATGTCACAGGGAATTGGGCTCTTTTTTGATGGTGAAATTCCCTATTTTTAAGCTGTCTTTGGGCTGTGTCTGTGTCCAGGTTGATACCTCCAAGTGAGTACCAAGAATACTGATTAAGTAATATTTGTTATTAGTCTCTGTTAAATTTTAAATGCAATAAAATTGGGTTTATAATGAATGACTGAAAGAATTAGAGAGTTGATGATTTGGATGTTATAGAGAGGTACACCAACATAAATCCAGCTCATCTCTCACCTCTCTCTCTCTCTCTCTCTCACTCAGTCACTTTTTCTTCCCTATGAGCCTCACTCCTGTTTCCTCCTCATTCTAGACACAGTAAGCATGAAGCAGCTTTAAATCACTTCAGCATTTATGCATGGCCAAGCCCTGGAATTACAGAGAGACCAGGCTACAAGTCCTCTAAAGGTCTGGTTTTCAGGACAGCCTCCATTGTGCCCATTTTCTTTCTTAGTTAGTCTGTGGTAAAACACATTTTGTGGTCTGTGGCAGTGGACTTTTTTTTTTAACAGTGTGCTCAGGCTCCAGACAGTAGCGTGGACAAGCAGCCCTGGGTTGTTGTTGGGGGAACTGGTGGAGCTCACGTTAACAGATGTGTGCGGTTCAGACAGTTTCTTCGTTGTTGCTCTGTGGTTTTCAGTTATGGCACCAGTGCCCATGGTTATAAAAGGAGCCTAAGCAGAAGAAAGAAAGAAAGAAAGAAAGAAGAGACAAGATCACGACCAAGCCGCTGCTGCTATGGAGAGGAAGCACCAAAAGAGGTTAAAGCAGAACTGCGCTCATGGGGCTGGACTGATCCTTCTTAGCACTTGAGGAGCAGCAATGAAAAAGCCTCTCCATGTGGGCTTCAAAATTAACCTTGTTAACAAATATTTACAGGTCTAAATACAGTTGACATGTAATTTCAGATTATATAAATAGAGATTATGTTTATATAGCAGGGTACTGCTATTGGTGAGTAAATACACAACAATGAAAATAAAATGAAATTTGCCTAATATTTCTACTGTCTTTATAAAACTGAGACCTCAGCAGAGCTTGCCTTATTCAGCAGAGTCACCCTGATGAAATGTGTCCTTTCTGTAGTGTGCATAATTAAAACATAATTTTCAAGCACTCTTCAAGTTAACAGGTAAAATAAATATCAATATCAAATTTATTTATAGAGAACAGTTAAAAACAGTAATAGCTGACCAAAGTGCCATACAAAAAAAAATACAGTACAAAAGACAATAAGCAATAAAACAATGAAACATACACGCATAGCTCTATATTTATAATTAATTAACAACCAAGGAATAGTAATGTGCCTTAAGAAGTGATTTAAAAATAAATAAAGTACTGGCCAGCCTAACACTACTGGGGGCTACAACTGCAATGGTATGATCTCCTGTACACTTTTGTCTTAATTTAGGGACCACCCGAAGTAGCTGATCAATAGACCAGAATGACCTTCGTGGAATATATAATTGTAAAAGGTTGGAGAGGTAGGAGGGAGATTTATAATAAGAAAACAATAAAATCTTAAACTCAATCCTAAAATGAAAGGGACGCCAGTGCAGAGAGGCCAGCACAGGAAAAATAAGCTCTCACTTGCTTGTTCACTTTAAAAGATGAGCAGCAGCATTTTGGACAATTGTAAATGTGAGATAGACGCCTCACTGATGCTAGCATAAAATACATACAGTAGTCAAGCCCGGACAAATTAAAAGCATGTATAACTCTTTCCTAATCTTGAAACAATAAGAAAGTCTAAGTAGAAAGAAGCTAGTTTTAATAAGCATTCTATTCTCCGAGCTGTATTTGACAAAAAACAAAATTTCTTGCCATCTCCTGGTAGCTTTCCTGTTGCTAGGGGGGAGTGTCCCTTGGGGTTTACACCCACAGACAAATGTGGCGATGGGTTTAAAAGATAACTCAGTTCACCGTGTATTCATTCAAGGTTCAGATAACAAACCTTGATTTGTGCCTTCCTAAATATTTATTTTTTGATCTTTGGTTTCCTAACATTAGCTACGTTCATAGACTCTGATTTTCCGCTTCCTCTTTTGATTTTGGCACTACAGTTTTCTCTATATCCAGGTTCTCACCCATTTCTGTTTTTTGTCTATTCTCCTAATTGCCCTTTTAAAATGTGTTGGGTGGCTGCATATTTATTGCACATGTGGTGGTGACCCTCCAAGATGACTTTTCCTGGGAAAAGATGTTTCTACTCAATGAAAGAAGTCCACAACACGCTTACAAGGTGTTTACTATTAGTTTTTGTTTGTGTGAAGGTTTGCAATGTGAAACTCAGTTAAACTAACTGGAGACTGAAGCAAAGCAAGTAATCATTATTTAATTTTACCCAAAGCAAATGGAGTATGAGTGTGGAAACACCTTTAGTGACCTTTCCAATCTGCTCTCAATGTGCTGGGGTGTCTATCTCTCTCTCAATTGATAATTTCATGAGGAATTCCTTCTAGCCACTGCCAGCTGGGTGGTGTGTTTGACCATACTAAACTCTTGGCATCTTAGCGCCTCCTAGTTCAATGTATCATCAACATTTTCCAATATAGCAATAATCTGTAAGTCATTGTGTGATTTTTTCCGCATCACTTGTAAAACTAAGAATTTCCTGAGACAAGCTGGATAATTCACTTTACCTCCTTCTTTCGTTCTGTACCTATAATTTTTTTAACGAGAGGCCCAGTTCAAATCAATTGAAGCAAAAGCAAGATCACTAAGTGGCTGTGTGCCAAAGAGCTTCATCCATTTCTAAAGACACTTGCTGCCACTCAGGGTCACAACTTACTTTTATTTTATAAGAAACAACTGAGCCGTCTTCATTCAAGAATATCTTCAGAAAGTTTAACCTGCTGTGAGTGAGATGAATAAGTCAGGTCTGTGGCTCTTCATGGGGGTTATAATCGCTGAGTATTTGTATATATTTATTTTATCATTAGAAATCTAAAATTGTTTATCTTGTGACAGTTCTTGTGTCTGACTCTAGTCTCAGTCTGTGGATTGCATGAGCAGCTGTTGAAATGTTTTTATCCAATGTATTTTCCTAAATTCTGGCTGCATTACAATATATAAAAAGATTTGTATTCTTTTAAACTGCTCCACCCTCCTAACCACTGCATCTCTTTCAATTATTGGATACATCTTCACATGATAAAGGTGATAAATGTGCTCTGTGTTCAACTATTCTACAGAATATCTCTAAGTAAATGTGTAATGTATTTTATATCTTATTTGTACAGATACAACACATATATTTTGTTGATTTACTATTGAACTCATTATACAGTATGACTCTTTTAATGTTTGGTATGCAGCTCTTACTTTATATTTTTCATTAACATGCCACTTCTGTTTGACGTGCCATTTGTGAATTCTCAATGAAAGGTATTCTTCATTTAAATATTGCGCATACTTTATTTCTTTACTTTTACTGAAATCTCAAGAGCCTTTTCTGTTTTATTGTATTTGAACAACTTAAGTATTCATTGATGGACTTGAACTGCTACATTTTTCTCAAATATATCCTAGGCAGTGCCATGCTATATTGATATGCACTTTTAATTTAAATACTTTGAAGTCCTTGGATTTGCAGTTTATGTAGCTGCACTGTAACTTTCCCAGTTAATGACTTAAATATCAGTACTTGCCTGTGTTTAAATGGTATGATGTTCAGACTTGACAGTTTACTAGACCAATACAAATCAACATTCATATCTTCAGCAGGGTAACATGATGTGCTGATTTAAAACTGCCCCTGCAACACTTTGTTATCAAATACATTAGAGAGGATTTGTTTTCCTTGTTCTATTACTGCAGATAATCTGGCAATACAAAAATTCATTCTAATTTTTAAAAACATTATTATTGCCCAGGAAATGAATTCCTTAAGACAATGATTTTTGCATAATATAGCACTGCACAAACAAATATTACAGCATCTGTTTTTTGTATATGCTGACAGACAGATATTAGGCAATAGACACAAAGAGATATACATAATAATATACACATTGATGCTTTCCAAACCTTTTCTGCTGCAATGCCTCCAAGGTCTTTTAATCTTTTTCAATGGGAAATATGAAAATGAACTACTTTTGGGTGATTTGTAATGGTGCAATGGTATTTTAAGTGTCCCTGATGAGCATAGGGAAGCATCTGCCAGCTATGCTGGACCAACTACTGCGGCCAAAAAGTTGACCTGAGCTGTGAGGCAGCATAGCTAACCACTGCGCCACTGTGTCTCAAAAAACAAAACATTGTAGATGGAATGATAGCCACAAAAACAGTGGCCACAAACTAGCCATAAGTCAAAAAATGTATATATATCATTGCACAAACAGAGATCCAATCTTTGGGGCACACATTGGCCATGACATGAAGAGGCACTGTGGAACTGGCTCGTTCTGTTGTTTGAAGTTCTTGGTGCTGCTAGAACATTTTTTTTTCAATATATCTATGCAGATGCTTCACACTGTTTTTCTCCATAAAGAAGATAGAAACAATTTATAAATAGTAATAAATCCTTTGTTATTTTTGTAGAGAAAAGCCAAGCAAAATCACACCTTTTATTGGCTAACTAAAAAGATTATAATATGCAAGCTTTCGAGGCAACTCAGGCCCCTTCTTCAGGCAAGATGTAATACAGAAACTGGAGTTCCCTGTGTTTATATACACACACTAGGACAAGAAATAACATTGGCAAATCTTTAAATGAAAAATCTTAAATGTAAAAAATGAATATATTTATTTAACAAGAGAGAGAACAATGTATGGTCAAGATCTTTGGATAAGATAACTGTCTAACAAAGTCCTTTGAAGTTTGTGATGTGTTTTTCAAAACAATATGGGTCTGTAGACAGGTTATCTGTGTCAGTCTGAGAGATGCAAACAGTCCTCATACCTGTGCCATAAACTCTTGTCTCTGTTCAAGCCATGTTGTAATGTATTAAATTTTAACATGAGTTTAACTTCCCATTCTTTTCTATCTTGCTGTGTTTTGAAGTTGCCCAAAAGCACTGTGACTTTAAAGTCCCTCTCACATTGTCCATGGCTGTTGAAGTGGGCTGCTACAGGAACATCTGTGTTGCCACGTTTAATGTGGAACCTGTGTAAATTCATTCTCTGGCGGAGTGTTTGTCCAGTTTTTCCCACATAGAGTGCAGTGTCAGGACATTTCATGCAGAGAATTAGGTAGACCACATTAGATGATGTGCAGGAAAATGATCCCTTTATGTGATGTTCAAGTCGGCAGTGTGGTATAACTATACGGTCTGTATTGTAAATGTGGGCACACGTTTTACATCTTTTCTGTAGACAGGGAGATGTGCCATTTTCTGTCGGTTCATTTAGGGAGCTTCGGACAATTAGTTGCTGAAGGTTTGGTGGTTGTCTGTATGCCAGGAGGGGAGGTTCAGGAAATACATTTTTCAGTGTTTGGTTGTTGTTTAGCATTGGCTGAAGTTCTTTTATAATTTTTCAAAGTGTTTCAAGATGTGGGTTTTAGGTGACAAGGGGGATGCGGTTCTTGTTGTCTTTGTTTTTATATTCCAGAAGGTTATCTCTGGGTATGGCAGTAGGCCTTCTTATTTGAGTGTCTGTTGTTTTGGGGGTATAACCTTGTCTGAGCTCCTGCAGTTGTTGATCCTGGTCTGTTGGGTCTGAGCAAATACGATTGTACCGTATTGCTTGGCTGAAAATAATGGAGCACCTTATATGCTTGGGGTGGAAGCTATCACTTCTTAGGTAGGTCCGTCCGTCTGTTGGTTTGTGAAAAACAGAAGTTACAAGGGTGTTGTCTTTCAGTTGAACAGTGCTGTCAAGGAAGCTGACTTCTGTTTTTGAGTGATTCAGCTTTATGATGGCTTGAAAAGAATTATATTCATTATGAAAATGGAGGAGGTCCTTCTCACTGGCAGTTCAGATTATGAAGATGTCATCTATGTACCGGAAATACAACATTGGTTTTAAGATGCACATTGACATGAAATCTTTCTCCAGTTTTGCCATAAATAGGTTTGCATAGTGAGATGCAAACCGACAGCCCATTGCAGCCCCCATTTGTTGCAAGTAGCAATCTTGTCCAAAAGAGAATAGATTATGAGTCAGAGTGAATTTTATCATTTCTATCACTGACTTTGTGGGTAAATCATGTTGTCTGAGGTACGTTTCACATGCCAGTATGCCATCATCATGGGGGATGTTTGTGTACAGTGCCTCAACATCCATTGTGGCCAGTAAGGTTCCCTCAGGTAAGGTGCCAAAAGCAGACAGTTTTTTTAAGAAGTCAGTGGTGTCCTGGATGTAACTGGTTGTGTTGCGGTTGAGGGGTTTAAGGTTGTGCTCCACCCAACCTGAAACCTTTTCTGTAAGGGAGCCAATTCCTGAGATTATAGGCCTTCCTGGGTTCCCTTCTTTGTGGATTTTAGGAAGCATGTAGAAGTGACCCATTTTGGGGTTCACAGGAATTAAACTGTTTACATGATCCCTGATGTCAAGTGGAAAGCTACTTACTACTCGTATCTTTTTTAATTCCTTTTTGTAGAGATCTGTTGGGTCTTCTTGCAGTTTGTAATCATGTATAGTATTGGACAATTGTCTTTGTGCCTCCTGTATATAATCTGATGTGTTCATGATGACTAAAGCATCCCCTCTGTCTGCTGGTTTGATAATGATTTCTGTATTTTCTCTTAGTGAATGTATGGCTCTCCGCTCATCCCCAGTAATGTTTTCTATCCGATTTTGCTGCCTGTTTAAGATCCCTGTTTTCACTCTCTGCCAGAAGTAGGGAATTACTGGGAGCCCGGGATTCTCGGACATTTTTTATTTCCGCATTCCCGGGAATGGCCATGCTCGCATATTTAGCGTGTGAAAGTGTACAAATCGATCAAGAAATAAAAGAGTTATAGTTGAAAATAATTAAGTGGCACTGTTTTTTGGCCCACGGTGTAGTGTTTTACAGATTAATTTAGTCAGCCAGCAGCAGTCGCCAGTCTCCCGGCTCCGACTAAGACGGAGTATAGTGGACTGGGAGGAGTCTGCACTCGGCAGCTCATGAATGCTATGACAGGGCAGACTTCATTGATCTGTCAGAAAACAGGTTTGAACAGCAACTTGAAATTGCAATGCGTCAGTCTGTTGCATCCGTATTATCTGTGCCAAGAAACTTGCCATCACAGAATGATGACATGTAACTGGGTTCATCAGTAAAAACTGAAATGGCGCTGTTTCAGAGCAGGCCTTGTTTAGACCAAGTGTATCAGTATCTGATCAGGTAGTTCGTGTTGCATTCAAAAAAAAATTTTTTTTAAACGTTAGTCTATCATATATCCTCCCGATGGCATTTGCCACTTGATTGACATACAGGGCGGCCAGGCTGAGATCTCTTTCCTTCTAACACACTGGTCATCCCACATGCACCCATACAATCAGATTGTGATTCAGACTATGAATGCCATGAATGTAATTACACCGATCTGTCAAATAAATGAACCACACGCCGTGGATTCGCGTGTACAGTGAGTGTGTACGCCTGATGAGCCCAGAATTAGGGTGAAACACATGTCACGTACTGTTTGCATTATTTGACAGTAAAACTTTGCAACATTCTATGATCTGCTTCTCGCAACTGAAGAGGGCACCGTGGCAAATGTTTGCCGACACAAGCGTTACCTGGTAGGTAACCACCCATACAATCAGATTGTGATTCAGACTACGAATGCCATGAATGTAATTATCCCGATCTACATGCTGTCAAATAAATGAACCGCAAGCTGTGGCGCAACGTAAAGGGCGAAACACGTGTAGCGTAGTCTTTGCATTATTTGACAGTAAAACTATGCTATATATATATATAGTATTTTTAATGCAGGTAGATCATTTCAACCTGGGGCCTCATGCACAACGCTGTGCATAGAATTCGCGCTATAACATGACGTAAGCACAAAAGCCGAATTGTGCTGACGCACAGAAAAATCTAGATGCAGGAATCTGTGTGTACTCCAACTTCCATTCCGCTCCATAAATCCCGGTCAGCGTGAAAAGATTATTTAAATTAAGTTAAAAGTTTTATCTACAATATAATTAACATATTTTGCTGCATGTCATCTTACAAATGATACCGTCATCATATGTAAATACGCGCTTTATAAAGTGGCGCAGGTTGTGCAATATTATAACTGTAGTGCAAGTTTACAGTGGGGTAATTGTACTTAAAAGTACAAACATTTCTACAAGGAGCAATTGATTGAGTACGTTTATAGTTCTTGGGATGGAACTGTTTCTGAACCGCGAGGTCCGTACAGGAAAGGCTTTGAAATGTTTTGCTGTGGCTGAGGCAGCATCCGCTTGATGCCGTATACCGATAATTCTTTTTCCGATCAGCTGCTGCTGTGATTCCCCACTCAGATACAGTGATATAAATACTCCGAGTGGTGCAGTGAGAGTAATTTGGAAAAAGATGATCCGCTGTGGCAGCCCTTAAAGGGAGCAGCTGAAAGAAGAAAAAGAAGAAGAAGGTGCAGTGAGAGTAACAACGCTAAAGCAGTTATGGTATTTGGAATACTATGGCTATTCCCTGGACCATTATATTGTTACAAGTTAGTTACAATCAGATGCATTACACTAATCAACAGTATGCGGTTAGTTTAAGTGTATTTATAAAGCCACGTCAGGAAAATAAAGAGTAACCACACAGGAACAGTAGCACTGCTTTGACGCTGGGTGCTGCCAGTCTGCAAAACCGAGTGGAGAACTTGCGTACGACAGGGTTTGAGGTACCGTGGAAAAGTGCGTGGCTTTACGCCATGTGTAAGTTTTATACATCGCGATTTGAACGTGGAAACGTTCTTACGGAATATTTCTGTGCTTACACACCGTTTATGCATGAGACCCCTAGTCATTTTAAAAGTAGCTCGCAAGCTGAAAAAGTGTGGGCACCCCTGAACTAGATATATGTACTTATATGACAGCATGAACTGCTTGTAGATAAGGTTAGTGTTTTATTGGTGTCAACATATTGCAGTAGTTTTCTTAAAAATAAGTGTTGGTCGTTCTAAAACCATTCACATGTGAGATGCCTGTGCACTGTGTCATCCCCGGGAGCCCGGGATTCCTGGGAATGACATGCGGGATGTACCTTTGTAACTTCCCACTCTGCATTTTTAATAAACCACTGTAAGGTTCAAAACCCTTGAGCCAATGAGAAACAACATGTGTACCTTTCTTCTACCAGTTGGAATCCTGATCTCCCAGCCACTTTTTCACTTCTTCAGTAAACTCATCATCACTCCCAGACATTTACCCTGCATGCCATCTTTAAGGACTCCAGAGAGGTGGATATACATTGTTCATCACCCACAAATATTTATTACTGATTCTATCTCTGCCACAGGTGATTCAGTAACAGCTCATTGTTTCAAGTGCACATCTCTTTTTAATGTTTTTTTTTTTAAATGAAGCCCTTACTAACTTGTTGAAAAATAAAATATTTTTTTTTATATTTTAGTTGTCCAAAAATATGCATTACAAAATAGGTGTTATAAAAATCAAACATACGTTTCAGTGAAACAAAATTAAAAAATGCAAAAGACTATTCAATCGGAAATATTATAAATACAGTACATTTCCCCCTTCGTTTTTTGGTCGTCCTGTCTTCAATTCAAAAGCATAACCTCATGTGAAGGGGCTTCCTGTTTGTGGACTGCTTTAATTTTCCTGAATTTTTAATTTACCAGTAATTTTGCAAAAGATGCACATGTTTTGCACATTGTGACCACACAACTGGATGACTTGACATGTGGCTTTTGTGGCACAAGTATCAGGAGACTTTTACATAGATGTTTTTGATATTCTTAACTGTTGTTTGTCCAGCATTGGATACCTCAGCCTCCTATTTTATCAGACATGTTGTTATCTCCATTTTCAATGAAAACATGAGATTTAAATTTTTTTTCAGCCATCAATATAAATTATTTGGGGTAACAAAAAATATCAATACCATTTTTAAAAACCCACAATTTGAATAGCTATTGTTTTTTCATGACCTAATATTATGCAGTGCAATCCAGAGATACAGGGAACCACAGCTCATACCCATGGCATTAAATGCTAGGCAAGAATCACCAAAAACAAGGGGACAGGCCATTAGAGAATCCACTCTTACACACACCCACAGAGTGCAAAGTTGGATATTGCTAGTTACACACATCATTAAAGATGTGTGAGAAAAGCCCATACAGACAAGGTGAGAATATGCAAACTCCACACGGATAGCAGTTTGGTTTGGGATTTCATCCTAGGACACTTGATCCCTGAGGTAGTAGCTCTTTTAATTTTCAATTAAATTTGATAAATGTATTACACTATTGCAAGTTACTACAGTCTTCAGTCATCAAAGTCAAAGTGAACTTTGTTGTCATCTCAACCATATACAAGTATACAGATAGACGAAATTGCGAAGCTCAGGGTCCACAGTGTAACAACATGATGTGCAAATAATAAAAATAGAGTTAAAATTTAAAATTAAAACACAAACAAGACAAGAAATTGTGCAAAGACAGGACAAAGAAGTAGCAGCAATATTGATGTGTAAGATATGTAATATAATAAATAATAGATATAGATAATACAGAAATTATCAGTGTATGATAATAGTTGTTTAAGACGTGTGTAAACAATGATAGGTCAGAATGTTTCACAGCAGAAGGATATCAAGAGTGTCAAAATACTTAAAGGTCAGTATGAGATTTTCAGTTCTTTTCGACCTGCACACTCATCTTTGCAGGACAGTGGTTTTCATGTATAAAAGTTCTGTTTTTAGAGGTGATTGAGGCCGTGTGGAAGGTCCCAGGAGGCAGCCTGGTGTTAAGGAGTCTAACAGCTTAGGGGTAAAAACTCTCCTGCAGCCTGGCAGATCTGGCTTTGATGCTGCAGTATCTTCTCTTGGATGGCAGAAGTGTGAAAAGTCCATATGAGGAGTGTAAGGGGTCCTGCACAATGCTGCAGGCCTTGCGGACACTGCGTTTGTAAAATATGTCCTGTAGTGAAGAGAGAGGCACCCAAATAATGTTCTCTGCTGTTTTCACTATCCTTTTCAGGCCCTTGATGTCGGATATGTTGCAATTTCCATACCAGACAGTGATGCAGCTGGTCAGGACACTCTCCATGGTGCCTCTGTAGAACATGGTGAGGATGAAAGGGGGAAGACGTGCTCGCTTCAGCCGCCTCTGAAAGTGTAGTCTCTGCTAGGCTTTCTTGATTAGTGATGAGGTGTTATGTGTCCACGTAAGTTCCTCAGTTATGTGCACACCGAGGAACTTGGTACTCCTAACAATCTCCACATATAAACCGTTGATGCTGAGTGGGATGTGGGCAGGACGTGATTTTCTGAAGTCACGATTATCTCTTTTGTCTTTTCGACATTGAGAGATAGATTGTTGTCTTCACACCATGAGGACAGCCGTTTCACCTCATCTCTGTATGCTCTTTCATCATCCCTGCTTATTAGTCCCAGCACCGTCGTATCATCTGCAAACTTGATGATGTGGTTGGTGTTGTGCGTGGCTGTGCAGTCGTGAGTCAGCAGGGTGAACAGCAGTGGACTAAGCACACAGCCCTGCGGTGCTCCAGTGCTCAGTGTGATGATGCTGGAAGTGTTGTGGCCCATCCGAACTGACTGGGGCCTTTCTGTCAAGAAGTCCAGGATCCAATTGCAGAGGGTGGTGTTCAGGCCCAGCCTGCTCAGTTTTACAACCAACTTTGGAGGGATGACTGTGTTGAAGGCAGAGCTAAAGTCTATGAATAGCATCCTGACATATGTGTCTTTTTTATCCAGATGTGTCAGGGAAAGGTGAAGGGCAGAGCATATGACATCATCAGTTGACCTGTTTGAGGGGTATACAAACTGAAAAGGGTCAAGGGAGGCAGGGAGATTAGTCTTTATGTGTGACATGACTAACCTTTCAAAGCACTTCATTATGATTGGCGTGAGTGCAACTGGTTGGTAGTCATTCGGCATGTCACTGATGACTTCTTCGGCACTGGTATGATGGTGGTCGACTTGAAGCATGCTGGGACTGACAACTGGCTCAGAGATGTGTTGAAGATGTCTGTGAGGGCACCAGCCAGTTGACTGGCACATTCTTTGAGCACAAGACCAGGTATGTTGTCAGGTCCTGCAGCCTTGCGTGGATTGACTTTGGATAGAGTCCTCCTCACATCTGTTATGGAGAGACAGAGTGCTTGGTCAGTGGAGGGAGGTGTTGCTTTTCTCGCAGGCTCTTTGTTCTGCGCCTCAAACCGTGCAAAGAAGTTATTCAGCTCATCTGGAAGGGAGGCATCACCATCACTGCTGTGTGGGTTGGGCTTGTAGTTTGTAATTGCCTGAATGCCCTGCCACATACGACGTGTGTCTCTGGTGCTGCTGAATTTGTTGTTGATCTTCTGCGCGTATGCCCACTTAGCTCTCCTTATAGCGCGAGACAGGTTGGCTCTGGTCACCCTGAGGGCAGTCTTGTCTCCAGATCTGAAGGCTGCATTTCTGATCTTGAGTAGCTTGTGCACTTCTCTTGTCATCCAGGGCTTTTGGTTGGCTCTTGTAGTAACATCCTTGGTAACAGTAACATCCTCTTTGCATTTGGAGATGTAGCCAGTCACAGAGTCTGTGTACTCCTCCAGTTAATGGAGTCACCATTCATAGCAGCCATTCTGAAAATGTCCCAGTCTGTCAATTCGAAGCAGTCTTGGAGAGCTGAAACCGCACCAACCTGCCACACTCTGATGCTCTCGCGGGCTGGTTTAGTGCGCTTCAGCAGGGACCATAAAAACGCTGATATGATCTGAACAGCCAAGGTGAGGGTGGGGTAGGGCCTTGTAGGCGTCAAGAGCGCTCATGTAAACACTGTCCAGACAGCTTCCCCCTCTAGTAGCAAAGTTCACATTCTGGGAGAATTTTCGGAGAAATGACTTCAAGTTGAATGATTGAAGTCTCCAGCAATAATGAAAAATGCCTTGGGGTGCGTCGTTTGTAGTTTACTGATGATCTGGTAGAGTTCCGCTAGCGCCTGGTTAGCATTTGCGCTAGGCGGAAGGTAGATGGCAACCACCAGCACGCAACTGTATTCCCTCAGCAGGTAGAAAGGCCGAAACCTTACTGATAAAACCTCTATCAGCGGGGAACAGTGTCGCGCAACTGAGGCAGCGTTCGTACACCACTCTCTGTTCACATAAACAAACAATCCGCCCCCGCGGGTTTTACCAGACAAAGAGGCGTCTCTGTCCGCTCGGAAGATGGTCAGTCCATCTAGCTGGATGGCCGAGTCTGCAATGTTTTCCTGGAGCCATGTCTCAGTGAAAATAAAGATGCAGCAGTCTCTCATTTCCCACTGCTTGGCCTGCTGCAGCTTTATACAATCCAGCTTGTTGTCCAGCGATCGGACGTTCTCAAGCAGAAAAGACGGTATCGCAGGTCTGGTGGGGTTAGTTTTTAGCCTTGTGCTAACACCGCCGCATTTACCTCGTTTCTGCTTCCGATCGCTGCGCTTGCGTTTTCGCCAACTCAGCTTCTCAGGCTGCCGAAGTAAGCAAAGGCTGCGGAGCGTCTCTGTCACCTCACTGGATATTTCGGTGCAGTTTCTTTGGAAATCGAGCAGGATTTGCCGTTCGTAAATGTATGTTTGTGTACTACTATCACTTAAATCTACTTTTTTACTTATACTAGTTGACAAAGACGAACAAAGATTAACACTAAATACCTCGGACTCGGGAGCTCTGTTATCCGCAGCCTGCACGGGCGCCGCCATGATTCTTCTGCATATTGTTATGAAATAAATGCCTCTGATACTGTTTGAGAACAGAAAGCTTTGAAAGGATTCCTTCTGGTAATAAGGTTCAATAAATATTATGAGAAAAGATTTTGCAAACTTTTGTGGATGAAAGTAAAACTATGGATACTTTTTCTAAAAATGTATGAATAAGTAGGTGTGTTTAGCTTTACATGCTGTTCAGTTTATTTATTTATCTAGAGTAAAATAATTGCAGATGGCCTTGGGTAACATTGAAATACAAAAAGAGATGGAAAAATGCCAATTTTAATCCTTCAAGAGGAACTACTGCCCTAAAACCATTTCAGTTTCATTTTACTAACTAATGGGCAGGGGATTTCTTTTGGCATCAATATTCCTGTGTTGTCCTGGTTGCCTATAAGGCAAGGGAAGAACTTCATTGAACCAAAGATTGAAGTCTCAGTATAATGAGCCTGTGTTTGGTATTGATTAAAGAAAGAGAGTGAACTTCAGCCAAAAGCCAATTTACAGAATATTGAAGCCAAGTAATTATGCATAAAAGTATTTAAATAATGATGTAAATACATTTTGGCATCAAGAACTATTTTCTAAGGTTGTATTATTTGGATATACTTTAGGACAATTAAAAGTACAGTACTTTTCTAAGCATTTTAATAAGCACTGTTTCAGACAGTTTACCTACTGTTTAAACACCTTTGTCATTTCCTTTTGCTGAAGTGACATTAAAAAGAGAAAGATAAATAGTCTTGTATGTATACTGTATACATTTTTTTCCACTGACATCCACCTAAGGTGCAACTGCTATTTCCTGAATGTGTACAATATAATAAGGTTGCTATTAATACCTCCTGCAATGTATAAACATCACTTTCCATATTTTGCTGCCCTCAATAAGTCATTAATATACATGACTTGCTTTGGGCAAGAAATTTCATACTCCATGTGGAAACAAGGCTTCCAAAACTTTACACATCTTAAGCAAATAAAACTAGATGAAAAGTTTACTCACAAAACGTGATAAGCAACATACTCTTATTTTTAGAACCACTGATGTAGAAAGATCATTGATAAAGAATTCAATGGCATAATGAAATCATTTTAGAAAAATGTGACATATTGTACTGTTCAGCATGTTTCCATTCTAGAAAACAATTAATGCCACGTCACGTTTAAGGTAAAACTGTGCATATACTTCCAGCCAGTCAGTGCATTCTAAATGACCAATATGAGGTTTCAGTGCTGGAGTACTGCATACACTGGGAAGAAGCAATTTACAATGAAAAGGGAATTGTGAGAAATGGTGAAGTAAAAATAACCAGCCAAAGTTTAAAACTGTGAAGACATGAGATAAACAGATGACAAAGCTCAGGACATAAATCAAATATTGAAGTAGGGGTACAGTTCCAGATTTCGCAGTTGAAAAGGGAAAATGTATAAAGAGCCAAGGAAAGAATAAAGGAGAGGAAGAAGTATTTGTAACTGGAATAATTTAATAAGAATGGTCGTAAGAGTTATCTTCTTAAGAGGAAATCTCAGACAATCAGGTAATGAACATACTGATCTTTATACACTGATGTGACGTTTTGCACACTCCCACACATCTTACCTGGTTAACTGCCTAGTAGCTGTCAACAAAGATGGCAAAACTAGGGGCAAACGAAATTCATTTTCAGCACCTTCATAAAAACTTTGAAATTAAAAACAGATATAAAACCCTGACAATGATATTGAAAAAAAACATGTTTGGCTGACAGGAGAGAAACCAGATGCGTCTTCGGCTGTTGTAGCCTCCCTGCTTCAAGGTTCTGTGTGTTGTGTATTCTGAGATGTTTTTCTGCTTACCGTAGTTGTACAGAGTGGTTAGCTGAGTTACTGTAGCCTTTTGGTCAGCTCAAACTACTCTGGCCATTCTCCTTTGATGGGTCTCATCAATAAGGTGTTTCTGGCCACAGAACTGCCACTTTCTGGATGTTTTTTGGTTTTTGCATCATTCAGAGTAATCTCTGTGCGTGAAAATCTCAGGATATCAGCAGTTACAGAAATACTCAAAGATTTCCAGTGAGTGCTACACAATTTTCTCTAAATATCATATGTTCGTCATTCAGTATGTGGTTATCAGAAACCTAAACTAATATTAATTTTATTATACTTGTGAGCACTCTGTGGCTAGTTGGAACATGATGTGGGAAAACTTAAAAGCAGAGCAAATACACATTATAGTACATTGTATTACTATAGTGACAGAAGCCATATTCTGACAGGTAATCGGCACTTCTGTTTATTGTGTTCAACTTTATCAACATATTTTATTATGGTTTTAATTTTCTAAGGTTACATCAGCATTATAGCAGACATTCCTAAGAGACACTGCTGTGTTGTTTTGTTCTTTGCCATTTTTTGTTACATATACTCTGTGTGTATTTAAAGCTGAAAACCTACGTAAGTTACAAAAAAATGTATAGCACTGTACTGTATATCAAATAAAGATATAGAATGTTTCCTATATTTTAGTTAATGCTATGAGCATACCAGCTTACAAGTATGTTTCACATCTGTATGATATGTTGCATAGAACCAATTTTTTCATTGTCTACCCTTGAGGAATAAAAATATGTGGTTAGCCAGAGGCTCCGTTTTTAATGTAGACATATATTCAGGTGGAGTAGCTACTGCTGAACTGCAAAATTAGAAGGTATAAAATTTTGTCTTCCCATCGCAGGATACAAACATGTATTTCATTATGTAGGTGTAATGCTGCCAGTCTCCATCTTAAACAAAATTAAATTAATGGCCATGCAGGGTTTATTAATACTGTATATTTCTAGATAACTCATTGTTTCATGGCTCTACACATACATAGCTGTGCAGTGTCAGGCACAAACACGCTGGGAATTCAAGTCTAATTATATCTAAAGCATAACAACTATATAACTAAAACATTGCAAAGTTTAGCATTTCATCCATTCTTTTATATTAGAAAGAATTGAGTTCCACTAAGAGTTTGTGGCTGCATATTAAATTTAAATATATAGGATTAGTGGTAGCCCGGGAGTGCAATGTGGATGGAACAATTGGAAGAAAGTATCAGGAGTATTGTGTGATCAAAGAATTAAGACGAAGGTTAAAGGAAAAGTTTTTAAGACTGTGGTAAGTCCAGCAATGATGTATGGAGCTAAGGCATGGCCAGTAAAGTCAGTGCAGGAGAAGAAGTTAGTTGTGGCAGAAATGAGAATGTTGAGATGGATGTGTGGAGTTTCAAAAAAGGACAGAATAAGAAATGAGACAATCAGAGACACAACACAAATGACAGACATATCTAAGAAAGTACAGGAAAGTGGGTTGAAGTGGTATAAACATGATGAGGAGAGATAATGAATATGTGGGCAAAACACTGATAGGAATGGAAGTATGTGAGAAAGAGAAATTGAGGGAGGTGGAGGTGGATGAATAAAATAAAAGAAGATCAGAAAGGAACTGGTCTGATTGAGGAGAAAGTGCAGGCCCAAGCTATATGGAGAAGGCTGATCAAGCACATCGACCTCACATGGAGGTGGGGAAGATGAAGAGGTAGAAAATTAAAACATATATTAAACATTTTGCAGATTTACATTAAGAAATATCAATTGATACTATACATTAAATCTTACATTTATTATCAGGATACTACTAGTTCTTGACATAGGAAGTATGGGCAACCAATTTGTGGGCGCATACACCCTGCCTCTCATGCAGCTCACCTCCATCTACGCAATCAATATTATCACATCAAAACAGCACTTGTGTTTGTATAGACTTTGGGTGGTCTTTCACTTTTTTGCACTCTTCTCCCACTATTAATGCTGTCTGAACAGAGCCTGATCAGTGTGACTTGAGGCTGCCCAGGAGTTTCTGTGTTATTCAGTGGAATGAAATCTAACAAAATGCATGCATTTTCTTTAAATGCACACAAGCATATAGAAGAGAATTCCGGTAAATTATATAAAGTTTAGTGCAAACCCTGTCATTCTGTCTTTAATAAATCAATAAATAAAATAAATAATGAACACTACACTTGCAGTATGTTGACTTGGTTTAGTCTTTAGATGGACATGATCTTTGATTGACAGAGCAGAGAGATTGACAATCACTTGGTGACAAAGCCAAAGTGATGTGCCCATTATAACAGATGTTAGTATGTAATAGTAATGGTAGTGCTAAAAGAGGACAGGACTCGTAGCTAGTTAATGTTATTAAATGTTTTAGATATCTACTAATACATATAATAAAGCTGAACTTTCTCATAAAACATTGTAAGCAGGCTACAGCAAAATAGCTAACCTATAAAGTTATAGGATTTGTTTTTTTCTTTGACTCAGCCGAAGGAATCCTCAGTTTTCACTTTGTAAAAGGTGTTATACAAATACAGTTTGAAGCAAATAAGCATTTTTCCTATACAGTGTTTGTCTCAATCAAAAACACAGGAGCAGAGCAAGTGTAACAGGGCAGGATGTAATATGACCCAGAACCACCAGTGACAATAATAAACCTGCGTTACTGTTCTTTAATCGAGTGTCTGCTACTCAATGCTCTGTTCTTCAGATTCATTCTCTGTACATGTCACAGCTTAATAAATATTTTTATGAATAGCATACCTGTGATGTTTTAATATTTATCATAGTGGTAAAGTATTTTATAAATTATAGGAATGCAGAACAAGGGTACTGGTAGAATAAAGAGACATAGCAGTCATGAAATTCAGAAAATGCTGGTCTCTGGCAAGTCAAGAGAAGTAGCCAGATGAGTACAGGAAAACTACAGAGCTGATTATCAAGGTGAAATGCTGGCTTAGGGAGAGATTTTATTATTTTAAAGAATTTGATTGAGAGGTAGTCCTACTTCTTGAACCTGCCATCTAAAGAAACGTTTCTCATGCATTTGTAAAATACTCTTTCAGTATTATTTGAACACGTTTATTTCATTACAGAGTAGCAGGGAGTCAAGTCCAGTACTTGCAGAATTAAATACAAGGCAAGAGCCAGACGTTAAAGGGATAGCAGTCCATTGTGTGGCTAACTTATGCACACCTCCATACTCTCTCACAAAGTTTAAAGTTCCTGATAAACCTAACACACATGTCTTTAAGAAGTAGGGCGACAAACAAAGAACTCCGAAGAAAACTCGTAGAAAAGCTCATTGTGTCAGTTTAGAATTGACAGTCCAACTAATGCATCATTGGAATATGGGAGTTTGCAGAAGTAACTGGCAATACCTAAGCTGTCATGGGTAGGACACGCAAAGTCCATCCAGGCAATGACCTGGCCAAGATACAGACGCACACCCCGATCTGTGAAGCAATATGGCTAACCACTGCACCTCTGTGATATCACAATTTTATTTTAATTAATGTTCACTGCCAGAAGTATCATTTCTCTTGTGGAAAATGTGGAGTTATTGTTAAACAGTAACGGTGCACTGCACGGTAACGTGCAGTGAATACACTTGACTTGAGCATTCATAGTTTTCATCCTCTTTCTCTGTGCGTTTAGCATTCGTTTGCTCAGAGGTTGATGCGCTTTCTGCTTCCTGAGCAGCTCTTCTTTTCTCCACCCTACCGGCCTGCTTCTTCTCTTCTTTCATCTGCATATTTTCGTGTTAAAACAGATTAAGTCAGTGTTTGTGTTGCAATTACTTAGTACGTTTTACTTAATTTTTCACTTAAGCTGGCACTTAAGTCTTCGATCTGCCTCAAGAATGATTTAAGATATGAAGAGGTAAGGGAAGTGATGGCAAAACTGGTAGAGATGAGAATGGCACCTGTTCGCATGCGCCACACAGCCACCCTGCTCCCTGCTGCCAAGAGTTGATTCTACAATAAAATAAAATAAAAAGAGGAATAACCTTGGAGGGCAATCATCACCCCAAAACCGGATAGTAGACGTCACGTAGTATATGTGTACCAAATTTCAGGTCAATAGGATCAAACGGTTTGCGAGCTACAGGTGATTTAAAATCCTGGACAGACAAACAGACAGCCATGGTAGCATATTATATAAGAAGATTATACCTTATTTAGACTAATGTGCCTTGGCAAAGGTGATATAAAAATAAAATATATTATTATTATTATTGTTATTAATGTCTGTCATTACCAAACCATACAGGGCAGTTGCTAAGGGGAGTTCATTTTTGATATATTTCATTACTTCCTTGTTGTTCTTATAAAACAAAAAATAGTTTAAATTTCTAGGTTCTGCGCAGCTATAAATGACCTGGAGGTTGATACTGTGCACCACCTTAACTAAAGGGATAAGCAAAAAGCCAGAGCTACAGTACAATTTTTCCCAATTTAATGAGGTTGTTGCAGATCTCTGTCTGAAATAATCAAGGTGCTGATTAGCAGCAAACTAGAAAGATGAGAAGATTATGTTATTTCACATCTCTCTTCTTAAGATTTGGTACATTTTTCTAATTAGAACATTTATTTTCTTTGTAAAGTGAGGTTAATTTGTTTCACAGTTCTTAGCAATATCTTACAGATGCACTTGGTAAACCCTTGCTATCTTGAAATCCAATCATTTCAAACACAGTATGAAATCAAGATAAACTGAAGAAAGAGCACCAGGAATATTTCTGTTAATTCTTTTTTAAAAGGAAATCTATACACTTTACAGCTGCAATACTGGCAGGTCACAGAATTCAGTTTTCAAGATGTACTGATATCATACATTATTCCTCTATGATTTACATATTTCTATTAAAAAAAGTCTAATACCAAAAAAAATTAGTGCTCTTTTTTACAGCATATTTTGTGAATCACTTTCAATTGAAAGATTTGTCAGGGCTATAAAATTCACACTTGGCCACAAATTTAAGTTATGCAAGAATGTGTAGGATTCTTAATTTTTTAAACAAACCAGCTCCTATCTACTTTATCCTCACATGCAAAATGTAAGCTTTATGTAGTGCTTTTGTTCTGTCTTAATTTTTTGCTAAGACTAAATAATCATTAGTTCTAGTTTTGTTTACAAAGCTGTCAGTCAAGGAAGGCAAACACATTAGCCTAAAAGCACTCACCGATGTGGGCTGTAATCAAAGTCCAGAATGACACTTAGCCCCTTTCAATACCCAGTTGACAGAACACAATACAGAGACATTTTTTCATTATAAAATCAAACTCTCACAGTCATCAGGACACTCCTGTATGAATATCTGTCATCCTGCTTTAATTAGTAAGACATTTTTTTCTGCAATGTTTTAAATAATATATAACATAATAGAAACTGTCCTTTCTTCAATATTTCTTAAAACTAGCTCGTGTCTTTTTAAAAATAACACAGGTCTCCAAAAAAAAAAAAATGTTTTCACATTCGCTTCCTTATATATTTAAGGGTGCTGAATCCTGATCTGACAACAGAATTGTTCTATCATAACCAGTTTTTGAGAGATGAAAATTTAAAATGAAAGATCATGACCTTAAAGAAAAAAAGCATTTTTTAAATTACACTTCAGAAAACTTAGTAGTTTTTTTCTTCATAGAATCCTCTGAAGGTGTTGCAGAGTGAGATGACAAACAGAGGTCTGCTAACACAAACTTACTCCACTTTCCACAATAACGTCCGTCAGTCTGAGCGACGTTCTGGTGAAACCTCTGAAAATGTTCTTGGGGGAAAATCCTAAACAAGAGTGTAAGAAAAGGGATTTAATTAAGACATGTCCTAGGCAGGAAGAGATAAACTCCTCACCTAGTTTTCTGTCTTTGAATTCCCAAGAACAATTGTGGCACAAAAATACCTGTTCAGGCCAAATGATTGATTTTGGGTTGTTTTCCACCTCAAGTAATGTTAAGAATAAGGAAGACTGACATTTTTCAGATCAAAATATACTTCAAATAATATTCTGAGCATAAAAAGTACTTCTTACATAATACACATGTAATTTATTAAAAAAAATAAAATCTGCAATTTCAAAACTGCATTTTTCATTCAATCCCATAATTCACAGAAACGGTTTGTGGTAGAGAAATTCGAGCAACAGAAATGGATTCAGCACACCTAAATCCATAAAGTTCAGATTGCTTTGTCCAGGAGGATTTTGGTACACACCAGTTTAATTAGAAATCCTACATTTTAAAATGTTGATGTCACTTCTGGAAATTAACTTTATAATACTATACAAAGTCCTTAAATACATATTTAAAATAAGGAATCTATATATATGTAATTCACTAAGTTGCCCGACCATGGGATACGCATGACAAGCCACGCCCGCCAACTCACAGAGCCCCGCCCACCAACTCTAAGACCATGGGATATGCACGACAGAGCTCCACCCACCAACTCTAACCCTCCTCCCGTGTCATGGGATACGCACGACAGAGCCCCGCCCGCCAACTCTAATCCTCCTTCCGTGTCCACCCTCGCTCTCGAGGCATGTGTACTGCCTGCTCATGTGCCCGCACGCAACACCTCACCAAACACAGCCTCAGCCGCTTTCGTCTCTGCTACAGTCCATATGAACCTCTGAACCACGTTGACTTTTCATTGTTCTTTTTGATTCCAGCTGCTTTTCTATATATATAATCGACTAAGTCGCCTGAACATGGGGTATGTATGACAGAGCCCCACCCGCCATCTCTAATCTTCCATCCGCATCCACAACCCTTCGCTGAACCATACAAACACATGCATGAAATCACCCAGTCCAATCCAACAGCATCTGTATGAATGCTTTTCGAGAAAAACCCTAGGCAGGGTTTATGACGATACAATGCCCTGACATGTGACACCAATGTTGCAGCTATTTTCGTCGGAGAAGATGGCAAATCGCCTGCCGAAAAGGACATTTGCATCTGTCCCATAGGCAACTCCTGTAAACAGATTTCCAAGCTCAATATGAATTGCGATCCTATGGCTTACATACTTTTATTCCCTTATGGAGACATTGGCTGGCACAAAGATTTACAACATGTTCCCGATAAAAGAACCGCCAAGTGAAGAAGGCTTACTCAATGCCAATTTTACGCGTACAGATTAGCAATGAGGAATACATTTAGTATTTTGCACTCCAGCGGCGAACTATTCCAACATTACGTCGTAGATGCGTATGTTAAAACAGAGGGTGCACGTCTCAACTATCTGAGATTACATCAAAAAGATTTGCGCGTGGAACAATATAAAGGACTGTGAGACGCACTGCAAGCAAACGCTGAAAATAACAATGTACGTGTAGACAAAATGATCATGTTACTATCCACATTTCCAGGAAGTCCAAGATACATGCAACAAAACTATCAGGATGCCATGGCCATAGTACGTAAATTCGGACAGCCTCATTTATTTATCACTTTCACATGTAATCCTGCTTGGCTGGAAATTCTACATGCACTGTCGAATACCCAAAGACCGGAGAACAGACCTGATATTTTAGTACGAGTCTTTTGGATTAAGCTGCAGGAATTGCTTAGAGACGTTCTACAACAACATCTTTTTGAGGTTGGTATTGATTATATTTACGGAATCGAATTTCAGAAGCGCAGCCTTCCTCATACCCACATGCTTTTTACTCTTCACAATAATTCTAACAAGCAGTCTTCAGCCATGGTCAGTTGTACGTGGCTTTTTCTAGGGTTAGATCTTTCAACTCATCTGTTGTCACCACCAAAACACCTTTTCACAATTGCGTCTTTTAAGAAGTATTTATTTCTTCTTGATTTTTGAATTCCTTTCTCACCAAGTGTCAAGTTCTGCATGGTTTCACAATACTCTGCACCATTTATGTCAGAATTTTAATTTTTGTTTCATTGAGAATTACAGATAGCGGGATCATCCAACAGTGAATTTATTTAATATTTATAACATCATACATTTAGGAAACACGTAATTCAAGTGTGGCACATTAACATATTGATTTATATACAGTATAATATAAAATAACATTCTTAAACTCACATAATCCATTTCAGGATTTTGGGGGTGCCAGGTGGAGAGCAGGAAGCCACCCTGGACTGGGCACCATATTTATATTTGGCTGTCTAAACATTCAGCAAAAACACTTGTACATCCCTCTTCTCCTTTGACAACCACTCTCTCCACTCTTCCTTCCAATCAGACAATCCCTTGCTAATGCGTCTTTCCTGAGACCACGCTTTCCTGGACCATGAGCATAAGGCAGGATTCTCCATCTCCAGTCCCGGAGAGCTACTGTGGCTGCAGGTTTTCATTCTAACCCTTTTCTTAATTAGCAATCTGATTTTGTGGCTAATTAACTCTTTGTCTTAATTTTAATTGATGCACATCTTAAGACTTGGCCCCCTCAATTATTTCTTGTTTCCTTAATTAGCAACCGAACACTATTAAGACACAAAATGTACCAACACATAAACAACAACTTTTGTAGCTGGAGGGATTACGCGGAAGACGTGCCCTCCAGCTGAAGAAAATAAAGTCTTTGTGTGTTTTTACACGTGCCTCAGTGTGAGTCTGTGCCGGGTCGGGCGATATACGGTGTCCATTTTACATGCCTTAATCATTGTAGCATTGTGCTGAGATTTGATGATAACTAAAAACAGCCTGCATGTCAGAATGATGGAGACGGCAATGCCTGGCATTTTGAAGAGATTACTTCCTACCATCTATGCCAACGTGTTTAATCCCTGCATTCAAGTTTTTTCACATAGGAAAGAAGCTAGTAGTGTTAAAAAGACTTTCCAAAAAACAAGACTCAGTCCCGTTACTGAATCTACTCAGTCCACTTTTACGACTTGAGGACAGCCAGACACAATTATAATTTCATTGGGTGCATGGTAGACAGCTACCAAGCACTAGGCACAATTGTGAATACTGAACAGGTGCCAAGATATGCCAAGTAACATATTATTATTATTTGACCCCAGTATTGCCATCCATTTTGCTAACTTCACAAAGATTGAAACATTCTTAAGTGATTTGACTGAAGCTGTTTTCAAATGCATGCATGTATGGCCATGTACAAAAAAAGAGGGTTGGTAAAAGCATTAATGATTGAAGATATGAAAAATATCCATCACTAAAATTTAGCAGCCCACTGAGATTTAACATTCCCTAACAGGCTATAATTTTGGCTTCCATTGTAAAATATGACACTGAGAAGATTGGAGTCTATTCAGACATAAAAATACATGTCATTAGAGGTGAATTTGCATAGTCTGTTCTTTTCTGTCAAGCACAAGTGGATGAGGCCATTAAAGATATTGATTGGTTTGCACTTTGGTCTAAGATGTGAAGGGCCTTTTTCCCAGCGAACTGTTAATGCCTGCTATGTCCACTATCTAAAAACCATACTGAAATGATTTATACTGTCTGCAATTCACACTAAACATAAGATGTTTTTTATTAAAATACACTTGGATTGCTCAAGATTTCTTTGCTTCCATACTATATTGAGCTAACTGTATTTTCAAGTGTTTATAATGCTTTTATATAAATTCGAAGCCAGCTGTATCTGCAAGGCCAACACTACATTTACATTTCTTTCCTTAGCAGATGTTTTTATTCCAAACAATATACAAAAGAGGTCAACATAATCAAGTAAACATCAGTCTAAATGATTGAGAGTAGCGTTACAGGACAAGGTACCATACATGAGGAGCTCATAACAAAACACAAACTAGTTACAATTCCTAGGTTATGAAAACTTTACAGCTAACATCTCTTAGACAGAAATACACCAAACAAGACAGTCTTCAGACGATTCTTAACACATTGAGGGAGTCAGAATTCCAAATGGAGGTGAGCAGCTCGTCCCTCCAGCTAGGAGCTACACAAGAAAAGAGTCTAGTTTGAGATTTAATGCCACACCTAGGTGGCATCACCAGACGCCAGTCATCAGCAGAGCTGACTGGTCAAGGAAAACTATAGGATCTCACAAGTGCCACTACAGGGAGGCAGTGTAGTGATCAGAGAAGAGGAATGAAATGTGCCTACCTCAGCTAGTTGAACAGCAGCTGTACTGCTACATTTTG
This sequence comes from Polypterus bichir lapradei, assembly GCA_026402145.1. Lineage (NCBI taxonomy): Eukaryota > Metazoa > Chordata > Cladistia > Polypteriformes > Polypteridae > Polypterus > Polypterus bichir. The sequence continues at coordinate 44,926,702 of JANRMT010062814.1, forward strand.
AATCACCTGTATTGGTTTGATGTCACATGGTGGTACTCCTTCCAGCAAAGAGTTTCAGAAGTCCAGACGTGACAAGACCAAATCCTGGACTAGGAGATGTGCTGCATACTGTTAGAGAAGAACTGATATTGCTATTGTCATATAGAGTGAATCTACAAGACCAAGAAACCATAGCAATATGGTCAGGGAAGAACAGCTGCTCATCCAGCACCACACCAAGATTGTGTGCAGACTTGGCGGGTGTTACAGATAATGAACCAACTTGAACAGTGATGGGATACAGAACTAGCAGGGATAACAAGAAAGTCTTTTTTTGATGAGTTTTGCTGGAGGTGGTGTTTCTTCATTCAGGTTGCAATATCAGTGAAAGATGCAGAGATTCTAGCTGATACTGTGATACCGTGTGCTCATCTGGAGGGAATGACAGATGCAGCTACATGTCATTGACAAAGCATTGATAAAAAATGGGATATGACAATAGGGCCTAGTGAGTAGGTGTGTAGAGAGAAGAAGAGTGGATCCAGCATCAATCCTTGTGGCACCTCTATGCTTATCTGGTGTACCCTTGACATTGCTGCTCACCAGGACACATGGTAGCATCTGCCTAAGAGGTAGGACTCAAACCACCTGAGGGCAGTCCCATTGATGCCAAGGTCTGAGAGGTGGCAAGGAGGATCTGGTGGTTCACCATGTCAAAGCAGAGGAGGGATCTAGCAGGAGAAGGGTAGATGACATACGACTCACTACAGCTAGCTATGGCGTACCAGCAATGGTACATATAGCCGTCTCAATTGAGTGGCGCCTCCAGAATCCTTATTGATTAGGGTCAAGCAGTGTGTTCTACAGAAGAACAGAACACAAAGTAAGTGAAGAATAAAGATAGAAAAAGGAGAGTATGGCAGTTCATGAACCAAGACTGTTTTGGTTTAAAGAGTCTAAAGGTAATTGTGGTAATGGTGTTGTTTTGATTAGCTGAAAATGAAATTCTGTTAGTAAAGAATACTAGTGCATTACTGAATACTAGAGGAATTACTGAAGTACTGTTTTTAGTATTTTTATCTTTAATTAAAATAACAATAATAAAAATAATAGCACATAATAATGCAGTCTCACTTGTTTAAAAACAACTAATAATGAGCAGATACTGGTATATCAGAATGAAACACACTGAGTTGATGAGAACACATCAATCAGTGAGACGCTTGTTCTTGCTTTTAACCTACAAATATGGACGTTGAAAGAGTTGAAAGAGCAAGCCTCATGTCGTCTTTGGAAACTAATCAAGATCTTTGCAACTTCAGCTCATTTAAGCAAATCTATCCACTGAGTAGGTGAAATATATCCACATGGAATACGTTTAGTCCAGGTTGGGAACCCCTGCTGTAGATCATGGCATTTTACTCCATTGTTTGAAAGCCATCATAGTCTCTTGTACTGCATTGAAGTGGTTTTGTAGTTATCTGACAGTCCAGAAGGAGTTTGGTGCTATTGGGAAACATCAGTCAGAATCTAGCTGTGTTTTTTTCTGGAGGTCTGCAGGAGTTTGTACATTTTGTAGATTTATTTTCTATCTTTGGGTAACATCCTACAAAACTAGAAGTGATGTTATCTAGAGCCAGAACTGGAAGTGATGTTGTTCTGGGTGCCAGAACCGGAAGTGATGTCAGTCTGGGCGCTGGAACCGGAAGTGGCTTTGTTGATGTGGAATCAGGCAGGTTTTCCCGTATTTGGCCTGCACAGATAACAGAGGTAGGTTTAGTGCACCCCGCCACCCCCAGGCCTAGCGGGTAATTACCACTACTTGATCCACTCAGGACTCTTCTAATCGCACTTGTGTGACAATCTTTTATCACTTTATACCTTGTTCTCTGTGTGTTTTAACATATTTGCATTTACATGTGCACCATTTCTGTATTTAGTAATTATTATAGTCTATACTTGTATTTTGACTGAGAATTGCTCACAACGCTCGGTGCCTGCACTCAGTGAAGAGCACTATATAAGAAATAAATTGTATTGTATTTTTGCAATATAAAAAAAAAAGAAAGAAATACAGTGTAAAAAGCCACGTATATTTGAACACCAACATGTATACATAAATTAAATATAAATGCAGTACTTACATATGTAAATAAGTATACTAAAAGTCTTTATCATAGGTTAAGTACTTTGATATTCTGATCTCTCAGTTCTGACCATTTGCCTGACTTTAGACTTACAATTTCACCTGCTTGCCTTTTAATCTACTACCCTTCTGGCTTGTCAAAATTAATTTTAAAGCTGAACAATAGGTGGAAGGAAACATCATGAGGAATAATATTACAAACTCTCTTGAACATGAAATGAGCAAATAAATTTATCCAGATGTAACTTACACTAACGTCCTTGTTTGGCTCTTTAAGCAGAACTCATTTTGACATTTCTGCAATTTCAAGTTGAAGAGATGCTTCATCCAGGGATGAAAGAAGCCCTTTGGCCTCAGCAGTACTCTGGACATTTGCAGAATCGCAGAACAACTGCCGTAGAAACAGTAGGGTTTCATTTGAGAGGTTGATCCACCACTTCAAATAGCCTGTCAATCTCGACATGAAAACATGCTTAAAGGAATCTTTGGTAACACTTTAGTTTGGGTGCTCATATACTGTTATATAGAAAACCTCAACAAAGGTTTCTTTCAGTCATAATAACACTTAAAAAATAAATAGAGTTTTTTTTTTTATCTGTGCATTGTGGTCTACTAAAACAACTTCACTTTGGAATGGTCAGAGGTGACTTAAATGAGACATCTTTGTCTTGATATTGCATACTTCAGTATAAGACCTGTGAATTCTTTTATACAAGACTAGCAAAATACCCGCGCTTCGCAGCGGAGAAGTAGTGTGTTAAAGAAGCAATGAAAAAGAAAAGGAAACATTTTGAAAATAACGTAACATGATTGTCAATGTAATTGTTTTGTCACTGTTGTGAGTGATGAGTGTTGCTGTCATATATATATATATATATATATATATATATATATATATATTTACACACACACACATAAACATATATATATACATATCTATACATATACACATATATATATACACACACACATATATACATACATATATATATATCTACATATATACACATACATATGCATACACACATACATACATACACACACATATATACACACAAATACATATATATATACACATACACACACACATATATAAACATATATATACATATACATACATATCTACATATATACACACACAGCTATTTCGTATCAGTGCAATACGCTGCTTGTTAAAACGGATAACTCCCGCTCTTACGTGCAAGTCTGCGTGGATATTATGAACTATCGTATTTGTTCAAGTTCTATTTCAATTTTAAATAGAAGGAATTTTTATTTAGTCGACAGAAATATCTTTG
>JANRMT010062814.1:44930224-44952944 GCA_026402145.1 Polypterus bichir lapradei
ACACACACACACATAAACATATATATATACATATCTATACATATACACATATATATATACACACACACATATATACATACATATATATATATCTACATATATACACATACATATGCATACACACATACATACATACACACACATATATACACACAAATACATATATATATACACATACACACACACATATATAAACATATATATACATATACATACATATCTACATATATACACACACAGCTATTTCGTATCAGTGCAATACGCTGCTTGTTAAAACGGATAACTCCCGCTCTTACGTGCAAGTCTGCGTGGATATTATGAACTATCGTATTTGTTCAAGTTCTATTTAAATTTCAAATAGAAGGAATTTTTATTTAGTCGACAGAAATATCTTTGGTAGGAATGGTAAAAACAGACAGGAATATTATTCCTGAATAAATCAACTCAAACCTTAAACAACTTATAATATTTTGCTCTCCATAAAAATATATCCTGTCTAAATTATACAAGTTAGAAATAAAGTAAACGTTAAAAGAACAAACATTCAAATTTCTTTACTCTTATGTAATTTTATATAAAAAATAAACTTAGATTTTAAATATCCCAAAAGATTTTGCTCTCCATAAAAATATATCCTGTCAAAATTATACAAATTCAAATATGAACATGCTGCATAACAAAACCTGGAAATATAAATAAAATGTGTTCCTTTCAGCAATAACAAATCAAATCATTCAGTTGTCTTTGTTCATATGTCATTTTAGAGCTGGATGCCTGGCATCTTTTTTTGGCAACAAGTTCGTTTATGTTTGGTGTGAGGTTCTGTGTTGTGGAGATTTTCAGGATGGACTGCAGGTGCTCATCAGTGAGGCGACTCCTGTGTGCTGTTTTGTTAGTCTTTATCACTGAGAAGAGCTTCTCACACAGATATGTGCTACCAAACATGCACAAGGTTCGAGCCGCATGTAGACGGACTTTTTTTGCTCTTCAAAGTCACCAAAGCGCCGTGCAAACTCAGTGCGCTCAGTTTATCAGCAAAGTGCGTATTTGGGAACACCATAGTGACGACTTGGTTCAACATTACTTGGCAACAGGGAAAGTGGGGCAAATTGCACTGGTGCATTTGTGTCTCCCATAAAAGCAGCTTCACTTGAAATCACTTTGTGATTGTGCACGGGTAAAAACGCCCGCTGAAGTGTCAGATTCTTATTTAATTCTTCTGCTTTCTGTATCTTCTGCATTGCATTCAGGTCTTTCAGGTTACCCTGATGTTTTGTCTCATAGTGCCGTCTTAGATTAAATTCTGTAATTACAGCCACATTAGCTCCACAAATGAGACACACGGGTTTACCGGCAATGTCAGTAAACATATACTCAGCCTCCCATCGGTTTTTAAAGGCTCTATTTTCAGAATCAACTTTTCTCTTCAGCATCGTGTGGGCTAGCTTCGCAATAACTTGCAGCATCATAAGATAGACTTGATTAACGTGGTAAGTGTTCGGCAAGGCAGCTGAAGCGCTGCATTTTGGGATCTGTAGTTTATTGTGTTACCAGCGCTTCATATACCCGGGCCATTAATAACAATAATACAGTATATAAAATGATCTCGCGGGCCGGATATAATTACACGCCGGGCCGGATGTGGCCCGCGGCCCTTGAGTTTGACACATATGGACTAAACAGAATTTGAAAAGATATATTTTTTCAAATGTGATCGCGCAATTCAGATAGAGTTGACGCGCACTACAGCCTGCATGCCTCAATAAGTCATCCTCCCCTCGCTCTTACTTTTTTACCGTTCATCTAATGAATACACTGAGTATGGCTTTACCAAAACAATCATTGATGGCGAATAAAGTATCCATTATTCGAGTATGTAGATTGGGGTATATATATACATATATATATACCCGCGTATCGCAACGGAGAAGTAGTGTGTTAAAAAAGCTATGAAAAAGAAAAGGGAACATTTTAAAAATAACGTAACATGACTGTCAATATACAGTATTTGTTTTGTGAGTGTTACTGATTGTTGCTGTCATCAAGGATTTGATTATCATTATTTCTTTCAATCAGGTTCGTATTTGTAGGATGTGTTGTGTTCAAGTTACATTCCGTGTTTGTCAATCGTTGTAAAGATGACAGGTTTCATTCATCGATTCGTTTCTTACTGCATCAATAAACAGCTCGTCTTCTTCTTTATCTGAGACCTGACACACTGCATGCAGGGTTTTTTTTTTTACACTGTCTTCCTTTAGCGGGACATTGACTTTTTCCACCGTGTGCTTTGTTTCCGCAGTAGCTGGATTTATGAATATGCTTGTATGTATCAGACGCTTCATATTTTTTGCTGCCTTTTCAATTTTGTAATTCAGTTTTTGTTCAGCGCTCTTTGGAACTGTTGCTTTTTGTCTGTGCACTGCGTCAGTTCACGTGAGCCGCTCGGTGTACATGCATCGAAGGTTCCCAGCTGTGCTATGTCCATGGCTGTATTTAATGTTACCGAAGTCCTGGCACTTAAAACTTTCTCTCGCAGTTTCGCTGAGTTTGTGCCAAACACCACCCTGACCATCTCATCTTCCTCTGCATAAGCACAGTCCTTCACCCGTGAATATTTAGTGGGAGTTTGCTATTGGATTGCCGCTGACGGACGGCCTTATATGGGCAGGCACTAAATTACAAACGCCAGCGGCAGCCTGTCTATGAACTTAATTTAAAGTTTAGGTTTACATCGTGCTTTGTTTCCGAAGTAGCAGAACTCATGAATATGGTTGTATATGTCACTCACTCGCTTCTTATTGTTTCGCTGCCTTCTCAATTATATAATGCATGTTTTTGGAGGTCTTCCTGGTTTTCTATGTACTGCGTGATTACGTGGGAGGCGTGATGATGTCACACGAAACTCCGCCCCCACGGCGTTCAAGCTCATCTCCATTACAGTAAATGGAGAAAAACAGCTTCCAGTTATGACCATTACGCGTAGAATTTCGAAATGAAACCTGCCCAACTTTTGTAAGGAAGCTGTAAGGAATTAACCTGCCAAATTTCAGCCTTCCACCCACACGGGAAGTTGGAGAATTAGTGATGAGTCAGTGAGTGAGTGAGTGAGTCAGTGAGGGCTTTGCCTTTTATTAGTATAGATTCACAAGTAATGTTAGCAGTGCTGCTAAGATACCACACTGCACAGATTTGAATCACCACTTCAATAACAAGTGTTATTAAGAACACATGTAACCTTTGTTAAGTGCCTTGAGCATGGGAAAGGTGCTATATAAATAAAATAAATAATTATTATTAATTTTAGTATTATTATTAATAATATTTGTTAGGATCTTATTTCATAACAATGTACAGTATATGTAATAGATTTTTTGCAGCACCTAAAGTGTTACCGAATTGTTTTTGCATTTTGGTTTTCTTTGCAGTGTTGCTGTTGTTGTGGTAGGTGGGTCAGATTAAAGGTCAGACATGGTTTGCAGCCCATCTATTGAGAAAATCCTTGATGTTAAGTTTTATAATAAGTAATTATGAAGTTAGCTTCCACCTAATAATTTTTAAAAGTTAACTGTGAAGCAAGGGACAACTTTAGTATCCCTCTAACTGCACATTTTTTGGACCAGCTCAGTTCAACCGTAATTTCTCTTTTACTTTTTGTTTAGTTTGAAATGTGGGATTTTACACCTAAATGTAATAAGTTTTTATATTTTAGTCTTATAATATTATAGTTGCAAATATGTGCAACTGCTAAGAGGCCTAGTTAGAAAAGATCATTATACAAGAACTATCTGTGTAAACCCGTGCTTTAAAATCACCGGGCTCCTAGAAGCTATTGAAATCATCACAAAAAAAATGAAATTCATTTTGCGGACATGCTCGTCCCTCTTGTCTATCAGCTGCTAAGCAAGTTTCTTTCTTGTTCGTCTTTCCTCGGCAGTTTCACTTTGGTGCCGGAGTCATTTTATTTCATTTTCATGCTGTAGCCTCGTATGTCTTTCTTTTTCCAACTCGTTAAATTGGGGCCGCCTTGCTGGCTCTTTGAACTTCATGCTATAGTCTCGCACTTCCGGGCTGGACAGACAGATACACACACACACACACACACACACTTCCGCGCTTAGACGTTTATATATAAAATAAGCTAAACTGGATTTAAATGTCTTTTTTGAAAGGTAATACCAGATATCCATCCATTTTCCAACCCATTGAATCCAAACACAGGGGTCAGCTGGAGCCAATCCCAGCCAACACAGGGCACAAGGCAGGAACCAATCCCAGGCAGGGTGCCAACCCACCGCAGGACATACACAAACACACACTAGGGCCAATTTAGAATCGCCAATCCACCTAACCTGCATGTCTTTGGACTGTGGGAGGAAACCCACGCAGACACGGGGAGAACATGCAAACTCCACGCAGGGAGGACCCGGGAAGCGAACGCGGGTCACCTAAATGCAAGGCACTGCAGCAGCACTACCACTGCGCCACCATGTCGCCCTAATACCAGATATGCGAAGCTTTTCTGAGTTTCTTTTTACTAATCTTTTTATTATGCCATTCCATGTGATGAATTAAAAAGGAATGTCCTGCAGTAAGTTCACTTAAATCATAAAGGATTTAAATGCTTAAATCAAGTCTCACAAGATCCTCACCTCAAATTAAGTCACTCTCTGTTCCACCTTCAAAAATGTAATTAATTTTACTTTTATTCAGAGGTGCCTTGAACGTGCCCTCAAAGCTTAAGGGTTAGTAAAATAATTATCTTTGCAATTAAGAATACTTACCTGTAACAACCTTAATTAAATCATAATTTGCAAATTCATTGTCACAGATTCAAACAATATTAATTTAAGACTTTCTATAATAATGATAAACCTTAATTTGAATATTCAGTAACTGACAGACATGTTTAATTGTGGCTCAATGGTTAATGCTGTTGCCTTGTAACTGAAGAGAGTCAGGTGTCAGTTGCTGGTTTGATGACTGTTCACACAGAATTTGCACCGTTTTCCTTTCATATTTCTTAGGTTGATTGACAAATCAAACTGACAAAGTTAGAGTGCAGAAGAGAGCCCAGTAATGCGCCTGTGTCCTGTTTAGGACACACTCCTGCTCACACATACCTTGCTGCTTCAGAAAATGAATGAATAAATTAGTAATTATGGCTGAAGCTTTAATTTAATGATTATATAGAAGTGTCACATATTTTACATCAGAGAAGTTGTTTCATGGAATTAAAAAAGAAAATAATGTATGTACTTCTGCAATAAGATAATAAGTAATATATGATAAAGACGTCATATTGATTTATAATATTTGAGGGGGTTGTATTTTTATATATTTTCTTGTATTACAAACATGTTTCTTACCATATAAATAATGAAGGTGGTGAAATATTTGGGACATGTGTATGAATTTAAATATCATTGGAGATTTAGGCAATTAAAGAATAGTAAAATGGCTTGCTCACCTCTTCTCTGGAACTTGTGAACATGTCCTTATGAATTGCAGAGTCCCCCAAATTTTTATCATGTTTTGGTTCTGATGATATAAATATTCATTTCATGTTTTCAGTTCATTTCAGCGTATAATATTGTGTATTTCCATTAACAAATCCAGAATGCTAAAATGTTTACAAAGAGTATTGTTAAAAACACATAACATTCAACAAACATGAAAACAATGCTGAAAGTGTTTATTGGAATATTCAAATATACTATATAGCGCCTAGATATTAATTAAATGTGCACTTAAAGCAGCTGATCATTCTGTCCCAGCTTAGGCACATCAAGAGTTACTAGTGACTATGACTCTGCAAAAATACAGGAAATTTTTATATCAGGCCCATCGCTAGATGTGACACAGTTACTGTAAGGATTCAAAGTTAGGCAGGATAGAAAGATGAGTATTTTAATGGAAAAAAAAGACGAGCTTATTCAGTTGATCGGGCTTGTTAGCTTGGGTAATATTAGGAATTCTTTTACTTCCTTAAGCTTCACCCATGACCAGAGGAGTGTCACCTCATGCGCACCCATCAAACACCAAGCAAAGTTGTGAATTACATGTCCCCCTCACAGAAACATCACTCACCGTGGTCAGAGCATTCACTGAGACAACCCAAAGAGTGGCTTAATCTGAGTCTCATAGGAGTGACATCAGACACCATTGGAAGGAGCTGATCTGCCACAGCAACAGCTGCTCCCTGAGTATGACAGCCAACAGTGCAACCTGACCAATAAAAGGTGTACCCACCTACAGAGATCTGGCCAGTCTGAGGTCTGCACACCTCAGTGAATGCCATCACTGAAAGGCAGGGTTTACAAATCTCCTCTGACAAAAGGAAGATCATCATGCCATAGAGACAAGACATTTCACGCGCCTACCCGGATGGACCACCTCAAATTGGGACCCAAGTGCTGCTGTTCAGCGGATGACACCTCAGCACCACACCATTTCTGATCCCCAACAGGCCTGACTCCATTGGCTTTCTGATGGGTTTGACTCTTCCAGGGATGAGAGAGACCACTGGCACTGGCAGAGGTGGCTATGAGGATTGTGTCAGTCCCTATTGGTATGGCAACTGTGGTGAAAGTGGCTCCATGCTTCCTGAGTTTACAAAAGGTCAGGGGGTGCGGGTTGCTTGATCCTGGTTCCAGCTCCTTGAGCCACATTGTTGGACTTAGTATTCCGGCACTGGCGGTGTGGTGAAGATTGATCACATTCTCGTGAGCAGATGATGGAGGCTCCTACAGAACTTCAGGGTCTACAGAAGTGACCACTTTTTAAATTCTGACCACAGACTTGTAGTTGTTACTCTGGAGATCTAGCTTAGGTCCAGTAGGCTACCACCTACTAGGAGAATGTGGCTGGACCTGGTCAAACTTCAAGATCAGATTTTTTTTACAATGAGTTTGCACGAAGTTTGTGTAAGGAACTTGCAGACATGGTGCGACTGCTGATCCTAACGTGATGTGGGATAGCTTCTGTGACAAGAACTTGATGTTTGCTGAGGCTTGTGTCAATGTTGCTGGTTTTCCCAAAAGGAGGTGTTTCATCTCAAAGGGCACCCTGGATATCATTGAGAGGAGTTGCAGTGCAAGGCTTAATGGCAACTCCAATCTGTAATGGGTACTAAGAAGGATGGCTGCCAGGGTTCTGAGAGCAGATAATGAGGCATTTATTAAAGGAATCTTAAAGCTAGTGACACACCCCCTGTGGTTTAGTGACCAACATCCTGCTTACAGAGGAATCGAAGCATTACACAAATCTGAATCTGTTCCTTGGAGAGTTGTAGTGAGGGCGGGGATATAATAGCTCTTAAGGATGATGCTGCAATTGTGACCCACTGGGTTGGCTACTTTGAGCAGCTGTTTAAAGCTGATCCTCTGGTTAGGATGTTGGGACATCTCTGGGTCCATAGTTCTTGAGGTTGATCCTCCAATTAGCTGTAAACCACCCAGTCTGACTAAGATTGCTCAGGTGATTAACCAGCTGAGGGGAGGAAACGCTGCAGGGATCTTGTGTCTGGAGTGAACTTCTCCAGGCTGGTGGTAAGGCTGTAAATATAATATACAGGGTGGTCCAGATCTAATTATGCAGATCCAGATCGTCTGGATGACTTTGATTTATGTGGGGATGATTCCAGTACGGCGCGAAGACAATTCTTCATGTCGTCAGTTCACACACTTCTCGATGGTCCAGGATTTTTCGGGTAATTTTCTATGTAATAAACTTAATAAGTTATAGCGTAATGAAAATTGCATAATTAGATCTGGACCACCCTATAGTATTAGGCAGAGACCAAGAAACAGAGAAAGAGAAGAAAGAAAGAATTGTGTTTGTATTTATTGTGGTACTTGTGGCAGTGGTGGGAAATGCTAGTTATAAGAAGAGTTTCCCACAATAAAGGCTCTTTGTGCTTTTAAATTGTGCCCAGTGTCTGTCTGTGTTGGGTTTGGGGAGCTGAAGTGCCCCCTGGTGTCCATATCATACAGATATTGTTTTTTTATTTCCACCATAATCCAAATAAATGTTGTTAAGTTGACTGCCTGCCCCATATTATTCTGTTGTATGTGAGAGTGTTTGTGAGTGAGTGAGTGCTGTCTCTGGCTCTCCATAACTTTAAATTGGAATAAATGTAAAGACTTGCAACCTTTAACAGTGTATCCTTTATTAAAATAATTTGTTATTGAGAGCTGGGTCCCTTCTGTAGAATTTACATGTTATTGCTGTGTTCATGTGTGATTCTTCTGGGGAGACCAATTTCCTTCCACAGTCCAAGAAAAGATGCCATGCATAATGGATACACTGAATTGGCAAGTAAGTGTGAATGTTCTGTGGTGAGCTGGCATCCCATTAAAGCCTGCTGCTTGTTTAACAAATTTGCTTAATTTTTCCATGACTGTGACAAGACACAGTCTTAAAAGGTATTTTAGAAAATTGATGATTAATTATTGATATTATGTATATGACTAATTATTTGTTCAGTCTGAGGGAAATCTTGATGGTGACTGTGATGACTGTATTGTAAAATATTGCTTATAATAAGTTTGGGAACCATTAGGTTCATAATGCATCCGCCTTCAAAATAATACATAGATTTTCTTTTCATCTAATGAGTCATAGATATTGCTTTACACTCATTAACACGTTCTGTAAATAAAAGACTCAGAGACATTCATAATTATATAAAACTGGCTAGGGAGCTTCATAGCTACAAATTTAAAAGAAAATTGCCAGTTAATTTCCAGATTAGTTTTAACAGTTATGACTGTGGATAAACAGTGGAAAAATGTGTCAGGTCATTTTTTACCATGTGGTAAATTAAATATTTTTGAAATTAAAGTATTAAATTAAATTATTACATTGCTAGGTGAATCACAATATCATTTAACTGTTAATTTTATTATTCATTGACTGAAAAGCAAGAAAGCTAATTGTGTCCATTTTGACATGAATTAAGTGTAAAAGTTTTCTATTTAAAACACATTAAACACAGTAATTGTACAAAATTACAGTGGGCACAATAGTCACTTGTTTATGATTTAATTAACTCATTTTGCACTATTATTTTTTTAGGATGTGCAATCTTTATTGGATTTTAAAAATATGAAGATAATCATAAAAATAACAGATAATTATAAATGGTGACAGTACATAGACACTTAATGCATAGTCATAAATGCTAGAAAATGACATTTTTGGTCAAATCTAATGCAGAAATTGCATGGGTGTTTTACTGAGAATTTTAACAAAGAAATTAATTTTTTTAAAATGTCCTAATTGTTATTTTTTGGTGAAACCAGCGTTTATCTTTTTAGGGAAGAACACTATTAAAGATGGCCCTGTCATATTTCTGGATAAGAGTAAAATGTTAATGATCCAGAAGACAGATAAGACACACAGAATCATCTATAATGTTGGAAAAATTAATTAGAATAAAACGACACAATACTCAGCTGGAAATGTCATCACTGTCTTATTTCTGAGTTACGGGACCAATGCTTATGCAGCTAATGGCCTCGTAATTTTGTATAGCACGTACAGTAGTCTCCCATCCTGAAAATTTCCATCATAATAGCTGGGCAGGTAGCTCCTAGATGCTTGGGATGCCTGGGCACAGGGATTGATTTTAGGCTAGGATGCTTTCATCATCCTACTTGTACAATTTTACCTGAGATTTCCAAGTTCACGTACCTAAAAGCAATTTTAAAGACATTTTGTTCTTCCAAATACCTAGAAATCATCATGGCAGGCGCAGAGCAACAAGACAACAATGACCACTCTTCCATGCAGACAATATGCACAACACTAGAGCACTGCTTAACCACACTCCTCACCTTTTTGCATCCTGTGCCCCACGATTAATCTACTGCTGTGCCATTAACTTTGCTTGGCAATATCTCTGCAAAAGTTACATTTGAAGAAAAGGGATGGGAATGAGTTACATGGAGTATTTGAAAATCATTGTTCCCTTTTATACATTCATTTTTTTTTCTGACTACAACTGCTCCTTTATTTTATTTCTCTGTTTTTACAGATGTGAGTAATTAAAATTCATTCATTTTGTTGTTTCCATCTGTTTTCCTGATTGAGAAGAAAGCAGAATTACAAATATACCTCCAGGAAACACAGTTACATTTTGGTAAACAAGTTGGTGTATATTAAACCTAGTTACCATCTGTTATGCTTCTGTGCAGAGATCAACACCTTATACAAAAATATGAAAATTGTCATCCTGTAATTTAAGTAAAAAAATTGTACTTATAAGATAAAAAGAAAACATCTGTTCCAAATACAGCATATTTAGATGATATTAATATGTTACACAGTTACTGTTATCACAAAGTGCTAATGGAACCACAAAGCACAGCAGTTACATGCGGGAAAATAAATCATTAGTGGAGAGGAGTTTATTTAGTAAATTTAATCTGCAGTGCCACAATCTCTAAACCAGAGGTTCTCAGTTATGGTCCTGGGGGGCTAAAGTGGCTGAAGGTTTTCATTTACAGTAAATATATGGTTTGTTAGAACGTTTATTTTTCCAAGACAAATTTTTATCACATTGTAGATTTACCTTTTCTGTGAAGTGAATATTACCCATATATTTTGTAGACTAGAAATGATTTGTATTTCTCAGTCCTCCTCTTTTCTGTCCAGTTTTTTTTTTAAACATTTTATTAACACAGATATGTCAGGATGGGCATACACAGTTTTAAATGGACAGGTAAGCTGGAGGGCTGGGAGCGCCTTTAACATTCGTATCTCCTTTTTAACTAGTGGCTTGTTAGGAAAATAGGAAATAGGTAATGCCTAAAAGCAACTGTTTAAAAACTAAACTAAGAAATTAAGTGTTCAGAATTATGACAATCAAAAAAAGTAACTAAAAGTTTTAGCAGTAAGTAAAGTTTCTAAGTGAAAGCCTGCAGTGACTGCAGCCCTTCAAGACCAGAATTAAGGACCCCTGGACTCTAAACTATTACCCTGCATCTGGCTTTGCATGCATTTTAGGTCTGGTGCCTTCAGAAAAAAGTCAATGACCTCTGCCTGTCACACATGGTTTCAGTCAGTGCATTTCACAACTAAGCTGCATGTACAATGCCTGTGAGGCAGACATACCCAAATCTTCCTTCTTGCGATACACCCTCTTTTTTGAATGAATGATTCGGTGAGAATAAATATAGTTTTGGGCAAAAGAATAAGGCTGAGTAGCAGAATGAAATTGTCCATTTGACAATGCATAATTGAAAGTCACACAGGCAAGTGGTGTCTTCAGTCACCTTTAAGAATGAAGATGCTTCATATAGAAAATCAGAATATAGAATTGCAAGGGGGTTTGCCCCCTGCTCGCTTTGCTCGCCAACCCCCTAGCCTGCGCTACGCGCCAGCCACTTCACATATCTGCTGCTCGCGTTGTGAAATGGGGGGCTGAACGCATCCCAAGGAGATGCGGTCGCTCCTCCAAAACCCTCTCTTAAACGGTGATACAATGGGAAACAAATACATTTTTTTTTACCTCCTCTTTGCTCAATCAGCTGCTGGCTTGTTTCTGCTGCCTGCCGCGTGATCTGCATCTCGCACAGCGCTTCAAAAATTTAAAAGCCTGTACAGCAGTTGTCCTACTCTTTGCCTTTTATTTAAGGTGTGGTTAAATCTCTTGGCACAAAGTTTCATCTCGTGGGACGTGAGTTCTTGATATTTTTTAGTTTATAATTTAAAAACAGAATAAGAATCTGAAAATCTAATAACATCACATTAACGTTTGATAGATTTTGAAAAGAATTATTCCAAACATATATGTGTAGGTTTTAAAATAAACCAGATTTAAAGCATGGCAAAAAATGTGACATAAAAACATCACATAAAATCGTTGCACAAAATCGTTCTACTTTTAGGCTTAGGATTTTATATATAGAGATTAGATTCATACAAGTGCAGCAAAATGTTTAGCATCCCTTTGGATTTTTGTATCATTTTCTTTTCAGTCTAGCTGTGCTACGTGTGTAATACAGATAGAAATCTAAGTAATTAACATAGACCTCAGCGTTAATGTTTCCAGTTCACCATGCAATGCATATGTCTCTGATATACACTATTGGAAAGACAAATGCAATGGATTTTATTACTACAAATATTTGTTATATGTTACTTTTGGAATGATAGAGACATAGCAACAGGATGCACACACAGACAGACATACAGACAGACACACAGACACTTATCCTTTACTAAGGTGGAGAACAAAAATAGAACAAAATTCCAAACTAGTGGTTAATAAGCAGCCACACCCTATCAGCAGAAGAATTTCCTGAAGTATTTAACCTCACTGGATTCACATTGGTAGAGTAGTTATAATAGAAATGATAATCTTGACTTCTTTAGAATATGTTGTTTCCACTTCTTTACATTGGGACACTGCAATTTTCAACCATTCTTATCTGTAAAATTGCTCCATCTGCAGAATGGACTTCAGCTGTTGTTACACATCAGATTTCAATTGGTAAAACATATTTCTTGTTGGACTGAATTCTGAGGTTTGACTACACTGTAAAAAATGTCAGTAAATTTAACTGTAAAAATACTGTAAATGGTCAAAGTAAAACACCTTTTCTGAAAAAAAAGCAAGTTACCTTATGTTCTACTGAAAATTACCTGTATATCTTAAACAATTCATTTCATTATTTTTTACAGCCAAGTTCTATAAAATCGATATTTTTGTACCTTCAAAATATGCTGCATACCATTTATGATACATTACAGTTGCACTGAAAAAAAATTGATGTTAATTTTACAGTATACAACTGTTAAATAGCGAAGGTAAACTGTAAAATATAAAATGGTAAAGTGCTGTTTCAGTAATACCGAAGTTATGATATTTGCATAAGGAAACGCCTCCTTTTATCATATTGTTCAAGGTGAACTGCATACCTTTACACAGTAGGAAAAAAAAACTTAAAGTTAGCAGACTTATTTTTCCCTGCGTGCTGAAGGTTTTTTGAGGTTATGGGAGCTGATTTATGGTGGGTTGTATTCGATAAGCTGGCACACCTGTAGCACACCATACACCACAAAAGCAAACTTTACTTCTCCACCACACAATGTGCCATAACTTCTTTAAACACTGAATTCTTTTCATTGTATATGATTAAATGATACATGTTTGCTATTGGTTGTTGTTAATTAATTGATGCAAGCTGTGTACTGGTGTTTGATCCTGACATCATTTTCTAATAGTTTATTGATTGGCATATTTCTTACAGTTGATTTTTTATGGTTAAACATTTACTTCTATTGCAATATGTGATAAAGAAAAAACAGTTATTTACTACAAAGTTATACCATAGACCTAAAAATATTGTTGCATTATTTTTTACAGTAAAATTCTGGCAACCACAGCTGCAAGTATTTTACCGTAAATGTAACATTATTTTTTTCACAGTGATAGGTTGTTGTGTTTTTTGCTTATTTAAAACACTCCAGTTTAGCCTTGACTGGATGCTTTGTTTCACGTGCAGATTGAGGCAGCTTCGCCTTTTTAATTTCTCTGCCATTTTACTAGAATTTCAGGTCTGTATACAGAGTAGCATCATGTCACAACAATTTTCCTCCAAGGAAAGAATTTACACTTTTAGGATCATACATGACATTACACTTGTATTGTCAGTGCCAAAAATATTGGACTTATCAGATCAAAGTAGTAATTAATGTTTAATGTGACTGTTTTTTCCAGCAGTGCCTTTTGGCTCCCACAAGTCCCGGACTTATCAAGTACTCAATTAATTGTTGTATGCACTATTACTTTTATCTCAGGGGTGGAAAGACTGTAATTCCATTAAAGTAACTATAAGCCTCTTGGTGGCCTTACATGATTGCTTAGTTATGAAGGATTTATATTGTACCCTAATTCACTGTTATGCTGTACTTTCTCAATTTCATTCTAAGAGACTTTATTGGGGTCTTTGTGATTTTCAAGCCGTGGAATTTTTACAGCCTTTCTATGTGGTCATTTTCAATAACCTTCTCTCCGATTTTCTTTGCTTGTAGCTTTTGTTAGATGCTCTGTTAAATAACTGCAGAACTGATCACAAAAAATGGAAGCCAACACTTAATTATCATTATCAAGTGAATTCAACCAGCTTGTAGATTAACCATGGAAAAAGAAACAGCAGCAGTGCACTGGAAACTAAACAAATTAAATTTAGCATCATTTGCACAATGCAAGTTTCTTTTACAGGGCACAAAATATTTATTTAAGATTACTTTTATTTATATTTAGCTGCTTGCTTTATATGTCTCATCCTTCATTCTCTAATGCACGTGGATGAGGTCGATGAAGTCAAAAATGTAACAATCTTTCAGGAATTGGCAAATACACAGGGGCTCCTTTAACGTCATTTTATGTGATGTTCTGCGTGCCACAGCTGCTTCTGTTTTAAAGTATGTGGATGTTCAGAACAGCATATTTGCTTACCTGGATCACCATTGTTTCGATTAAATCTTAATGGAAGTTTATGGTTTCCATCTTGGTGAAGTTTTCATTTAATAGGTGTGTGTATGTACATGCTGTGTAATTCATTATTATTGAGTACCAAAATTATTACTCTGTTTAAGCACTCTAAGGCTGTACTCAGTGTAGAGCGCTGCATAAGAATAAACTAGAGTAGTTGAATCATAAGTGTGTTTCTGTATATTTAATATCATTTGAACTTAATACATTTATCATACTCGTGCTTGTCCCACAGTGGTGTAGTAGTTGGTACCAATGCTTTACAGATGAACTGATGTATAAGGCTAAGTTAAAATCCCAGTCTGGTCACTGCTCATGTGGGGCTTGAATGGTCCTCTTGAGATTTCAGTAGTTTGACTTTTCTGAGTAAGTGCAAAGCTTGAAGCAGATGGTTTCACATTAGTGTGAGATATTTTTTGCTTAAAAGAATGTCCATCCATCCAAACTTCCAGGAGAACTTGCCGATCAACAGCTTAGCAACAATAAGCACAATTCATCTCAAAATGACGGCACCCATATAAAAACCAAATGGCACCACTGGAGATCACGAATAATTTTTAACATCATTAAAAGCACAAACAATAACCACAAGAATCCTTCTCCTCTAAAACCTTCAAAATGTAGCTTTAAAAATTATTAATGCCAAAGAAAAGCTGTGAAACATTCAAAACAAATACCAGGTCGTGGCACATGTTAGATAGTAAAAAAAGTAACAGAAAAAATATGGCAGTGGCAATTGTCGATTCTAGAATATGTGTCATCTTATATATAAACGTCTATGCTTGGAAGTGTGAGGCGGCCCCGAAGTGCGAGGCTACAGCATGAAGCTCAAAGAGCCAGCAAGGCGGCCCCAAGTTAACAAGTTGGAAGAAGAAAGACGTATAAGGCTACAGCATGAAGCTGAAAGAAAGCGACTCCGTCGCCAAAGTGAAACCACAGAGGAAAGACAAACAAGAGAGAAACTTGCTTAGCCACTGATAGACAAGGGGGTCAAGCACGTCCACAAAACTAAACCGCCAACTCTGTATTTCAATATTTTTTCTGACAATTTCAATAGTTTCTAGGAGCCCAGGCTTTTTACAGAATGGGCTTACGCAGCTAGTTATTCAATAAACATCAATGCTTTTTGTAACATGCCTGCTATGGCTTAAAAAAAATTGACAATTGAGAAGACTAACAAAAGCAATTATTTTAATTCATTTGTATATGCACTTTCATTGACATAACCACATACAATTTTTCCTTGTAAACAGATGTTCCCAAAAGTAAATGGTTAGGACTTTCGTATTCTTTATGAACCAAAAAATGAAAATGTTTGTTGAAGATTTGAATTCATTATGAAATAAAAAGTTTGGACAAGTTGATATTTTCACCATGTGCTTCAGAGGGTCACCATCCAGGTTTCTCCCAGGTATGTACTATCACTGTGTGCTGAGAGGGGGCACTGCGACTAACTGTTGTCTTTCTTTGCTTCCACTGTGCTGAAAAACTGACCAGTGGGGGCAATTGACTCCACTTCTTTTGGTCCCAGGACCATAAAAGCTCAGCATCTGTTGACTAGAGAAGAGATGAAGTTCCTTCAAGTCGAAAAATCCCTCCCATAAAGTAACCTGGATAAGCAACTATTTATTTGTAAAAATGCCAGAGCGTCATTTCATTTGCTGATTATAAGTAAACAAGGAAAGCTGGGTTGGTACCACAACATTTATCATAGTTTCCGACTTATCATTACCTCAGACAACCAAAATATTTATTAATATAACTATTAAAACAAGGTTATTCTGCGAATTGATTGCACCTTTTTGCCAGATGTGAATGATCATAGACAAATCCCTGCTATCCAAAGTCGGTGGCTGAAGGATTGTACTTCTCAGCCACTTGAAGTCATGCAATTAAACATGATGGGTCCCATTCTTATTTTAATTGACTGTCAAAAGAGATCGTGAAAACCAAAACAATAAGTGATATTTCCTATTCATCAAGCACTTGAACTTCAATCTGAAACTTATTTTCATCTATAATTAGTATACATTTAAGATATTATTAAAGTTTGATAAATCTCAGGATCCAGTTAAGCTTTATGGTAATTAACGATTTTAGAGCCAGGAATGAATTGTTTGCCACATGCACCTCCTGATTATCTAATTATCTGTGGCTTTAGCCTGAAATAAGGGATGGTTAGTCTTGCAATGACCCATTTGACTGCGATACATACACAAGCCTTGCCTAAAATATTTCTGTCATACTTGAACTGAGAAATGGCATCACCCGACGTGCATAAGTGCTTTAAAAGTATTCTTAATTGGCTGTAAAAGGTGATGAGGAACAGAACAAGCTGATTTCTTTTTCTGACATTTACAGTCTTTCTCAATTAATTGACTGCTTAATTAAACAGACCTTTCAATTAAATTGTATGACAAGTTCATGAGTTCTTACTTTCATGTGAAAATCCGCGACTATACATAGCTTTCAAAGTGTCTTTGGTCAATTTCGATTTTTATGCCATTATCTGTGTAACATTTAATACCTTGTGTTACATTAAATCATTCTTGAAAAGTTGCTACTTGTCATTACTAACATTGAGTGACATGCCCAGAGTTGTATATAAACAATTCAAAGTAAACATTATTAGACCAAAGTACAGTATAATTCTCCAATCCAGAGCCGAAGTAGCCAGATAAAAGTCACTTAGGTCTTAAATAGAACAGGTAACGATTAGGGAAAAAAAAGAAGGTCAATCCACCACATTGCTTGAAAATTTATTTTGTGTGACTGTATTAGCTTCACAAAACTGTTACACTGCATAGCAGCTGCTGTTGACTTTTGGGGGTAAAACAAGATACTTAGAAGTAGAAGCTTTAAATTCATCAACAGTGAGAACTAGGCATTGAACTGCTTCAATTAAATCTCTAAAGCGCTACTGCTTAGATTAGAAACTCACATTTGCTGCAAGCTTCGCTTGCTTTGATTTCAGCAAGCTGAAAAGTAGCAAATCTGCTTTCTCAAAAACCTGTCTTTTTATCGGACTAATTCCCCTTATTGGGTTGAGCCCTCTGTGCTGTATTCCTGTAGCTTTGAATGAGCAGACACTCACTGTCTACTTTCAGCTCATGGAATACATCACTGGAGGAGACTAGAAGAGGCAGGATCAGCAACAGTAAAGGCAAAAGATGAGCAAAATCTAATCCATAAATTTGTTTATGAAAAAGAGCAAACATCAAAATCAAAAACCAACATGAAAGGAATGCTAAAGTGAGTCAGGAAAATGTTTTATGTGTTCTATTTATTCTTTTCATGCTTCTACAGATATGTTTGGAGGACTACAATTTCCTGTCCTGGTCGAAACTGATTGGTTATAATATGAGTGTTTGGCTATGAGCGTGAGTTTAGTCTGTAATAATGTAAAATTTCAATAACAATACATTAAATTAACATGCCTTTTCAAAGTAAACATTTAAATGATACTGTAATACAGTTAATGGATAACAAAGTTTTTAAACAGTGTAGCATGTGGCTGTGAAGCCTCCACACTGGAAGGACCGGGTTAGTGAGCATGTCCAGAACGTTACCTCTCCCAGAATGCTAAGTGGCAGCCTCCCAGGTTACAGCGGTGCCTCAGACTCCCACAGGGCTCCATCGGACTTGGAGTTGGATACGGCCCTGTTGGGATCCGTGTCCAGTGCCAGAGGGTGCTGCAGCAAGATGTGCTGAGCCCTTTCGGGCAGTTCTTCCCCCCAGAAGTGCTGCTGGAAGTAGGTCATCAAGCATCTGGAGCACTTCCGGTTGCGTTATTAAAGGAGCCAGCAGCCACTTCTTGGGGAGCCAGAGTCGGGAGGAGAGAGACGAAGCTTGACTGGAGGAGTGGAGAAAAAAGAAGAGAACAAGAGAAGGAAGATATTATGCCTTTGTGCTTTGGAACTCTGCTGTACTTGTAGGAAATGGGGAAAGGCATTTCCCACGAGGTAAAAAATAAAAATCTGTGTGTGCCTTGAACTTGTGTCCTGTGTCTGTCTGTGTTGGTGCTGGGCAGTGGTGCGCTCTCTGCAGGCGAACACTCCCCTCACCAGGAATAACAAGCAACCTACCACCCTTTTCCTTATGAGTTGACCAAAGGCTAGGGTCCAAGCTCGAGTCTTGCCATTAGCCACACACCCAGAAAACAGGGAGATATGTTCAAAGTGCTTTTCTAAATGCTCTGTCTGCACACCAACTCTTCCTTCCTCTCAGGGGCTGCTTTTATGGTTGGCTTTTCCAGGTAGCCCCACACATTCTGACAGTCCTCAACCCTCTCAGGTCCGGACACAGAATGCTACAATATTTTAATGAATGTGTCTATGAATAAAAAAGCGTAAGAAGTAAAGATAGAGACCGTCAGTATTTTGGTACACCCTGAAGCAAACCCTGTATAATTAAACAAATTAATTCAAAAAGAAATGTGATAATATGCAAAACAGTCTTCTCAGACTTGAACCCTTATCAAGACTGTCCAAGATGGCGGGTCTTCCGGTCATATGGCAGCTGGACAGGAAAAGGCAGGTCCAGGTGTGTAAGGACACTGGAAGTGAAGTTGGTGGAGGACTGCTGTCAATCTTCCAGTCTGCAGAGAAAGAACATTAAATTAGGAAAAGAGAGAATTTTATCACAGAATGCCACTCCCTGGATTGGTGGAGAATTACCATCACTTGAGCCCTTAAACTGTCTCCCTTGCACATATGCACATGACAAAAGCTATTCTATAAATTGTTTATTACTATGTTTTACTTTGATAAATTTATTGGCTACTAAGCCAGTATATGCAGATTAGCCAAATACAGTACTGGTCTTTCATGCTAAGGTATAGTTTTGCTCCTTAATAATTAGACATCAAAATTTTAATAATTGATACATCATAGTCATGTATTGCCAACCGTTTTAATGATTTTTTGTGTTTGGATATGTCAGCTTCATTTTAATTGTTTATTGCATTACGTTTACTAATGAAACACTACCATGATCTGTGCTGTCTCTCCTTTTTTGTGTCAATGCTGTCAGTCATTTACCCATTAAATAATGGTAACATTTTTTACAATGAATAAACTGATGCAAAGTACAGGGATTTATCTTTCCCTGGACTGAGCTGCTGCAATGCCATATTTGTGAAGAGAAAAATGCAATTTTAAAAATAAGGCACAGACGTTTCTCTAAGTTTAGAATAAAATGCAGTCCGCTGCATACTGGCAGCAGTGTTACCAGGATAAGCTGTAACCCTAAACTGTATCAATTGTTTTTGGTAATTGCTGGTTGGATAGTTTTTGAAGTTGATCCCAGTTATTAAACAGAACAGCAAATGTTTGGAAAAAGAACTTTATCTGTTATTTCTTGCTAACAAAAGGCTGCAAATGTTGGTTCCATTCTATCCCAAGTTTTTATCTGACTGATCTAGTGGATGCATTTAAATTGCATTTAAAATAGAGACCCCCAATAAAGCAAGCTAGGTTGTGATCAAAGTCTTTCAAATTCAGCAGGATTATTTTAGAAGGTACAAAACAACCTCTGTTGTGTAACTTGCCATTGGTTTAATAATATTAATATTGTAACATTACAGTCAAAATATATGCACTCCTTTAGAGATCTAGCAAATGTGTGATTATGTTTACTGTGTTGTGAAGAGTGCATTTTTTGCTTTTAAGACTGTTTTGACTGTTCCTATTGAATATGAAATATTTTTTAGAAATCTGCAACTGAGGTCAAAACAGCATTCAGATTTTGCCTGCTGTGCTTCGGCTGAATCATAGCTGATCTGGAGTGTCACTGTAATGAATCAAATCTTAGGTGGCTAGAACTCATTTAATCTTTTAACATGAAAGAAAGAAAAAAGACAACAAATCAAAAATAATCTTATCAAACTAGGGCATACTAAAGATCACTTCAAAAGAATTTTATCCTCAAGTTAAAGCTGGCATGCATAAAAAATTCTTGAGTTATTATTTGACCACTTTTAGTCTCTCTATACATGTCATACACATTGACAGAATGACAAGAGTAGAAGACAGAAAAAAGCACTTCTGTTTTATTCACTCATTATTATTACCTACACTTGTTATATCCTGATAGTTGTTGTTTGCATATTCACACTTTACAGTTGCATTACTTACAAATCAAGTGCGTACTATAAAATGGATAACCATTAAATGTCTTTAAATGTAATGACAGAGAGACACCAATTAACTAGACTGTAATGAGTGTGTTGATATATAAAAAACATTATTAATCATTTGAAAAACTTAATACCTTATGAAAATAGAGTGTATGTAGATTTTGTAAATTGTAAGAGTTTATCACAATTCTGCATGAGTAAATGGAAATATTGATTCAGACCAGTGGTCTCAAACACCAGTCCTGGAGGGCCACAGTGGCTGAAAGTTTTCATTCTAACCCTATTCTTAATTGGTGACCAGTTTTTGCTGCTAATTAACTCATTTTTCTTTTATATTAATTGACTTGTATAGTTCCTCTGAAGTGCTTTATTTCTTTCCTTAAATGGCACCCAAAGAGAAATAAAATGTGGCATGAGTGAGCTAACAGAAGACCAGGGGCCTCATGTATAACGGCGTGCGTAGAATTCACACTATAACATGGTGTACGGACAAAAGCTGAAATGTGCTTTCACACAAAAAAATCCAGATGCATAAATCTGTGCGTACGTCAACTTCCATGTTCTTCCGCTATATAAATCCCGGTCAGCGTGAAAAGCGTGCACGTGCCTGCTGCCCTGCCCCAACTCCTCCCAGAATTAACGCCTCTTTGAATATGCAAATCAATATAATTAGCCCTTAAGCTCAGCCTTCTGTGAAAAGGCAATGGCAAAAGCAAGAGGGAAAATAGAAGAATTTCAGCGAATACCAAGTGGAGGCAAAGAAAATCGTACTATTTGTTGGTTTAAACAGTGGTATAAACAATAAAAGGAAGTTGATCGAGTGACATAGCGTGTCGGAGAAATTTGAAAGCTCAAGTTCACAGAGTCGCACAGTGCCCGAAATAAAAAAGAAGCTGTCAGATATCAAAGTTGCCGTGAAAAGGTGAGTCGTACCCCACCGTCTGAGTATCATAAGAAAGCTTATTAGGGTACAGAGAAAAAAAAAGGCACACAGTGGGGAAAAAGCATGAAATCTTAACTTTAATCTCTAAATTTCCACTTTAATCACGTAGTTTATTTTGTATCATTAAAGTAGAACATCATAAACTTAATCTTAAAATCGTTTAATTTACTAGTTTCTCAATCCCATCGTAACTAAAGTAGCATGTTAAATGCTTTGTTTTGTATTTGATCTTCTATGTGCTGTATGTGTGTGAATCACTACGTGCTTCCAGGCTTTCTCTTCCTCCGACAGGACACAGAATCCATTACATTCGTGATATTACAGCTCTCTGAATAATTAAAATACTGAGATGTATACATGATATCATTTTCATGATGATAGGAATTAAAGCATGTTATTAAACATGGGAACACGGTGGCGCAGTGATTGTTAATGTTTCATGCAAGATGCTTGCTGCGCCGTGTGCTACCTTCGATGAAATACTTTATTGTAGCAGTACTGTCTCTTTCAAACATACTAACCTCCAATTCCTGTCCTTCCTTTTCTTTCCCCAAATACCGAAGGAATACTGGAGGAAAATTTCATTTCAAAAAACTACCCGAGCGAATCCTTGATAAAAGCATGGTTTTGTGCACACTGAAAAGCAAGCAAAATTAGATGCATTACAGAAAGCGGACTTTGTGGCTCTTACTGGGGATCATTGGACTTCCGTGACCGTTAGTAATTCTAATAACATCTAATTACAAAATGTTCAATGATCACACTGTTTTAGCCTAATGTACAAAATAATTTTGGCTAAGGTTACTCAGAGTTTAAAGATTAAGTTGGTCAAATTACCTTTTATGTTTCTGACTTATTTTTTTAAGAAGAAAAACTGCACTTTATGTTGAAATTTTGGTTATTATTATTTAAAGACAATACCATTCTGAAAATGTACTTAAAGTACTTAAACTACCACTTTATTTTTAAGTCTGCCCAATTTTAACCAGGGATGATATTTTTGTTTCTGTTTTGAATTCAAATGCAGTTTAAAAGCATTTTTTTTTTCAGAAATTAAAAGAGCTTGAGTTTACAATATTCATGTCCATGTCTATTATTTGATTCTGTCGCCCACTAAAACCCTTTTAAATTAAAAAAA
>JANRMT010062814.1:44962944-44975015 GCA_026402145.1 Polypterus bichir lapradei
TATGAGTGATGAGTGTTGCTGTCATATATATATATATATATATATATATATATATATATATATATTTACACACACACACATAAACATATATATATACATATCTATACATATACACATATATATATACACACACACATATATACATACATATATATATATCTACATATATACACATACATATGCATACACACATACATACATACACACACATATATACACACAAATACATATATATATACACATACACACACACATATATAAACATATATATACATATACATACATATCTACATATATACACACACAGCTATTTCGTATCAGTGCAATACGCTGCTTGTTAAAACGGATAACTCCCGCTCTTACGTGCAAGTCTGCGTGGATATTATGAACTATCGTATTTGTTCAAGTTCTATTTCAATTTTAAATAGAAGGAATTTTTATTTAGTCGACAGAAATATCTTTGGTAGGAATGGTAAAAACAGACAGGAATATTATTCCTGAATAAATCAACTCAAACCTTAAACAACTTATAATATTTTGCTCTCCATAAAAATATATCCTGTCTAAATTATACAAGTTAGAAATAAAGTAAACGTTAAAAGAAGAAACATTCAAATTTCTTTACTCTTATGTAATTTTATATAAAAAATAAACTTAGATTTTAAATATCCCAAAAGATTTTGCTCTGCATAAAAATATATGCTGTCAAAATTATACAAATTCAAATATGAACATGCTGCATAACAAAACCTGGAAATATAAATAAAATGTGTTCCTTTCAGCAATAACAAATCAAATCATTCAGTTATCTTTGCTCATATGTCATTTTAGCTGGACGCCTAGTATCTTTTTTTGGCAACAAGTTTGTTTATGTTTGGTGTGAGGTTCTGTGTTGTGGAGATTCTCAGGATGGACTGCAGGTGCTCATGAGTGAGGCGACTCCTGTGTGCTGTTTTGTTAGTCTTCATCACTGAGAAGAGCTTCTCACACAGATATGTGCTACCAAACATGCACAAGGTTCGAGCCGCATGTAGACGGACTTTTTTTGTTCTTCAAAGTCACTAAAGCGCCGTGCGCTCAGTTTATCAGCAAAGTGCGTATTTGGGAACACCGTAGTGACGACTTGGTTCAACATTACTTGGCAACAGGGAAAGTGGGGCAAGTTGCACTGGTGAATTTGTGTCTCCCATAAAAGCAGCTTCACTTGAAATCACTTTGTGATTGTGCACGGGTAAAAACGTCCGCTGAAGTGTCAGATTCTTATTTAATTCTTCTGCTTTCTGTATCTTCTGCATTGCATTCAGGTCTTTCAGGTTACCGTGATGTTTTGTCTCATAGTGCCGTCTTAGATTAAATTCTGTAATTACAGCCACATTAGCTCCACAAATGAGACACACGGGTTTAACGGCAATGTCAGTAAACATATACTCAGCCTCCCATCGGTTTTTAAAGGCTCTATTTTCAGAATCAACTTTTCTCTTAAGCATCGTGTGGGCTAGCTTCGCAATAACTTGCAAGCTAGACTTGATTAACGCGGTAAGTGTTCGGCAAGGCAGGTGAAGCGCTGCATTATGGGATCTGTAGTTTATTGTGTTACCAGCGCTTCATATACCCGGGCCATTAATAACAATAATACAGTATATAAAATGATCTCGCGGGCCGGATATAATTACACGCCGGGCCGGATGTGGCCCGTGGCCCTTGAATTTGACACATATGGACTAAATAGAACTTGAAAAGATATATTTTTTCGTACATCGAGCCCGCGTGCTAATGTGGTTTTGCCTGCATGCCTCAATAAGTGACCCTCCCCTCGCTCTTACTTTTTTACCGTTCATCTAATGAATACACTGAGTATGGCTTTACCAAAACAATCATTGATTGCGAATAAAGTATTCATTATTCGAGTATGTAGATCAGGGTATATATATATATATATACATATACATATATATATACCCGCGTATCGCAGCGGAGACGTAGTGTGTTAAATAAGCTATGAAAAAGATTCGTTTCTTACTGCATCAATAAACAGCTCGTCTTCTTCTTTATCTGAGACCTGACACACTGCATGCACGGTTTTTTTTTAACACTGTCTTCCTTTAGCGGGACATTCACTTTTTCCACCGTGTGCTTTGTTTCTGCAGTAGCTGTACTTATTACATACTTATCTTGTATTTATCAGACGCTTCATATTTTTTTGCTGCCTTTTCAATTGTGTAATTCGGTTTTTGTTCAGCGCTCTTCGGAACTCTTGCTTTTTGTCTGTGCACTGCGTCAGTTCACGTGAGCCGCTCGGTGTACATGCATCGAACTTTCCCAGCTGTGCTGTTGCCATGTCGCGCTATGTCCATGGCTGTATCTAATGCTACCGAAGTCCCGGTACTTAAAACTTTCTCTCGCAGTTTCGCTGAGTTTGTGCCAAACACCACCCTGACTATGTCATCTTCCTCTCCATAAGCACAGTCCTTCACCCGTGAATATTTATATACCCGTGGCAGTTTGCTATTGGATTGCCGCTGACGGACGGCCTTATATGGGCAGGCACTAAATTACAAACGCCAGCGGCAGCCTGTCTATGAACTTAATTTAAAGTGTAGGTTTACACTGTGCTTTGTTTCCGAAGTAGCAGAACTCATGAATATGGTTGTATATATCACTCGCTCGCTTCTTATTGTTTCGCTGCCTTCTCAATTATATAATGCATGTTTTCTTCAGCGCTTTTTGGGGCTCTTCCTGGTTTTCTACGTACTGCGTGATTACGTGAGAGGCGTGATGATGTCAAACTCCGCCCCCACGGGTTTCAAGCTCATCTCCATTACAGTAAATGGAGAAAAACAGCTTCCAGTTATGACCATTACGCGTAGAATTTCGAAATGAAACCTGCCCAACTTTTGTAAGGAAGCTGTAAGGAATAAGCCTGCCAAATTTCAGCCTTCTACCTACACGGGAAGTTGGAGAATTAGTGATGAGTCAGTCAGTGAGTGAGTGAGTGAGTGAGTGAGTGAATGAGTGAGTGAGTGAGGGTTTTGCCTTTTATTAGTATAGATTAATTCATCTATCTACTTATTTTTACTAGCTTTTAAGTTTTACTTTGCCAGCCATGCTCTCTTTCTCAGGGGTGGGGGCTGATTTGTTTTCAATCCTATTTTTGAAAAAATTAATTTATTTGTATGGAATGTTGTGTGATCTCAATAAAATCAATAAAATTAAAAAAAAAAAACAGATTTCCCATCTTGGTGCAAGACTATGCAGACACATTTGTAATGTGCTGTTTCTGACTATGAATCAACACAAATGCATTTTAGAAGTGTAGAGACAACCGGTTGAAAGGTAAAAACTTCAGTTTTCTGATACAAGAGCCTGGAAGGAAGCCGCAGGAATGGTGGGACAGGGATGTAGGTTTATGAGCTCTAGATGAAAGAGAAGATATTGCCTTCAGGGAGAGAAATACAAATACATTTTATATAAAGTTAGAGAGGAGAGCTGACCAGAGATGATCTCACAAGAGAGAAGGGGGGAGTCAAATTGATACTTTGTGTAACTACAAGATTAAGTGCAGCCTGAGAGACTGAACATCTAAAACTATCAGGTTATATGGTATAAAAATGCCACATTCTATTTGCTTTTTTATGGCACTAGTTATTTGCTTAAAACCTATTAATTCTGTTTTCCTCCTTGCATGGTTTACTCTGTTTTTATTGCTACAGTAGGTAAGGAAGAGAGAATAATTCCTAGAAATAAGTTACAATGACAGTCATACTGAGAGAATGCTACTGAAGGAAGATAGTGGACAGACTTGGGTGCAAGTGAACTGAACATACCTAAATCATGTGTTCTTAAACTTTTAAAATCTGAGGACCCAAATAAGAAAATTGATATAACACTCGGACCCAAGAAGAAGATTATTACCATAATGGCAGCAGAGTCCCACCTACACATTTACTTATTTGGCTGACACCTTTATCCAAGATGACGTACAACATCTATGATATAATTGGTTACATTTCTTCTGGTTTTCCAATTGGCGCACAGGCAGCTCAAGTGACTTGCTCATAGGGTCAGTAGGGGATTTGAACTCACAATCTCAGGGTTTGGAATCCAACGCCTTAACCACTATACTACACTGCCTGCCTAATATGCCTATGCCAATGCTGGACCTATTTTCTGAGCTTTATGTTATTCTGCTGACATCATACGATGATCGTCTCATCAGCACATTTAATGATGGAGTTGTAGCCTTGTCTGACCACATAGTAAGAGGTAAACAAGAAGCACAGAATTACTGGAAAGTCAGAAGTTTGGTAGTTAGCTTTGATGGTACAACAATGTTAAACAGGACCTTGGCATAACAGTTTTTATTATCTACTTGTGCTGGGAAGTTATAAGGAACATGACATCTTCTGTTTACCAGGTGTGATGTTATGCAAACTGGAGGTCATCATGATTTCCTGGAATATCCTGTTAAATATGTCCCAGCATGGTTCTCTCAAAGCATTTCATCATGAGTGCCACTGGTCTGTAGTCACTCAGACAGTCAAAACAGGCATAGAAAGCAGTTGATTTGTAAGGGAAAATTAAAATGATATTTTGTCAGGTACCTGTGCCATGTAGTATTGCAGAATTTGTTCACTAATTTTTAGTGTTTTTCTGATTTGTTGCATGCTGTTTTGTGTTTCAATTTAGACTAGGTTATGTTTATAATAGGGTAGAGTTCAGGGGCCTAACAAAGGGAAGTGTGCTTTATTAGAATAAACACATTGAACTTAATTATAAGAATTTTTATTTCCCTTTTGTTTTTCTATTTTTAATATGTCTAACCTATAGAAAATGATTTTAACCTTATTCAGAGTTAATACAAAATGAAAATAACATTTTTAATCTTATAGTATTGTACCACTGACTTGGATTGTTCCCTTTTTATACAACTGTCTTACCATGAACACACTCCTAGTTTACTCAGTTTTATGTTGATTTTATTTATACTGTTAAATCCCTTTCAAGATATCTGCCGCTTTTCAACATTGTTTGCTACTCTACTTCTAATTCAAATTTTTCACTTACTTGACATGAGTTTGACTTGCCTGTTATAGCCTTCAGAAAAAAGTCATTTTTTTGAACTCCAACTGCTTTGTTTTTCCACTAAAAATGAATATGTGAACTGTCTATGTACTGTCACCATGCAACATTTATCTTGGAGTACATACTTTTTGTGCATGAGTTTTTTGCCTTTTTTTGTTTTCTGTTAAAACTTAACAAAAGCAATATAACAAAACATAGCAGAGTATACTAACTCCAACATCACGGGTTCTCAAAAAGTCTCTACGTGTAAAGATGTGAAACAGAGAGGAGTAGGGCCCTCAGTGATTTCTCCCTGGTGACAAACCCTGAATTGGTCAAAGTAGGATAATGATAATTATTATCATTTTTATTATTATTGTTTATTTAGCAGATGCCTTTATCAATGGCAACTTACACAGCGAGTTATAATACACAGAAGAATGATTAGAAGTGGAAGCATTTAAAGCAGCAAAGACCGAGCAAGAAGGAGTAGTACTCCAATTATATAATTATACCTGCATCAGTATCCTAAACTATTTGTCAGTACAACATCAGCTATCTTTTTGAAGAAAAGTTAAGTAGTTCCAAAATATTTAACTAAAAAAAATTCATTTTCAAAAGATGCCTAAATATGAGTAAATTGGGTGCAGTTCAAATAAGCAAAGGGACATCATTCCATGAATTAGGAGCAAGAACAGGGAAGCATTGTCCAGTCTTGGCACTGTAAAGTAGACAAGAGCAGGGGTCTGGGACATCTGGAGCAAACCCCGTATATTACAGTTGCACAAAAAGCATAAAAATAAAATGCATGGTAATGCGGAAAACTGAGATGTCCTGAAAATCCACCAGTCTGTTCAAGATGGTGTTGTTTCCTGTTATGGTGGATTCTGGGAGGAAGAGGTAGTGTGACCCCAGAAGTGACATCACAGTTAGAGAGGTGCCAGTTTTCCTTTCTGCAGGAGGGGAAGGAGAAGAGAGAATGTTATTACACAGTGCCCCCTCATTTTTCAGTGGTAAATTACACACACACAAGCCTTTAGGTTGTTCTCCAAGCACACACATGTGACAGCACTTGTGACAGGAGGACAACAGTCAGCAGATTGGCAGAGGCAGAATGGAGACTTCTTGAAGGGACATACTGTATGTAGAAACCAAAGACTGGAGGTACTGAGGAGCAGAAACATTCCAAGAACCATTGGTCATGACAAGAGCTTTGGACTAGATCAGGAACCCAGCAAAGAGACTAAAGCAGAGGAGCAGTAGGAGTTAAATGAGTATTCGAGAACACCAGGCGAGCAGCTGAATTCCAGAGGAGCTAGAGACGTCTGATAGCAATTGAAGAAAGCCCTGCCAGGAGAGAGTTGCCAAATTCCAACTGAGAGAGAGAATCATTGCCTGAAGGAGGAGATGCTTGGCATAATTAGTGTGACAGAGTTGAATCCTTTGAATATTAAGAAGAAGGAAACGATTGGATTGGTTCATTGAAGAAATATATTCAGTGGATGAAAGTGAGCAGTCCAGAGTCACGCCAACATTCCTAACCATGACTGACGGTGAAAGGGTGACATCTTCAATAGCAATGCTTAGAGACAATTCTGAGGAGACAAGTACAGAATATCGTCCTTTGGAAGGTTAGGTTTAAAGTGATGATCATCCATGGATGAATGGTATTGCATAAAAGCCAAGACAAGTGATCCAGCCTTTTAGCCCCAAAAGACTGGGTCTGAAAGCTGGCCTAGTTGCTCTCTGGAATTCATACTTTATTCCTGGATCTCTGTAGATTGTTCTCTGGGTATTCTGCTTTTCCTTCCATGTTTGAGGACCACTGGTATTGGACCCCGTATAAGTATCTACATAACAAGATTGTCCCATTCAAAGTTGATTCCTACCTTACATTCAGTGCTGCCAGGAGTGACCCTGGCCTTCTGCGGCTCTTCAATTGAAGAAACAGCATCAGTAAATAATTCAACGAATGGAATAATATAATCCATATGTTATTTCCCCCACTGGGGGCGTATGAATTGATTTCTTTTTCTTGAAGTGTTTAAAATGTATATGAAACATTTAAGTGCTTGCATATATGCTATGTTCTGCTTCATTGTAAGTGAACTGAAAGTTTTTTTTTTAAGAAGTGAAGTAGGTAAATAATTTAGTATATTACATAGTATGATGGATTTAAAAGAAAACTTTAGACTATAAGTTGCCAATTTAAACAAGAAATACACATTTAAATTACATTTCTCACTACATACCCTGAGCATATTTAATGATAGACACGTAGAACTGATCCTGTTCTGTTCCTTTTTACTGTATATGGTCATGTAATAGGGAGCTTTTAAAGCAGAGCCAGTCCAGTGATCACTGAGTTCACACTGACAGAATTCATGCTGCCTTTGAAGTTTTTATTCTAACCACAGATGCAGCGTTCTCTTGTTATTTTATTTACTTATTTTCTATGGCAATTCATGGGTGCAGGCTAGAAGAGGCTAGTGGCTTTTATGCCAGTCTCACCTTTATAGCTTGTCACTGACAGTGTTGCCCAAGTCATACTTTTTCATTAAAGGCAGCAGCTATTCTGCTGTCAATGAAAGGCTGGAAAAGAAAAAAAAGATTTCCTTCAGCACTGGAAACACTTTTTAAGATGAAAGAAAATATTGTGGTGATTTCCAGGTATGTTTTCCACCTCATCACTATAGATATGTCCTAATAAAGGAATTTTCCCTGAAATGCATGTACTGTAGAATTCTTTTCGTTAGAATTGCTGCCTGGCTTCTTGAATTTGTCTGGTACTTTTAAAATTCTGACAACTCTGTCGGCTTCATGGTGTGTCATTTTTACTTGTTTATTCATAGGTTCTCACTCCCAGTTATCAGCTGGAGACATGCATTTGTATGGGCTTTGAGGCTTTAATATTGCGTTGGTTGGCCTATGTTTCATTTTATTAGTGAAATGATAGTTATGCAGGAAGCAGACCACTAATTCTTTTATTAGTCTCGATTTTTTTTTCTCATTCTGTCTTTTTTTACTGTCAGTTTATTGAGTGTGTGGGATTCCTAATATAGCCAGAGGCCAGAATCATTTTGGTGACACATTTATCACAAATGATTTCAGCACAAACAATAAAATACTGCTGGAAAAAAGCAGTGCATAGCAGACATCAGCTAAACTGCAGCATAAAAGTTCCACAGACACAGTCGGTTATAATACTTTAGGAACGCTACTGTAATTGAAAAAGATAACTTTATACTTGCTTAATCAATCAAAGACTATTTGAGCAACTTTGGGGGTTTGTTTGTGCCCTTAATTAACACAGTATATGAAAACAAGACTTTGCTACAGTCCTTTAGAGAAGAATTTAATTATAAGTCAGGCTTCCACTTGCTCCTTGATTTTGCATAACCCACTGTAAGTGAGTTTTGTGTGTTCTCA
The DNA here is from genome assembly GCA_026402145.1 of Polypterus bichir lapradei. NCBI lineage: Eukaryota > Metazoa > Chordata > Cladistia > Polypteriformes > Polypteridae > Polypterus > Polypterus bichir. The sequence continues at coordinate 44,971,435 of JANRMT010062814.1, forward strand.
CTTACGAACAGGAGAAAAGTACAACGTTAAAAAAAAAATCAGTAATTATTTTATTTTCAATTTACAAGGTCTATTAGTAATGCCTGTATCTCATCAATATCACACATTTTGATTTGTTTGTCTTTTCAAAACACTGTCATATTTCTGTTGAGTTTTCCTGCCTCCAGTTAGAATTAAAAATTAAGTTAATGCCTTCTGAAAGTTATTTTACGTAGGATGGAAACACATGACACCAACTATCAGTATTATTAGGCAATATAATGTCAGTAATAAAACAGGCAAAGGCACCTCATAATTACAATACAAATACAAAAAAAAAATAAAGCCTACAGGTACACGTACTAATCAGCTTAGCGATAATGATAGACATTCCACTCAACAAAACGATTCAGATTATTTGGTTCAGTTCATTAAAAAGATCTGCATTGTTGACTCACTGATTCAATCATTTATTTCATTGAGCAACACAAAGTTTATTCCCAAACCCTTCCCCAACTTCTCTGTATTACAAAAGTAAAATCACATGTTGCCTTTAGCATACATTGACAAATTTGTTGGTACCCCTCCATGAAAAAAGGAGAGCCCACAATTGTTTCTAAAATAACTTGACACTGACACCCATTGTTGTTTATTCTGTATTTAACGAAAGTCAGACTTTGCTTTATAGTTTTGATTCAAAAGAATATTTCAAATAATAGCACAAATGAAAATAGCATGGACAAAAATAATGGGACCCTTAACCTAATATTTTGTTTTTACGTACAACTTTTAGAAGGAATGACTGCAAACAAACAATTCCTGGAGCCCTCAATAAAACTTCTGCACCTGACCACAGATAGTTTGGCCCACTCTTGCTAAGCAAACTACTCCAGTAGTGTCAGGTTTGAAGGGGGCCTTCTCCAGACTGCATGTTTCTGTTCTTCCCATTGATGTTTGAGAGGATTCAAATTAGGGCTCATAGAAGGCCACTTCGGAATAGTCCAATGTTTTGTTCTTAGTCATTTTGGCTGCTGTTTTGGGTCATTATCCTGGTGGAGAATCCAAGTCCTGAGACTGAGATAGAGCTTTCTGACACTGGGCAGTAGATTTCACTCCAGTATGTCTTATGAGTCTTGAGATTTTATTGCTCCCTGCACAGACTCAAGGCACTCCGTGTCAGACACAGCAAAACAGTCCCAAAACACAACCTGGCCTCCTCCATATTTCACAGTAGGTATGGTGTTTTTTTCTTTGAAAGCTTAATTTTGTACATCTGTGGACATATAGTTGATGTGACTTGCAAAGAAGCTACAGTTTTATCTCACCTGTTCAAAGTACATTGTCTGAGAAAGCATTGTGGCTTGTCAATATCCATTTTAGCAAATTCCTGCCTGCCTTTCTTATGTTTTTCTTTCAGCAGTGGAGTTCTCCTGGGTCTTCTTCCATTAAGCCCACTGTCACTCAAAGAGTGGTGAATTGTGTGATCAGACATGGCTGGACCTTGACCTTAGAATTCAGCTTTAAATCTCTTTGGAAGTTGTCCTTAGCTTTTTGACTGCCATTCTCACTGTCCCACTGCCCATCCTGGGGTCGATTTAACTATTGCAGCAGTGTTGATGGAGGTTGGCTACAGTCCCATGTACCTTAAAATTCTTAATATTTGCAACTGTTGTCACAGGAGCATCAAACTGTTTGGAGATGGTTTTCTAGCCTTTGCCTTTAACATGCTTGTCTAGATTTTCTTTCTGATCTCATTAGACAACTCTCTCTTTTGCTTTCTTTAGTCCATGTTCATTTGGACACAATATGATACCAAACAGCAGAGTGACTAATTTAACTAATCTAAAAAGGCTAAATGACTGAGTGCATGATTGGAGGAATGTGTTATACTAATTAAAGAAAACAACTGGTCTAAAAAAATCAAAACAATAGTCCAATTATTTGACTTTTGAAGGGCACCAACAAATGTGTCCAGGCCATTTTAAAATATCTCTGTAGAATAAGAAATTCTTGATCTATTTTCACACTTGCTTTGCTTTACTCTGTGATGTATGAAAGGTATGCAGGTACACATGGGACAATTGCTTTTCATTTAATTACTTTTCAGGGGGCATACAGTACTTTTTCAATGAGCTGTAAAGGTACCAACAAATTTATTCATGTCTGTACAGTACGATGGGGTGAACTGTTAGTCGAAGTTCCTCGATTCCGATTCCGACAGATGCACTCTTGGGGCAGTGGCCGAGATGAAGTCCATTAACTGATAGGCTCAAGGTTTCTCTTTTGCTTCATATTTTTTTCTCATAAATACATTCTCTTACACATATTAATATAATAACACTTCACGTCATTATTACTATAACATGGAAAAAGTTCCTGTTTTAGTTATGTGTTCAACATTTCTTGCCTCGAACTTCCTGTCATCCTACATTTACCCAGATCGTAGACACGGAACACAAATGAAATGCATGTATTTCAAATACCGATATATGATTTACCTTATACAATTCAAGGTACTTCACACCTAGATAAACAGGCTTGAGCTGGGAAGCCTCAGCTGCATCAGTGGTGGTTGGGATAGCAGGCTGCTTGCTGCTTGTGCTGATTGATACATTTGCAAAACAAAGACTCTATTGTAGAGGTGCGAAGGAATTTAGGGTGGCCAGGCATTCCGACTTTTTTTGTAGGCTTCAGGGATTCTAGTGTTAATCCATTCCAGATTCATGGGGGCCAGAGCATATCCCAGCAGCCTTATGTACAAGGCAACATCCTGCCACTGTACTCAAAAATAAACAAACCATAATAGATCAGTTTAAAGTTATCAAGTAACCTATCAAGCATGTCTTTATGATGTTCTAGAAAAATCAGTATACCTGGAGAGAAACCTAGGTGGACATCTTTCTCTGGGGTAACGGTGTAACAACAGTCTCAAAAAGAAAGTATTTTTCGGACACCAACTGGGTTGCCCCTTTTATTCGCAACCAGACAAACTTAAAAGAATGAAATATATAAATAAACAGGTGTATCTTAGCACTATTCCCTGGTCTAGGGTTTTCTCAATAAACATCAAAGAAAAACAATTTCTCAATATTCGGTGGTTGGACTGGAAGGGCTTAGGTGCCCTCAGTCTCTGTACTGTGAGGGAAGAGGAAAGAGAAGTTAAAGTTAACTGTAGCTACCTGTCTTGTCTCTGTGGGTATATATATATATATATATATTGTGAACGATAGGGGGCGCTCTCGCTCCCTTGAACCCCTGTCCACGACTCCAGACACCAGGTAAAAGTCCAATTGTTGACTTTATTTAATCGCCACAGTGCACAAAGCACACTCTCCACCACAATACTCATAAACTCACACTAATAAATCACAATAAACAATCCTCCAGCTCCCAGACGCGTTGCCACCCTTCCACCCAGCTCAGCTCGCCGTCTGGGAGCTCCCACAGTCCTTTTATATCTCCTGACCCGGAAGTGTTTCTGCCCAACAGTCCACAAGTCCTTATTCCTTCCGGGTCAGGGTAAATAGTCCTTTTCTTCAACCCGGAAGTCCGTCGCTCTTCCTGTGACGAACCTCCGGGTCACAGGGCACGAAGAAGCCCTC
>JANRMT010062814.1:44975025-45000786 GCA_026402145.1 Polypterus bichir lapradei
GCGGCTTGGGGGTATTGGCCGGGATAAATGGCCGGCCATCCTTCACAATATATATATATATATATATATATATATACATACACACACATACATACAGGGTCACACAGGGTAATGGGAAGGTTTCAACTGGTGTTCAATGCACAAATACACACATTACAAAATACATTTAATAATGAATTGTATTGTAAAGGATATGCAATTAATGATGGTAATCAATATTCATTCAATATTCATTTTATGCTTTGAAGAAAACATCATGAAGGTGTTATCCATTTCTCCGTACACATTTTGACAACCCCTTGTGGAAATTCTGAATTCCTCGACGTAACATGTCAAGGGGAATGCCAGTGATTTCCTCTTCAATCCTCCTTTTTAGTTCAGCAATGGCTGCAGGATGTGTGCAGTACACTTGGCTTTTATGATGTCCCCACAGAAAAAAATCACAAACAGTGAGATCTGGGGATCTCGGAGGCCATGGAATGTCACTGTTGCGTGAAATGATGCACCTTCCAAACAATCTTCTAATAGTTGCCATCGATTGTTGGGCAGTATACGAAGTGGCTCCACCTGGGGACTTCTTTTTTAAGGCTGAATCCGTTTCTTCGAAATTACGTATGTACCCATGTTATAATTGCATGAGCAGTCAGGACACGATCATGACATCCTAACTGGTAATGATGTCAAAATTACCTTTGTGCAGCAGTCACACTATCACCATTCTTATAAAAGGCTTTCACAGCAAACACTCGTTGTGCACCAATCCACTGCTTCATTATAACTAATAACAAGGAGCTCCAAACAAGGTTGCATTGTTCCCAAACAACCGCCAACCACCCCAGGGTTGCCAAAACCTAGTTCCAAAAATTCCCATTTCCCTGTGCCACCTAGTGTATATATTTGTGCCCCTTACCAGGCATAATATCATCTAGCATCCATAAGAGGGCAGGAATATCCAAAGAACAAAGGCTAGTGGCCGGTTTAAGATAGTAAACAATACATCACATCACCCTGAATCCACAACAGGGTTGGAATGTGTGATGAAGAAAAACAACAAAAAGTACACAGAAAGAGGGATATATGGCCTAGAAAGTCCGATGAAAAAAGGCTTACAAGACATACAAAGAATGAGGGATACAAGGGATACCTGGTGAACAGAGGTTTGTAAATACCTGTCACGATTGAAAAAACAGACTTACCTTTGTACCATTAAGCCCATTTTAATAAATGGCTGTTTCAATAGGCTAGTTGGAAGAATATGCTAACTCCATGAAATGAGCTCAACATTGAGACAGCAGCACTAACAACTGTGCCATTGTGCTGCTTTAATAATCCATCCATTTTCCAACCTGCTGAATCCGAACACAGGGGTCTGCTGGAGCCAATCCCAGCCAACAAAGGGCACAAGGCAGGAACCAATCCTGGGCAGGGTGCCAACCCACCGCAGGACACACACACCAGGGCCAATTTAGAATCGCCAATCCACCTAACCTGCATGTCTTTGGACTGTGGGAGGAAACCAGAGCACCTGGAGGAAACCCACGCAGACACGGGGAGAACATGCAAACTCCACGCAGGGAGGACCCGGGAAGCGAACCCGGGTCTCCTAACTGCGAGGCAGCAGCGCTACCACTGCGCCGACCACTGCTTTAATAATAATTAAAATATATTAATATATATTTAATATATATTAAAATTATATACAATATAATTAACTTTGACAAGTATTTTTTCTACATTATGCCACTATAGCGTGCCAAACCCTATAAATGCTTTGTGCTGTCACTCATATGGAGGTAAATCAACACAACAGAGGTACAGGCCCAAAGTGATAGATAAGCATTTCTTGCACAGAACATATGCAGAGGTCTTTGATAATGCTTCCTTGTAGCCCTGAGCTACCTGAATGCCCAAGTCAGCAACTTTTCACTGCCACCTACGCTACTCTCCCAGCTGATTATAAAACTCAGCACAATTTGATTGAGGATGAAATTTAAAAGTCAAATAAAAATCAATAGGATGACTAGAAAGCAGGCCTGTGATCAATGAGATATCACAGAAACACTTTTTTTCAGTTGTTGAAGATCTTATAAGCCACATGTAGTCAGCATTCATAACATATGAATATTCACATTTAAAATAAAGCTGCCTTAGATTTTATTTATCATTCTTTTTAGGAAACAGAATATTATAAGAAAAAACAACTCAATCAAGCAAATGAAAATAACATTGCAGATACAATAGTATGCTCCAAAGACAATCCATGAAACTCAACTCTCACCCGACAAAGAGAGCTGTGTGACTAAATACACCCATCTGGAGTGTTTTTTTTATATAGGATGAAGCAACATAAAGAAAGGTGCAGAATCCTGGAATGTTTACTATAGAATTATGATAATGAGTTCTGACAAGGTTTTAAAGAAATTCTGAACAGATCAGTGACCTCCCTACATTAACCTCCTTGGCGTTAACCCTGAGCATCAGTTGGGCTCGGAATTCTAAGTAAAGTCAGCTAAGTCCAAGTAAGATTCAGGGTAATGTGTAAAGAATCGTTTTGCTGTGTTAACTTGAAAAACTCTTGGGACAGTAACCTGTTGTTATGTAGTCAATGAAATAACATCATGCTACAAATAATAATAATAATTCTTTACATTTATAAAGCATATATAGCTTTTCTCAATACTCAAAGTGCTTTACATAGTGAGTAGGGAGTCACTTCAGCCACGACTACTGTTCAGCCTCCATGATGGATGATGCAACAGCAGCCATTTTCCGCCAGTACATTCACCACTCCTTAGCTGTTATGTGGTGAAGATGTGAGAGAGAGTTAGTCAATTAGAGAAAATGAATGATTAGGTGCCAGAATGATTAGGCTGTGGTGTACAATTGAACCAGGACATCGAGATACATCCTACTCTTTATGAAGGAAGCCCAGCAATCTTTGATGACTGCAGAGAGTCAGGACCTCAATTTCACTTCACATCTAAATGATGGCACTATTTTTGCCGCACATTGTCCCTGTCACTGCTCTGGGGCATTTGGATTCACATTCCAACCTCAGAAGAAACCCAAGCTTTTCCGGGTTGGTCACCCATCCAAGCATTGGCTGGACCTTAATAGGCTTGGCTTCAGGTGGATTACCTGTTCTGAAGTTCATGAGATATGGCTGCTGACAATGAATATCATTAATATTTCTGTACATTCTGACACTTTATGGTAACTCTATAGTATCAATATTCATAAGTGAGGTAGAGCCTTCAGCCAAAAACACAATTAGAAACAAAAAGCCGTGTAGCCAGATTTAGAAGAAATCAAGCAATTCTGATGATGATGTGAATTGGTCATCAGACGTTGACATGGACAATGAAAGTGACACCTGTTTGGTGGATTCTGACCTGCCGATTTTCAGTGTTCGGCTTCATACTACTGCAGCCGATCCTTTACCTCCTTGTTGTCTCTTTACAGATAACTCCAGTTTAAAGATATCTGTTGATCATGATTATATAAACTATTTACAATTTGTTGGTTATAATTTGGCAGAGAAAATAGTGGTACAAATGAACCGCTATCGTGAACAGTGTCAGAGCAGCCGTAGTAAATCACTTGCTTGCTACATTTGCTGGTAGCCTGTCGCTGTAAACAACATATTTGTGTTTTTCAGTCTCCTGACATTGTAGGGCATAGTGGGTAAACCAAGCCAGAGATTTTACTGATCTACACATTGGTTGTTAAAGACACACATTTTCAGCAAAATTACGAGTTAGTACAGTTTTTCACTCATTATGAAATACCTTCATTTAATTAATAACAATAGCCATGGTCAAGACAATCACCCACCATCAAAACTGTACAATCTGTGGTATGTGTTTGAGGTGATTAACACAAATATACAGAAGGTGTATGTTCCCAATTGTGACTTATGTATTGACAATTGCCACATGGTTTACACAGGAAGGCTGTTGTGGATACAGTACATCACATTCAAACGAAAACAATTCTGCATCAAGGTCTACATGCTGTGCAAAGTAAGCTCTGGGTGCATTTGGAACTCGATACTTTACTACAGTAGGGGGACCAAGAAGAGCAAGTAGACACAATACGATCATGTGGGTCAGGAATTGACATTCTACCCTGTCATGTTATTCCCTTTAGGGGTGATAGCTCCCTAGTTGGAATAAGTTCTTTTGTAATTGCGGCGTTGTAAGTAATCGAAAACTATATAGTTATGATATTAAAAGGCGATACTCCTCCCACAGTGATACAGAGGTAAAAATTACATAAGAGAAAGTAACTTCGCTTTCTTTGCTGACGATTTACATGGCATTACTGATGGGAAGCCTATAGCAAGACAATACCAAGGTGCGATCTTGATCTATACAGTCTGCCATTTTTTGTCACTGCACTGGAAGGCTTTTCAGGATGGATGACAATATCACCCATCCATCCATCTACTTCAGAGTGTTTGGCTGCTGTCCAAGTCTTTTTATACTGTCTTTTCCACGTGCAGGTCCCCACGCCGGCAAATAGTCCATTTCCAAACAAGGAAAGAAGATTTTGTGCTGACTATACATTCCTCTAGCTGTCTTTGTCTATCTTGTCCTATGCTTGGCCCAGCAATTCTAAATGCTGAGAGCCCCTGTGTGCTAACTTTGGCCTGGCCTGTACATGTGAGTGGATTTATAAAAGAATTTTTATACAGAGTACAGTGACATTAAATTTATATTCTTATTACACACGTGCAAGCAACAGACAAAATAATACAAAAAAATCTTTTAACATCTGCTCGAACAATGCCTGTGTGCTTTGGTGACTGTTTCAAAACATATCACACAGGGCATGTAAAATGAAAAGGAAGTGAAGAGCTATATTTGGCTAAATGGTCTGTAGATGTATGAAAATTGCCATTAGGTTTTTCTCAGATGTTTAATAAAATAGCTGAACAGAACTTTAAAAGTATTTTTCACATTATATTATTATACCATAGCCATCTATGTTGTGTATTTCTCTTGTGCAAATATCATATACTGTATGGCCCTTTCTTTTAAGGCACTATTTATATAAGGCTTACAGTGGTAATGAGCCATTGACAGAAATCAGTGTTAAGGATCATACAATTTCCAAAGATAACATGTACAGTACTGTACGGCTTGCATTTTGTTCACCGCTCCACCTCATCAATATAGTGATTATGATAGAGAACAATTCAGTAATTACATATGCAATTAATCTATGAACAACTACAGTCTCATTTAAATTGTGAAGAATGATAAATTAGACATTGGGCAAATATGTGACTTTAGCTCTTTCCAAATAGACATAAGAACTAAGGGAATGATAAATTGCATACAATGCCACCTTCATCATTTGCCATATAAAGTATCATCATAGGTTTACGGTTTATAGTTTTTAAATTAATGACATATGATTGCATTTTGGAGTTCTGGAATGTGTTGATAGAACCATGAGCTCTTCTCACATCCCAAATATATTCAACTCACATTGACTGATGACTTTAAATTGGCCCAAAATGTACCTTTGGATCGTCTGGAGCCCTGTCCAAGGTTCGAAATGCTATTGCAACCTGAGGAATAGGGTTTGTTAGATAAACTTCATTGACCCTGGCTTTGCCTGCCACCAGCTTTCTATTAGTCATGTCATTTTGATGGCTTTCTTAAAAACTGGACTGTAATTTCCCAATGATCTTTGTGCAGGTAAATGGATAGTTAGCAAATCATTATGTTTGCAAAGTATACTATTTACTTTCATTTTCAAAAAAAAGGTGATGCAATCCCATACCAGGGATTAATTTTGAAATTGGATTACAGGTTGGTTAACAGGCAAGAGACAAAGAGAACAAATAAGTGGAGAATGCACTAAAGTGGGTGAGGTCTCCAATGGAGTTACTCAGGGATCTCTCCTAGGACTTTTATATTAATGACATTGATTCAGGTTTAGTTAGTAAACTTGTGAAATTCATTGATTATTATTATTATAATTATTACTTTTTTTATGATTTTTTTTGCATTAATTATATTAATTGTCCCAGTTCTTCTTCACACTCTAGAGGGCCATGTTAACCTTCTTCCAGGGTCACTAAGCCTCCTAAGCTCCAAACCACTTTTGAGGTCGGGCAGGGGTCTAAAAATCCCCCCCTTAGGTAGTCCTTGCACCTCCGTACTTTTTTTAAAGCCCTCACTTCTCTCGGGTATTTATAAAGCTGACTCCATTCACTTCCAGCCCTTTTGCTGCTATTTAAGCCTGTCCAACTGCAATAAATTCCCTTTTTCTGTGAGCCAGAAATCATGTGCTGCCCTCTGTTAGCCAAATGGTTTTCCATCTTCATGTCAGTCCTCTCTGTTTCTTTAGGCCTGAAACGTTCTAAGCTTCCATTTTCTCTCCCTTTTGGAGAATTCTTGGGCTCTGTCCTTATCCTTTTTCTGCTTGGCATGCTTTCACATACTGTATAAATTGACCATTCATCAACTGGCTATATGTACTGTACAATAGATACTTACTGCAGAAATATGTATGGGGGCAATGAACCAGAGAGCTGTAATGTTGCCTGAAAGAACTGTAATGCATTACATTGGGGGAAGCACCCTGCCAGACGGAGAGAATCAAAATCTGGTGAACGAAGTCCCAACTTGCACTGCCAGATATATATATTGGTTCAAATTGTTTCTCCCTGTATAAGCAGTCTACCATCTGTGCTGTATAATAGTCTTTTATAGTTTTTGTTGGCTGGGTGTCTCCGTTTTAAAAGACTTGTTGGTTGGTTGAAGTGATTTACAATGATACTACATAAAAAGCTGCAGTGGGCTGGTGCCCTGCCCGGGGTTTGTTTCCTGCCTTGTGCCCTGTGTTGGCTGGGACTGGCTCCAGTAGACCCCCGTGACTCTGTAGTTAGGATATAGCGGGTTGGATAATGGATGGATGGACTACATAAAAAGATAGTTTAATTAATTTTGATAAAAAGCTCTGCTGTTCTCCTAACACCAGTCAGTAATATATATGGTAAATAAAAACATTTTAGAGTATAGCTTCTCAACAATTTTAGTTTTGTCATTTACTGACTTCTTGTAAAAGGTCATGGAGTCCAATAGCAAAGAAAACATAAAGCTAGTAAACCCTGCTGTCATAAAGTTTTGTTGTATGTTTTTTAGAAGGGCGAGTGCATAGACTAATGTCTCAGGGCTTTGATAAGAACCTGAAGGCCCAAATGAGATAGTTCATCTGTACTTCACTCTATCTTTTTATCTGTTCCTTACATCAACTAGTTACTTTACCTTCCCCATTTCATACATGAGGAGAAATGACGACTTCATATTTGTACAAATATTCTAGAAATGATGCTGCCTTGAACCCAATGTAGAATCTGTTATAAAAAAACATGGTCTGAATAAGTGGATTTAAATTCATCAATTTCTGCATCACATTAATTAAGCAAACAATAAGAGAAAATCAGAAAGAATGATGACATAGGGATCTTGATTCGACTCTCAGCCTGTCGGTTAGGTTAGATTATTTGGGATAAACTCTGTTCCCAATGGTTCTCTGGAATGCACAAAGGACCCAGAGAGAAGTGGTGGGTACTGTCCTTCCAACATCAGAGCCATTTGCCTACTTGTATTGTATTATTAAGAATGCTGTTTTTTTGGACAGGCTGTATCGTAGATTGTGGAAAGGCCCTTAGAGTTATTGGCTCATATACCTCTCATGCTCCAGACTCCCGTTTGGCCTTGTAGGCTTGAGATTGGGCTAGATTAGGTCAGATTAGATTAGGTAGACTTTATTATTCCAGAGGGAGATTTGTTTGCAGGAAGAAAGTAGAAAACATAAGGCTTTTCTACACAGATACAAGAAAATAACACAAGAAGGAAATATGCTTTTCAGTTTACAAGGTGGTACAAGTTTACACATTGTTTCTCTGTTACTGCTTGCTTTCTCTGGATTGTCTTTTTTTTAACACATTTCAAAACTTAACTGGAAACTCTTGAATAACACATTCCTCATAAGTACTGTCACCTCCAATCCATCCTGACAACTTTCACTCTTAATAAATTAGTTCTTCTTACTCTATATGGTACCTTTGTTCTTCTTTTTCATTCCAAGGCCTCTCAGTGTTGTTGTGATCCTCTGACTGCACCTTATCTAGAGCCATGCTGCACTAATGATGTTCATATCATTTCAAACACCCTAAATCTGTCTCTTCTGCCAGAATTGGTTCTTCCTCTGAAATTTGCAAGAAATGTTTACAAAAATAGGAATGTATTCCAAAAGCCTGCTATTTAGCATACAAGGACAAAAGTTAGATGACTTCCTGAGATCATTTATGTTAGGTAGAATGCCCAGTGGGGACTGGGTGGTCTTGTGGCCTTGGAACCCCTGCAGGTTTTGTTTTTTCTCCAGCCGTCTGGAGTTTTTTTGGGTTTTTTTCTGTCCTCCCTGGCCTTACTTTATTCTTTGTTAATTAGTACTGCCTAATTTTATTTTTATATTTTTTCTTCCTTCATCTTATAAAGCACTTTGAGCTACATCACGTTCTATATAAATAAATGTTGTTGTTGTTGTTGGTTTGCCAGAGTAGTAATACCAGCTCAGGGGATGCCACATACCCAAATAGTAAGAAAGAGGATGAGAGCAAAATTAGACAGACAATTATGTAGTGCCTTTCTTATCTTTTCTTTTCTTATCTGTCTGTTGTATACAGTGCCTTTTCTATCTATATTGTATAGTGCTTTTTCTAATTATCTGCATCTCTCTTATATACAGTAGTGCCTTTTTATCTACTGTATCTATTAAGAGCTCTATTATGCAGCGCTGTTCTAATCTTATTCACCTTGGTAGTAGTGAGTGGCAAGGTGTGGCATATTGGATAGCCATGCAAGTAAGAATTTCACTGAACTCTGTTCAAGTAATACTACTATTACTACTACTACCACCACCACCACTACTTATATTACTAATACTGTACCTGATGTATGCAACGTGTTGTTTTATAGATCTCTGTTGTTTACTGACTTATTCTATCAAAGTGTTCTAAAAGACACTACTGTAGGCATTTTTACTGCATCTATCAGACTAATATAATGTCTCCTCACATCTTACACCTCTTCTAATCATGGCATCAGAGAGTTGTGATGTTTTGCATATTCATCAGCACATGCAAGTTAGAATTTCAGTTTACGTCGTACAAGTGAGAAAAATGACTTTATAAACTAAATTCATAATAAACACACTGGTAGTGGGAGGATATTTGTTTATATTAGTTTACCAATTCTAATATTGTATGTGTATAATTCTAGGTCTTGTACTTATATAATGATTTTAACTTTTTTGCATTTTTTCCAAAAGACTCCAACTTAGACTTGAAGAGCTCCACTCCACTCCTTTGAGGAGGTTGTCTCTTTATATTATACTAGGGGCCTTTGCCCCCTCCTCGCTTTGCTCGACATTCCCCTGCCTGCGCTACACGCCAGCAACTTCGCGTCTCTGCCACTCGTGTATGTGGATTTCACTTTCACCAAACAACAAAACTTTTAATTCTCGCGAATAAGCCTCTTCATTGGGAAGAAACACTATTTTTCTGTGATAGCAACACGAATTAGACGATCTATAAGTCTCTGACTTAAAGTTTAAAGACAAACAATGTCTACATACTTCTGTCATATCACCTATGTCCATATATTCGATCTCTTTTCGCTTTTACCTTTGCGTCAATATCGCATTGAATTTTGATTCCGTGTTTTGAATTACATCATGACAACGTAACTGCCCATGAGTGAATATTGTTTCTTTCTCTCTACACGAACTGTGTCTCACAATAGTATTCACACAAATGAGAAAATTGATTGAACCGTGTGCGTGTTTGTAAATGATTTAGATGTGGGCAGCACTTTTCCAAATCTCTTTGCATACAGTCTTGTCTCGCAGGGCTTGAAATTTTCTCTTGCGGGATTTCACTTGCACCAAACAACAAATCTTTTAATTCTCGCGGATACGCTTCTTCATTGAGAAGAAACACTACTTTTCCCTGATTGCAACACGAATTAGATGATCTACAAGTCTACGACTTAAAGTTTAAATCAGAACAATATATTCAACCTCTTTTCCCTGTTCCGTTATTTCACCGAGTAATAATTTCCGTTTGTTTGCACTAACGCGATCTTTTCTATCATTTTTTTGAGACTTTCGAATTTTCAAACTTCGATTATCTCTAACCAGCTCTGCATGTGTATCACGCCAATGTTTTTGAATTCTTTACAACATTCTACTTTGTCATATACTCTTTGTCTTTTATTTCCAGCCCCGGGCATGGTTAAATCTCTTGGCACAAAGTCTCGTCTTGCGGGACGTCAAAGAGTCTCTCTGAGAAAGTCACATCTCGTCTCTCTTCCCAAGATTTTTTTATTATATTAAAAAAACTACTTTGCTGTCCAGTGCAATTTTTGAACTGAGGTGCTTCTGGATTGTGGAGCTGTGGAGGTCTGTGGGTGGACCCATCTCATTGTTTCACATTGTTGCTGGAGCAAGTGAATTCGCTTTAGACATAAAGTTCAGTCTATCTGTCTATTAACTGGAATTACCTACAGCTGGATCCATCCCGTTGTCTCTGTTCTACGCCAGCTCTATTACCTCCAGCTTGTAGTGTTCGTCTACAGTAAGTTCTCACATTGTCTTTATTTTGTATAGCTCAATTATACTGCTTGATGGTTCACCGAAGTCGGTTTATGTAGGTTGTAAACATGTGTAGATAAGCTCACCTTCAATTATATCAGTGCTTAGATAAAAGGAAATATTTTCTACGTCCACAGCAAAAGACAGAAATGCTTCTTTTAGGATCTACATTATTAAGGTTCAATTTGTACTTCTTGGATGTCATCATTTTTTTTTAAAGTAACCTGAATTATGAATAATTTTATTCTACCCCAACATTTCCATATTTTAAAATTAATGAAATCACAAAACAATCATAATAGATTTTCAAACTTCATTGCTATTGCCTCCAAGACTTTTAGGTTACAGAATAACAGGGTCATTACCAGTATCTTTCAAACAAACTGTGCAACTAAAGGTTGTAAATTTAGCCAAAGTATTTTTAAATCAGCTGCTATACTCAGCAAAAAAAGAAACGTCCCTTTTTCAGGACTGTGTATTTCAACAATAATGTTTTAAAAATCCAAATAACTTTACAGATCTTCATTGTAAATTGTTTAAACAATGTTTTCCATGCATGTTCAATTAACCATAATCAATTAATTAACATGCACCTGTGGAATGGTCGTTAAGACCTTAACAGCTTACAGAAAGTAGGCATTTAAGGTCACAGTTCTAAAAACGCAGGACACTAAAGAGACTTGTCTACCGACTGTGAAAAACACCCAAAGAAAGATGCCCAGGGTCCCTGCTCATCTGCGTGAACGTGCATTAGGCATGCTGCAGGGAGGCATGAGGACTGCTGATGTGGCTAGGGCAATAAATTGCCATGTCCACACTGTGAGACGCCTAAGACAGCGCTACAGGGAGACAGGAAGGACAGCTGATCATCCTCGCAGTGGAAGACCACGTGTAACAA
This sequence comes from Polypterus bichir lapradei, assembly GCA_026402145.1. Lineage (NCBI taxonomy): Eukaryota > Metazoa > Chordata > Cladistia > Polypteriformes > Polypteridae > Polypterus > Polypterus bichir. Next base: position 44,986,598 of record JANRMT010062814.1, read on the forward strand.
CACCTGCACAGGATCGGTACATCCGAATATCACACCTGTGTGACAGGTACAGGATGGCCACAACAACTGCCCGAGTCACACCAGGAACACACAATCCCTCCATCAGTGCTCAGACTGTCCGCAATAGGCTGAGAGAGGCTGGACTGAGGGCTTGCAGGCTTGTTGTAAGGCAGGTCCTTACCAGACATCACCAGCAACAACGCCGCTTATGGGCACAAACCCACCTTCGCTGGACCAGACAGGAGTGGCAAAAAGTGCGTGAGTTTCTGCATGACAGCAATGTCAGTGTTCTGCCATGGCCAGTGAAGAGCCCAGATCTCAATCCCATTGAGCACGTCTGGGACCTGTTGGATCGCAGGGTGAGGGCTAGGGAAATTCCCCCCAGAAATGTCCAGGAACTTGCAGGTGCCTTGGTGGAAGAGTGGGGTAACATCTCACAGCAAGAACTGACAAATCTGGTCCAGTCCATGAGGAGGAGATGCACTGCAGTACTTCAAGCAGCTGGTGGCCACACCAGATACTGACTGGTACTTTTGATTTTGAGCCTCCCTTCATTCAGGGACACATTGTGAAACATTTTTAGTTTATGTCTTATGGTGTTGACTCTTTTAGTGTTCATACAAATATTTACACATTAAGTCTACTGAAAGTAAAAACAGTTGAAAGTCAGAGGACGTTTCTTTTTTTGCTGAGTATAGTTAAGGTGATGGACTGTGAAGGACTAGGCTGCTGGTTCAATCCACTGTCAAAAGATTTTTGCTTGACCCTGACTGAGGCACTTCACATGCCATTGCTGCATCTGCAAAAAATGTTCCTTTGCTGTTCGCTAAGGTGTTCACCGTAGAATAGTGTGCTATATGATAGATGGATAGACAGATATATACATAGACAGTACTTTTTTGACCCAAGGGGATAATTAACTTTTTACAGAAGATCAAGAAATATAACCAAAAACAGCCACCATCCACAATCTTTCTCAAGAATTACAAAAAAAGAAAAAAAAATCTGAGTTGGCTAAAGAGAAAAGAACAATCCCAGTGAGGCATTACACAGGTGTATTGAGATTAATATAAAGAAGCCCCAGTAGTGTTTCTTTACACACTTGAGAAGAATAAGAAGTGAAATTTTTAAATAAAGAACACACTATTTTAAAGAAAAAACACATTTTTAAATTATTTACACTTGAAAAAATGATAAATTACTCATATACTAGTTCTAAATATAACTATTATATACAAAAAATAGTCACTTGGTAGGTTTTTTTTTTTACTTTCTCATATATGAAGTATAAGGAAGGTATTGTAATCATCCAAAAATTTGATTTCGAGATTTTGATGAATCTCAATGTTTTAGACCTTGACTCCAAAAATACCATTTTTGGAATTATGTCTGTGTGTCCGTCTGTGTTTGTAAACACAATAAGTTGAGTACGCTTTCACTTATGTCAACCAAATTTTGCATACAATTATTAGGTACAAAAAATAGATTTCTTTCAACTTTTGAGCTATTTCCGCTAACAGTAAGTGGTACTTTTTTATTCATGCAGCTGCAAAGACCGATTTTTTCAACTTTACTTTTAATAATCATTCAATATGTTATTAATATGATTTGATTTGTTGTTGATGGTTCTTTAATGTACATAATGTAAAAATATAATCATTGTCTTGCTTGTTTACTCCTCAAATATCCATCCTCGTATCTGAGTATACGAGAAAGTCTAGGGGAGACCCTTCCCGGTTTTTATTTCCTCTTATAAGGAAATATATCTTATCTTATATTTATCCTCTGAAGGTATTTTATAGTTGAATGACCAACAGATGTCTGCTAAAATTCACTCAATCCACTTTCCATTATTACACCTCTCCTGGAACCTCTCCCCATGTTCTCAAGGAAAAAAATCAAAGTAGAGTGTAGGAAATTAGTTTTTCAAGACATGCTGCAATCAAGTGCTAGGTAGAATGAGCTCCTCAACTAGTTGAAGCTCCTCAACTAGTTCCTCATAGTTGTCCAACTTTGTATTTACAAGAAAATTGTGGCACACTTATTTATTTATTCATTTTTGATGAAGGAAAGCTGTTTATTCTTTTACCATTTGCTTATCTGTTATCTAGTCAAGTCAATGGAAGGATCAGCCTGACCTTGCATCATATTTAATAACGGTTTTGTTTAGGTACTGCAGAAATGCCTCTATTATTCATTTAGTCTTGTGTAACAAGACCTTAACAAACAATTCTTTGGGTCTTCATAACGTTTACAATGCTTCAGTAAAGTGTTTATTCATCTCTGGAATGTGGCCTACTAATAGAACTTCACTTTGGAGTGGACTGAGGTGGCCTGAGACACATTTCTCTTGACATTACATATTTAGTATAAGACCTGTGAGTCGTTCCTATTAACAAGTAATTTTACCATCATGCCAATAAGCCACAATGCACAGAGGTGAATAGCCTATCTACTGATGTTTTGTAAGTATTATGAAGACCAAAACAAGCCTTTATTAAGGTATTGTTGCAAAACAGTGAATGAGTAATAGATGCATTTCCAGTTGTTCCATCCACTCTGCACTCTATGGGTTATCTCTGCACCTACCACAGATCGTAGATATTTAAATTGTATTCACTCTCCCTGCAGGCTAACTTCTGAATCCTGATCATCATAAAACCTCATACATTCTGTCTTCTTCCTGTTTATCTTAAATAATTCACTTAAGAAGTGTAAAAAGAAGAGTATTTCAGACAATGAGTACGACTACATTGAACAAGCAAGTTTTTGGAGAAATATCACTGAGATCCCTGTTGTAATAAGAATGTCCTACAATGGACTGGTATCCTATCCAGAAATGGTTCCTGTCTTGCCCCTGATGCTGGCAGTACTGACAGGACTGATGCATATTACTAAGAATGGCGTGTATTTTAATCAAACATGCAAGATTTTTGCTGTGCAGAAAAATGTGAATTTGGTAAAATCATTTGATTAGTTTCCAACAGAAAGACGATAGAGAATAAACAAGATCATTGGCTTGTCACCTAATATCAATATGTACAACTTTTAAATTCCAACCTTGTTGGAGGAACCCTCAGCAGTGCTGCAAGGCTAATTGGTGTGAGTAACGATGGCCATGTGCAAGAATATCCTGAAGTGAACTGCTTTGTTCCTTCCTTGTGTGTCTTGCTCAAATTATTGACTGAAGGTCCACTGTGGCTAAAAAAAGTAGTTTTAGAAAAGGGGTAGGAGTACCATTGGAATTGCAAGCATTTTTTTGTTGTAAGTCAGAAATTCCCCTACAAAATAAATTTCTTATTTGAAGGCTGTAATGTCTCTTGTTAATACAGTAAAAAAGAAATTCATACAGTAAATATCACAGTGAAATGATGAAAGTCTCCAGGTATGGGCTTGTACTCTAACAGAATTTGTCTGTAAATATTTGTTCTTACACTCAAGGCTATATTCGGAAACATGCTGCTGCATTTTAAGTATGAATATATTATGGTAATATTTAAGAGACTGAGTTTATGAATCCAGTTCTAGGGATTTCAAAATTGTTTGAAGCATTTTTAGCATGCTAAAGGTTTGCGTCTCTCTGTACTGCTGCAAGTCACACTGTATTATTTTTCTTTGCATTTCATGCATTCTCTTGTGTCTTATAATTATGACAATAAACAGTTTCACTTTTTCTAAAGTAGGAAAAAAATGCTTTTCTTTTAGTGCTTGGAGGGAAATGAAATCAATCATTTTACACATTTTAAAATCTTGTTCCTTATGTTTTAACGTTTGCACTGTCTTACATGTTAATAAATCATTATTCTCTTGAGTTTAGCTGGAGAAATTTTTAATTATTCTTTTTTTTCCAACATTTGTATTACTCTAAATCTGCCTTTTTTGTCCACAATAATTAATTAGCTGTGTTTATTTGCTTTATCTGTGTTTCTCCAGATGTAACGTGTATAAGTGATGGTGATGTGCCAGCGGATATAACCTACTGTCTTCAGTGGGCCGGTCCAATGCCCTCAGTGGTGAAAGAGTGTAGGGAGCCCTGTAGAGATGACTGCACTTTCACCACCTGGTCTAAATTTACATCTTGTATGGGATGTGGAGCCATGCGCATCAGGAAGAGGTCGCTAACAGGTGAAGTACTGGAAAGCTCTGTTCTTTCACTTCTTTCACTTTGTGTTTTGTCTTTGTAGAGTTCTATATTACTTTACTTTCCCCTTTTGTATTATTAATGTGTAACCTTTGTCAGAATGCCTCAAATCCCATAGACTTACCACTGTTTATAAGGTATTGTACTTTATAACTTCTTCTCACCTTCCCTTCTACATCTATAACTTTAGGCAATTACATAGAGTTAAAGAGAAACAGGAGTTAAGTTACAACTTTAAATAATGTATTATCAGTAATATTCATAAAATAATAACATTAAGCAAAGTCCATCCATCCATCAATCCATTATCCAACCTGCTATATCCTAACTACAGGGTCATGGGGGTCTGCTGGAGCCAATCCCAGCCAACACAGGGCGCAAGGCAGGAAACAAACCCGGGCAAGGCGCCAGCCCACTGCAGCAATAAGCAAAGTATCTATGAATATTGGAAACCATACAACCTGATAAATGCTGATGTGTAGTTTCAGTTGGCACACAGCCTTGTAGTTACTTTAAATGTCTCTAGTTAAGTCACCATTTTATGGCTTTCTTCAGGACAGGCTGCATGCCTCTCTCAATATGGCTGCCAAGCTGTGCTTCTCAGTGTGGCCTTCTTTTCAGTTCATAGTATGTGAGATGCTCCTTCATCACACATGCGCCAAAAGCATTTGTTGAGCTGATGCCTGCCATCTAGGTAATTTTGCTTTCTTGTGGGTGCTGAATGAGAAAATCTTGCAGAGAATCACTTGCCAAACTTGTTTTAGGCACTTCCCCTGACCCTGTCACAAAATTACAAAGACTCAGTCCTAAATGTTGTTGGTTAGCCTGATATAAAACCATTGCTGTTCCTGTCAAAGATATAACACTACTATTGCATTGCTTTGTCTAAGTTACAACTAAAGACATACAAAATATTTATCAACTTGTATACACAATTTTGCACCACAGCAACTTGTCTCACTTTTCATCCAAAAGGACCTTGACATGTTATCCTTCTTACTTTAGTTTTATTCATTCTCTTAAGGTTCAGGAATGAAAATTCAAAGTAACAACATAAAACAAGATCAGAGCGTATCTGACAGAGTATGCAGTGCGATTCCTGGCCCAGGCTTTGGTGTTGTCACATCTGGGCCACTGCAACTCTTTGCTGGCAGGAGTCACCAAGCCACTGCAGATGGTTCAAAATGCAGAGGCACGTTCGGTGTTAAACCGGCCGAGGCAGGCACATGTTTTAAGTTCAAATCCTTGTTGCTTGCCTACAGGGAAGTCAGTGGGAGACACTTCTGAAAACTTATGCTCCTTCTCGACCTCTCAGATCTGCTGATGAATGGTGTCTGATGATGTCACCTCGGTGTGACATTAAATCACAGTGCAGTCCCTTTTCATGTGTACCTTTTAGCTAGGGTAACAAGCTGCATAGCTTCGTTCAAAATTCTTTCTCCCTCAATGTGTTTCAGGAGCATTTGAAGACTCATGCTTGCTGAATTTCTGTCTAACTTAGGTTTTGTAACCTATAAATTGTCACTTGCTTGTGTTTTATTCTGAGCTCTTCACTTCTGATGATCATTTTTTTTTTTTATTGATTTTATTGTAATTATTCCGTACAAATAGATCAATTTTTACAAAAAATAAGATTGAAAACAAATCAACCCCCACCCCTAAAAAAGAAAGCATGACCAACAGAGTAAAAATTAAAGCTAGTAAAAATAAATAAATTGATAAGTTTAATAAGTGTTTAAAGATAAATGGAGAAGGAAAAGAAATGAGAAGAGAATCTGCTTCCTCAGTGCTTTAAAAGCTTATTCTAAAATATTATTGATTAGATACTGCCAGGTTTTGAACAAGTTCTGCACAGATCCTATAAGTGAGAATTTGATTTTTTCCAATTTCAAATAATATAAAACATCAGTTACCCACTGACTTCAAAGAGGAGAGTTAGGATTCTTCCAGATTAACAAAATAAGTCTACGTGCCAATAGTGTAGTAAAGCCAATCTCAGTTTGTTTGTCCTTCTCCACTTTAAGCCCATCTGGAAGAGCACCAAACACAGCTGTTAATGGGTTAGGAGGGATTGTGACACCAAGGCTGTCTGAAAGGCGCTTAAAAATTTTTATCCAGAATGATGTTAATTTGGTGCAGGCCCAAAACATGTGACCCAGTGAGGATGGAACTTGATTGCAGCGTTCACAGGTTGGATCTTACCCTGGAAACATTTTGGACAGTTTTAAATGAGACAGATGTCATCGATATTTAATTTTGAGTTGAATAATTGTATGCTTTGCGCATATGGAGCGTGAGTGAGTGATGATAAATTTTGTAACCTTTTCCTGTAACACCTGTACCCAAACTGTCCCCCAGACTGATTTTTACTTAATTATGTTGATCTCTTTTGTAAGTCAGTTTGGGTAAATGTGTCTGCTAAGAAGATAATGGTAATGTAAAACATAATATTTTCAAATCCACTTTATCCATTTCAGGGTCACAGGATTTGCAATTCCACGCACAATTCAAAACTTCTTTTTGTTCACAGAGAATGCTTTAAAATTCTTCATTGGAATCAAACATTTCCTGAAGGAAATTGTGCAACCACAGTCAGTCTACACCACTGCCTTAATAAAATGGTGTAGCCTGTTTGATGTAAAATTGTAGTTCTGATGTTCCTGTCCCACTTCTGGCTTGTAGAACATTTCAACTGCAACTGCATTTGCACAGCTTGGAGTAGAAAAGTGTACAGTATATAAAGTATATGCACATACAGTATAAAGGAGTCTGCGGCGGTGTTTAATATTTAAGACACTTTTAAAAAGTTACAAATATTCTGTGAGTATTGTTGCTGCAATGTAAATGTGCCAAGTAACCTTTTAGAGATTAAATAACAAACTGTTAAAGTTTTTTGTAAGTTTTTAAGCCTGTGAAGTATATGGGTTGAAAATACAAAGTTGTTTATTGATTATCAGTTATATATTTTTCTGTAGTCTTTTCAGTATTGTAAGGAGTCTGGAGAGAGCTTGCTTTGGATGTAGCAAGTAAGCTTTAAGCCTGTTTGATACTTTGATCGTATGAAGCATCTAAATTAACAAAAAAGATTAGTCATTGAGGCCACAACAGCTGCCTCTGTACAAATTTAATCTATTAAAAAATGTTCAGTTGCAAAAAATTTTGCCTTGATCAAATCAGTTTAGCTTCACAGTTAGCCTCAAAACAAATTGCAATATTGATATAATAAAACTGAACAGCTGTACTCCAACAGAATGGTATACGTGTTATAGGAGACAGTGCTGCCTGTGATCATAAAGTAACTTATCTGTAGTGTTTTAATCAGCAAAAAAGCATAATGCATTGGATCAATTAGGAAAAACAACCTATTCATCAATAATTTAAACATATAGGCCCCTTACTCTTGGCAACTCAATCATGTGTTTTACTATTTCTGGTGAATTTAGTGAACTCATATTAAAACCAATTACCAAAGATTATTAATAATTTATGCACAACAGAAAAGAGGGTACATTTATTTTGTAACACTATTTTTGATTTGACTTGAGGTCACTGTAAATCTGGTTTGTGTTTATTGCTGCATTATTTGCTCCCTATGAGCTGTTGCAGTATTTCTCTAACCAGATCATGACTGAACAAAAGGAATTTGGCATCAAGTGCAGAGAAGAGGTTAATAATGGTAATTATCACCATGTGAATTTCAGAGTAGATGATTATCTCAGCAGTCATATGTTTTATAGAAATATTTGCCAGCGTATTTCCACACTTTTCCGTATCTATCATGAAAATACACAAAAAGACAGAAACTCACCAAGCTTAGTTTTTCAACAGAAAAAAAAAACTTTAAAAAAGGACAGTTTTCCAAGAAATCTACACATCTAACAGTACAGTTTGGGCTTTGAGTTGTCATTTTACCTTGTCACAGTGAGTATGTCTCCTTAATCATTAGTACAATGATGACGTGCTACCTTCAGTTGTCTGTTGGACCTTTTCCAGGACAATTGTATTTGTAAGATGAGAATGTACTGTCTATTATAACAGATTAAATCTATTTTCCTTTACTTTTTTATTTCCTTATTTTGAATTTATGTTAAAGGTTTATCAACCTTTGAAACCAATCAGTAACATAGCAATTCCCTAAAAAAACACATTATTACTTACTTAATCGATAATGTACACTGTTTATTTCAGTTAACATTTTAGCTAATATACAGTAGCTCTTGCTCCATGAAAAACAAGTAAAAATAAGGGAGGCAGTTTTTTTATGCTTACATTCTTAGCCGAAATAAAGAAATATTAATACACCTTGCTGGTTTTTCCCATCTCAAGACATATTGTATGTGTGAATTAGGTATTATTTAAAAAATACTTTTTAATTGTTACTTAGGTAGAAGAAACAGGATTTTATTTCTGAACTCTTTGATTAAAAAATATTTTATATTTTTTAAGTAATAGAACATTGAAAAAAATGTCATTAGAATGGGCCATGTAGCCCAACAAGCTCATCCTTACTGTTTACCTTAATTGTCCAAAATAAGATCAAGTCGAGATTAGAAAGTCCTTAAAGTCCTACTCTCCACCACAATACTTGGTCATCTACTTTATGTACAGTATCTATGGTTCATCGCGTGATGTAAAACCTTTTATCTTTTGTGAAAAACCTGCAAGTTTCCAACGCTGTGTCCCTGTGTTCTTGTTTCAGCACTTATTTTTGAATAACAGCTGGGATCCTGTGTACTAATTCCTTTCAAAATTTGAAACACTTCAATCGTGTAACTTCTTAATCTAACTTTGCAAACCTTCACCTCCTTAAGTCTCTCACTATTGCTCATACCTCTTAGTTGCTAAAGAGTCTCTGAACTTTCTCTAGCACTGCTATGTCTTTTTTGTAATACAGAGACCAAAACTGAATATAGTACTGCAGGCGAGGCCTCACTTAGGTGTTATATAAGTTAAACATAATCGCCCTTGACCTATATTAAACACATTGTAATATAGAAGGTGGGACACAAAAACTCCTGGAATCAGCACAGGTGTAGGGTGTAATTATCAATTAAGTCGCTAGTTATCACATGCCTACAATCTTGCTAATCAGTCTGTCAAGTGCCACTGTGCTGAGCTAATTTAAATGCACGTTTCTGACATTTATTGTATAATCACACAGGTTTGGACTTTGGCGATTTCCTTTCTACAAGCCGAGAAAATCAGATTATGTCATACTGAGCATCAAGATAACGATGATCACATTTTTCAGCTTTAAAATACTTGTTAATAAAGAGTTTCAGAGTGAACAGACCTGCTTATCAGCAACATTACACTAAATTATTTAGGTGTCTGTAGGAAACCATCAGGAAAAAACATCTGCCGCAGCAGCATAATCAAAACTGCATTTTATACCATGATGGCCCACCAGCACACACTGCTGCACCACGACATTTCACCTTCATGCACCACCTTCTCAGTCAAAGAGTTTTGGACCAAAAACAGTGTGGTAGTCGCTTTTCCCTGTGACTTTTTTGTTCTTGAAATTAAAATTGAGGCTGAAGGGCAGACTATTTGCCAGGAAAATAATCACAGAAGATACTACACATGGTAACAAAAGATGAGTACAGGAAATGTTTCCAGAAATGGAAGAAGCTCTGGGACATGTGTATTAAATCGCAAATTTGTATTTTGAAAACTAAGTAAGTTTTGTTTTACACGTTTTCAAAAATTCCTGGTATTTTTGGGTCGCTCGTCATATACAGTAATTTAACATTCAATTAGCCTTCTTAGTTGCTTCTGAACACTGAGCCCACTATGACTTCAAAGTCCTTCTCATAGGCAATAGGCAAAGTAGTCTCCCATAACCAAATATTAATTTAGTGAGCAATTCATGTTATAAAATCATTATGCTTATAGTTAGTACACATATTGTGATAAAGTTCTTTACTCTAAGGGATTGCCATTTCTTTGACAAAAGGGTAATGACTCTAGCAGACAGCAGTTTATTTATAACACAATTCAGAATTTTTAATGGGATGAAGTCTACAAGCTTGGAGAGCAATAATGTAATGGCATACTACAGAAGGTGAGGAGATACCCTCATGGCCAGGGTGTAAGATCTGTTTGATAGTCTTAAATTAGATACTTTGATTACAATCATCCTTATTGATCAATTTAAAATAAGGCTGGCAAGACAAGGCAGCAGAGAGTGGCTTTCATGTACAGTGCATACATCTTACTGAAGAAGCACAAAGCTTTATTAGTAGTGGATGTCATGCATTGTGTTTAGTAACATCTGTAGAATAAGGATGTCATACAAAACACAAAAGCCAAAATCAAGAAGTGGTGGATCACATTTGTTGCTTGTTATGTGTTTCCCTTTTAATCAATGACAGTTACATGTCATTTCACCTAATTATATATTAGCTCCATAATGGAAAAGCTTTTCTAAGTACCAGTGCCATTTCTGATGCACATGCTTTGCACGCTTTCAAGAAGATGTCTCTTGCTTGTGTTTTTCCATCTTTTTTCTGTTGGATGACAGAATGCTGCCTTCATTTATATGTGGGACTCTGTTTCCTTACTAACAAGATCTAAAAATATCCATCTGCAGAACCTAGCAGAATGAAAAGAAAATTTTAAAAAGATTGTCAGTTGTGACAGATTTACCATACATCATATCTGTTTCTAGTAACATTTCTTACTAATCCTATAGCACAATTAACTAAAGCATCATTAGTTTTTGACTCATAATAGCATACATCAAAGCAAATTTCTCAAAAATAAATCATAATTAAGTTGTTCATCAAATTAACCATATTTCAGAATCCTGTTCAATACAGGCAAAGTATAGTTAAAAAGTGTATCATTATTAGTTCTATTTCAAGCCCACTTTCTCCAGTGCAGGGTCAAATAAGACCTGAGCCTAGCTGGTATGTAACCGACCACAAAGCATAAATTAACTCTGAATACAATGTCAATATAATTTGGGGATATTCGCACCCACTGTCACTCATACTGGGCCAGTTTGGGATGTAGGCAGAGACCGGATGCTCCTGTACAAAGAGCAAGTTTAATCTCTATAGCTATAAAGCGTACTCTCTCTATATTTGTACTTTCTTTGTTTTGTTTTTCAAGCCACAAAACTGAAATTTGGCAGACAGGTACTTTAAACTGTAAGCCAGGTTTTTGACATATAACTTTTGTCTTGAAAGTAGTGATGGCTCAGACAAAAAACAAAAATATTAGTGTAATGTATCAAACAAGAAACAGGGAATAGAGGGTGATGATTAGTATGCTTGGCTTTCAACCAAAAAAAAAAAATCGGACTTAATTCCTAATCATTATACTTTAGTCTGGCACTTCCCTCAACATTTTGTCTTCTCAGGAGAGATTTATTACAAATTATGGTCCTCTATACCAGAAAGAAAAATCAGGAATATTGTAAAAATATTGGCAATAGGTATGTACTCAATGCAAGTTTATGGTTAATAGCATTTGGTAATTATCATTTTAAATTATTTTTTACTTTCCACCTTTTAACTTCCTCACCCAGACAACAACTGACAACTCAGTTATGATATCAAAAAACTGCAAATTCTCCACAGGCAGATCTGGCCACAGGTTGACCTCTGATCTCCAGAGCTGTTTGGAAATAGTAATAATGAACATGCCAACGCACTACCAATTCCCATTACTGATTATGATATTGTCACTGATAGTGGCATTCCATGAGATATCACTACTTATAAATATCTTTGTCCAGACATTATAGAACACTTTTGATAATACTAGTTTAGATACTATAAAAATGCATCTATTACTTGTTTACTATTATGTACCAAGAACTTAAACAATTCTTCGGGTCTTCATAACACTTACATAGCCTCAGTAAATTGTTTATTCATCTCTGCAATGTGATCTACTACCAGAACTTCACTTTGGAGTGGCCTGAGGTGGCTTAACTGAGACACATTTCTCTTGAAATTACATATTTAATACAAGACCCGTGAATCCTTCATATTACCAAGTAATATTACCTTCATGTCAATATGCCTCAGTGCACAGAGATATAATAACCTATTTTCTAATGTTTTAAGTGTTATGAAGACCAAAAGACACCTTTTTAAGGTCTTGTTATTAATAGATGCATTTTACAGTACCTAAAGATTTACCCATTTATTTAGTTACATACCAAGGATCTTTAACACTAGAATCCCTGAGGCCTACAAAAATATTAGTAATGCCTGGTCACTTTAAATTCCCTTGCACCTCCTCATCAGTGTCTTTGTTTTGCAAATGTGTCAATCGGCACAAGCAACATTCAGCCTGCTATCCCATCCCCTGCCGAGGCAGATGAAGTTCAGTCAGACACAAAAATCTGAGAGCTGAAGTCTCTTTATCTGGGACCTGGTGTCTCAAATTGTATAGGGTAAATAATATATCAATATTTGGAATACAGTAATCCCTCGCTATATCGCGCTTCGACTTTCATGGCTTCACTCTATCGAGGATTTTAAATGTAAGCATATCTAAATATATATCACGGATTTTTCGCTGGTCCGCGGATTTCTGCGGACAATGGGTCTTTTAATTTATGGTACATGCTTCCTCAGTTTGTTTGCCTAGTGCATTTCATACATGGGACGCTATTGGCGGATGGCTTAGAAGCTACCCAATCAGAGCATGTATTACATATTAACTAAAACTCCTCAATGATATAAGATATGCTTCCCGCACGGTGCTTGATTGTTTGCTTTTCTCTATCTCTCTGCCTGACGGAGGGGGTGTGAGCAGAGGGGCTGTTTGCACAGAGGCTGTTTGCCTAGAGGATACGGACGCTCCTCTACAAAATGCCACTTTATCGTGGTGCTTCGGCATATTTAAAAGCACGTATTGATTTTTTGATTGTTTGCTTTTATCTCGCTCTCTCTCACTGACATTCTCTGCTCCTGACGGCGCTCCTTTGAAGAGAAGATATGTTTGCATTCTTTTAATTGTGAGAAAGAACTGCCATCTCAGTCTTGTCATGGAGCACAGTTTAAACTTTTGACTAAAGGGTGTTATTTCATGTCTAGAGGGCTCTAATAATGTTAACAGTGTGGGGGAGTTTATAAGGGCTTAAAATATATAAAAATAACCATACAAACATATGGTTTCTACTTCGCGGATTTTCATCTATCGCGGGGGGTTCTGGAACGCAACCCCCGCAATCGAGGAGGGATTACTGTACATACATTTCATGTGTGTTCTGTGTCTACAATGATCTGTGTAAATGTAAGATGATAGGAAATGTGAGGCAAGAAATGTAGAACACATAATTAAAATAGAAACTTTTTTCATGTTATAGTAATAATGACAAAATGCTGACATGAAGTGTATAATGTGTAAAGACTGAAGTCCAAATGTTAAATAAACACTTTTAGAAAAGGTATAACAGAACAAGTGCACTTTTATATTGGGACTGTTGTATTGTTTTACATTTTTGTCTTTTCTAATTCAGTTACTTAATAATAATAATAATAATAATTCTTATTATTATTATTCTTATTATTGTTGTTATTGTTTCATCCTATAATATGTAAGGACTTTCTACATAGGTACCAAAGAAGCGATGATACCAGCTAGCTGAATTTAATTATTAACTAGAAGCAAGTTAAAAAACATTTAAAAATCATACAGTAAATGGAGAAAAAAGGCACATAAAGGTTCTAACAATATGAAATATACAAACTGAATTGGCTCTTGTGCAATGAATGCCTTGTTTTCAATTAGTATTTTTCTGTAAGTCCTGCAAGAGCAAAATGTGAACTACTGGTAACTTTTGGAAACAACATAGAGTTGAGGTAGGCACTTAATTAAATGACATGTTCCATTAGCTACAATAATTGTCTTCTAATTAAAAAAAATTAATTGCAATAAAATTCTACTGTGGCCTTCCAGGAACTGACTTTGATCCCCCTGAATTATGGAGTTACTTTTAAACATAATACACATTGTTTGTATCTGATTTTTATTTTGTATGTAGGCCTAATATTTTTTATGTAATATGTTTTAAATGACAGTG
>JANRMT010062814.1:45000886-45028680 GCA_026402145.1 Polypterus bichir lapradei
ATATATATATATATATATATATATATATATATATGGCATTTGTAGTCTGAATCACAATCTGATTGTATGGGTGGTAACGTTTGTGGTTGGTCTGCAAGTCGGCAAACATCTGCCATGGTGCCCTCTTCAGTTGCGAGAAGCAGATCATAGAATGTTAACTGGTAGGTAACCACCCATACAATTAGATTGTGATTCAGACTACGAATGCCATGAATGTAATTACTCCGATCTACATGCTGTCAAATAAACAAACCACACAGTGGCGCAGCATAAAGAGGCTTTGCAGCTGACGTCCGAGGTTCGATCCCCAAGAGGGGGTGCAGTGAGTGTGTACGCCTGATGAGCCCATAATTAGGGTGAAACACGTGTCGCGTACTCTTTGCATTATTTGGCAGTAAAACTATGCTATATATATAAAATCAATGAGTGTAGCTTACAGTTAGACAGACTAACTAGGGACTAAGCCTTTATGCCTTTATGAATCTTATAGAGACTGGTTAAGTTCTTGCCTCAGTAAGAAACCCTGAGCTTGTCACTTCAGCCTGTGCTTCAGCGGTAGAAACTTGAACATTTTGCTCAGTCCAATTGTTTTAAGGCATTAAGTATTCACTTTTCAGGCACTTTATAACACTTTCTTAATCTTACCTCACTTTCTACTTTTATTGCAATAAACGAAACATTTGATGTGAGAATTAATGTGACAGAAGCAAATGCCTATTATTCAAATAAGCTATAACCTTATATCTGAATATGCACATAGTGTGCTGAAGAGACCTGGTTTTATATTATTATATATACATTTTTATCATATATATATATTTTTATATTGAGATTGCTTGTCTTTTCAAATCCATGTAAATCCAGCGTATACACAATGTATACATATTATATCAGGGCTCTTCTACTGGGCTGGCACCCTGAGCAAGGTTACGTTTATAACTTGTGCCCAGTGCTACTGAAATAGGCTCTAACCCCTTATGATCCTGAAATGGATTGAATGGGTTTGAGAGCATTATTTATATTTTTACAGGACGAACTGTCTATAAATACCCTCAAGCAGGTATGACAGTGTTATATTAAATTGTCATTAATAAACAAATAATATTTAACATCTTAATGTACTAGTACAGTGAAAAGCCTGGTTTAATAAACAGGCTTAACGATACAATGGTAAGTCTGTCTATTTCGATCATGCCCAGCATTTCTGACCCTCTGTTTAGCGGATATGCCAACCCTTACTGTATTTCCCTCTTTCTTTGTGCTTCTTTTTGCCTTTCTTCATTGGATTTTCCAGCGCTGTTGTGGATGCTGTGATGCCCAGATGCATGAACATTTACTGTGCAGTTTGCTATCTTACACCAGCTACTTGCCTTTGTTAATTGGACATTCACAACCTCTTGTTGATGCCAGATGATATTACACCTAGAAAGGGCACAGACACCAGACAGAGAGATATCTTAGAGCTTTATATATAGAGAGATAATGTATGTTAAAAAATATAGCTTAGGGATGACAAACCCAGATATTGGAAGGCAGCTGAGGCTGCAGGTTTTCTTTCCAACCACTTTCTAAATTAGTAACTAATTACTTCTGCTCATGGCACAGACTTTTTTACCTTCATTGTAATTCACTTGCTTATTAAGAGTTAGAACCCTTAATTGTTTTTTTTCCCTTATCCAGCAGCCAAACAATAATGAGATACAATGTGAGCCAACAGATGACTACCACCTTGATCCTATTTGCCCTGTCTGCGCATCATACAATAACTGTTTCAGAAAAATAAAAAAAACACCTTTGGAAACGTATTCTGTGGCAGAATGTGAAAGTAAGAGGACATAAAATGAAATAACACATTTCAAAAATTGGGTGTGGATTCTAAGTAAGAAATTAGTTGGAAAGAAAAGGGTTGTTCTTCAGAGACACCTGAGTTAACTAGACAAATATATAAAAAGATTAGGGCCTGAGTGACCACACTATTCCTATCAATATACACAAAAGACAGTATGATATACTCTCCACCCAAAGAAGTAAAGCAGAACACAAATATATTATGCAACATAAACAACAAATATAAGCAGGGGTTGCAGTGCTTACTCAAACACAAATCATATACAAGACTGACATGTTATTTACAGTCCCTCTAAACAGAAAACGGAAGTGAGGAGAATCCACTTTCTACTCTTTATCCTACCATAAAATGTCTTTAGCCTGATCACTGCCATGACAGTATGCACATCCAATCAGGTCAACAATCAAGGATTAGCACACTAAACTCTGTAATCATGGCTCTCAGTTACTGTCCTAAATCACAGTGTTTCACTTTATTACATCTGGTGTAATGGGCACAATCTTAATGATCTGCATGTCACCTACTCCTTGTGAAATTATCCTGCCAGGCCACAGCTTCTTGATAAGACACTCCATAAAAATGAAACTCCCCTACTACCACCACCCTGACTTCCAGAAGGTGGACCAACACAGTCATAGCAATAAATAATAAGGAGAAACAAAAACAGAATATGTGACATTGCTGTCTGATAATTTTATATCAATACATTTTCATTTACATTTCACTATGCGACTCTTCAATTCTACCCATTGGGTAAACGTTAACATTATACAAAGTTATTGTCTGTTTTACCTTTTGTCTGCATTTTTATCACTCTTTAATTTAATATTGTTTTTTATCAGTATGCTGCTGCTGGAGTATGTAAATTTCCCCTTGGGATTAATAAAGTATCTATCTATCTATCTATCTTTACTAAACAAATATCCAAAATGAATGCTTTTGCTAAAAGGTTCTTTAGGGCAGAGCACCTAAGACTGAAAAATGTTTGCATACAGTAGTCACCTTACAAGGGTGTACATCCTTTTGTTATGTAATGGTCTATATTAATTAAGTTAAATTACAGTTTGAGTCTGTCTATGAGTAACAGAGAGACTCTTTACTGTCTGTACTCCTTTGGATTTATGGATGACCGGTGCCGATGTCTCAAGGGCCGAGACAACCCAGAAGTCAGCACTACCCAGCTGCTCTGATTTATCCACCCCTTCCACCGTACACTCGGTCATCGCCCCTTTAACATTTGTGGGACACGAGGTTACTTGACAGCCGATATTAATAAATTGGGTTGCCCCTTCACTCTGCGTCCCCCTATTTTGTACGGTACCGGTTTGACCCACCTGTACCACCGAATCTATTAGCTGGGGTAACTCCCGATCAAGCCGCCACAAGTACTCCGTCACCCATCTTAAAGGCGTCTCTGTCGTTGTTCCCAGTTCTTCCAGGAGCCTCTTCATTGATGATAATACCTGTATAAAGCTGTGTATGGGCTGGATCAATCTTTCCAGCTTCCGCACAGCAAAGTTATTTAAGTGATCAGCTGGTGACAGGCTCGAACCTTTAAAAGCCTTGTCCCCCAACCGTAAGCTGGCAAGCATGCCCTGTGCATGCGCCGTCAAGGTTCGTACTGCCTCTTGGGAGTTGAAGTTTTGGAATGAGGTTTTGTGCTGACTGCAATCCGCCTCTTTTATGTTAATGATGGACCGATCAGTCACTTCCCGAAACTCTTTACCTTTCATCATGGCAAGTGATGCTTTGTTCGCCTCCCCGTTCCCCTTCATGGAGTCCGCGTCCGTCGGGATATCGGCTAAGCACTAGATGGGCCTATGTTGACCTTCTCTATCCCATCATTTCTCAGGGCAGGTCATGTGTGCCTTGCTGGCAAACTGCAGGTGGAAGTCTTCAGCACTCGAATGATCCTCGGAAAGCGCACTACCGTCTTCGGGATTATATTCAGCCTCTCACAAAACCTCCAGATGATCTCCTTCTAATAGGTATGAACACGGGACAAAGTTTATTACTTTGAAAATGTTTTCGATCCTTTCCCTGGCACATACCTCGTCTTGGACGCCATCATCCATAATTTTCTCCTCCCAATACACGTAGCCACTCCGTAACTCCTCCTTGACACAGGTGACATCGAGCGGTTGACCTCTCCCTGTAGTGCCGGTCTGCTTTGTTTTCTTCCTCCCCATGACGGACTAGGGAATGAGTTTGGCAAGTCCCTACATGTCGCAACGCTGTCTTTAGGGCTGTGCCAACAGAATTTATGCAGGTTTCTGCCAAACACATGGCCAGAAAATCCTGCCGGCTATGTCACTGTGACACTAGAGGGTGCTGCCGCTCCTCAAACCCAATAGACAAATGCCCAAGACACCAGGTAAAAGCACCAAAAGGATTATTTATTCCTTCTCTTCTAATAGTGGTGCCTTGAACCACCTCCACCACCATACAAAGACAATAATAACAACACAATAATTCTCCTCCTCACCTCCCAGCAGTTCTGTCACACTCTCTCCCAACTCCGGCTCTCCTGTTGGGTCTCCACTGGTCCTTTATATAGTCCTTGAACCAGAAGTGCTTTTGTCCCTCTGACCATGGGGCATCCGTCCTCTTGATTACCTCATACTTCCGGGCTATACTGAAAGAATATGTCCCCAGCTCCTCCTGGTGACACCCACAACACCCAGCAGGGCTGCGTATCCAAACTCCATGTTCCATAGTGCTCTGCGGGAATCTGGGGTTCCAATGCACTCTAGGGAAGCTGCCGTCTAGCGTCTTGGGGGAAGCAGTGTCGGCAAGTAGCTGCCTTCCCCCATCCTTCTATTCCAGGGGCGTCCCAGCCAGTTGAGCTGCCAGGCATCCATCACAGCACCCACACCATTCAAAAACTAGATGTAGTGCCTTACCAGTGGTTTATTTGCTTCCAGCACAGTGGCCAGTAAAGCTTGAGTGAGACATTCCTGACCCGCCAGCCAGTTTCCGTAAAGTGACAACAGGTAGCTGAAATAAGCTGACAAATAACAAAAAAGTTCATTAGAGGAAATTCATGGAATTGGCCCTCTTAAAAAGGAAAGAAAAATACAGGCTGTACATCATATTAATTACTTTTGAGGCATAATATGTTTGTTACATCAATGCACATTATAATAATGGCAGCTTGATATGTATTATTATGCACGTGGGTCATCATTTTGCTGGCTATGCTGCATTTTCCTACTTGATCGAGAGTGTTGTCATTTTCCAGTTTCTCTAAAATGTTGTATACGCATATGTCAGAGATGACGTAAATACAGTATATGAATGTTCCTCATCACGTTTTCTTTTATTAATCCTGACGTTTGTGTGGGAAGTTGCATACGCACATTTCAAGCCTCTTTTTCTGCTAATGCAAGTTTTATAAATGAGGCCTCTTGCCTGTCTTTTATGAAATGTTTTGGAGGCCTCACACCATTTTTGTTATGTTTGTGACTCCTGATCACAACACCTTTGACACCAATAAAATGACAGTGAACAGACACAGGGACAGATGCTGTGTATCTTTGCTACGTTTAATTTTCATCTAGCCTAATACTCAAATTTAAGCGGACATCAGCTTGATCCACCTGGCTGATCTCAGAGAGGAAGGCATTCCCTCATACATCTAAAAGCCTCTTCTTTTCTCCTTAAGAATATTGTGACAGAAGCAATAGCTGTAACTCACCCAGACACATGAAGGCTCCTTGGCATCCTGCCATGGTTTGTTACTGTGAAATAAAGCAAAATTATTTTGAAGCCAACCCTCATGGCACTCCAGGTAGCCTCACATGCAAATTTGGAGCAGAGCTCTGTTTTTAACGGATTCTGCTCAGTTTACTGTGTGTTGGGACTGCATGTCAAGAATCTGTACGCATCCACCTAACTGTTGAGCACTTCTTTTGTTTTAAATCGACTTTCACCTCTGAGCTGTGGAAAGCCCTTGCTTTTTGTGTCAAAATAAAAAAAAATCAGATACAGGATTGCTGATGGATGCAGAATGCAGTAAATATTTTTTTTTTCCTCAACACCCCACTAGTATTAACAAAATATAATAGAACTCTCTTAATTGTTAATGACTCATTAACCAAACACTGGAACAAAGATGGTAATTGCCTCACAAGCAGGAATCTGTACAGTGTGAAATATATTCATTTTTCAGATCATTAGAGTAATTGGATTTGGTTGGCCTCCCTAGCATGCAGGAACTGGAAAAAATAGCCTAAGGTGTCAAGAATTGTATGTGGCATGATGATTTCCAGTAGCTGCTCCATTATCTTTAATATTATGTCACAATGCCCTGCTGAAAATTGGGGAGCAAGAAATTGAAGTTATTTATGACTGGAATGTAATAACCACACTAGTTACTTAAGAACTTTACACACCTCCCTTTGAGTTGTTAAGAATTTAAAAAGAAATGTATAGTCTGCAGCTCCCTGATGGGCAAAGAAGACAGCTAAACCAGCAGTTCTATCTCTATAAGAAGAAGATACTTGGGGAAAATCAGGCTCTATTCTTGCTTGAAACACATAGATGTTCATCCTTTTGATGACTGGTTGTGTTGTTCTTACAGTAGTATCCATCCCTGCTATTGGCCACACTTGAAATGTGCTGTTGTCCAGATAGGACACTTGCTCTATGGTCATTTGAGATTCACTTTAAGTCCATTTGCTTTACTATTCGACTACTAAAAGACATAGTGTACTTTAAGTTTACTATTCTTTTTATTTTGTGATCAATTATTTATTAAATGGATAAAGCAACCAAATGCAGATAAACAGTGTACACAAAAAAGAAGGTATACAGTGGAACCTCAGGTCACGACCATAATTCGTTCCAAAACTCGTCGTAACCTATTTTGGTCGTGACCCGAAGTAATTTTCCCCATAGGATTGTATGTAAATACAATTAATCTGTTCCAGACAGTATGAACTTTACGTAAATATATTTTCTTTAAAGATTTTTAAGCTCAAAAATAGTTAATTTTACCATAGAATGCACATTGTAATAGTAAACTAAATGTAAAAACATTGAATAACACCCAGGCTCCCTGCTCAGCAGCTCGCTCACTCATGCTCTCTCACTCTCTCTCGTGTGCTCGCTCTCTCTCTCTCTTTCGCACTCTCTCTCTCTCTCTGTCCTGCACTGGCTTTCTCCTCCTGCTCCTTGCCTTCTCCTGCAACCTCCCGTTCTTTCCTGTTCTTTTCTTTTTCCCTTTAGCCAACTCACGCTTCTATTTATGAAGAGGCATGGTAGTCATGGCAATCAGCAGCTCCTGGAAACAATTACGGCTGTGGACCGCTTCTCACCTATGCACTTAGGTGAGAAACATCCACATCACGAACTCCTCAGGAACCGCTTTGGCCACACACCGCCACGCCCCCTTGCTAAGCTGTGAGTGCAGTGATTATTTATTAAAACTGGCCTTTTTGACGGGAGCTGTGGACCCGCTATACCACAGGAGGAAGCAGGGTTGAGAGGAGGTTACAGTTTTGAGGGAGAGTCCCTCTGTGTGATGCACTGAGAACAATGTACAGTACAGGGAGAGACTGAACACATGCAGAAATTATTGGTGTGTATGAAACAGAAGGGAAACGAAATAGAGCACGAAGAGTTCACAGCGAATGCACAGGGAGAGACTGAACAAGTGCGGAAATCATCGACGCGTACGAACCGGAAGGGAAACTGGCTTGTTCGTCAACCGAGTGTGTGGTCGTGAACAGATGCAAAAGTTTGGCGAACTTTTTGGTCATAATCCGATTTGTATGTGTTCAGAGACATTCGTGAACCGAGGTTCCATTGTATATTGAAATAATTACCCACCTTTGGCTCCCACCCCTTCAAACTAATGCATCTAATGTATATATAGCTATAAAGCCCCAAGTGCCAAGTGAAGCTAAGTGGTCCCCAGAGTCTTAAAGAAACCCAGGCTTGAATGACCTTCACCCAGTGCTGCCTCGTTCTAATATTAACCCTGGATGCCCCATCACTCCTTGTTGCTGACAGCTGTTTTAGGGTTAAATTAAGGAAAGAGGCTTTGAAAGCGGAGAAGGATAGTGTGTGGATTTCCCACAGGCTATTAAAATACATATAGCAGCAAGAAGCCAAGGAAGAAGGTTCAGTGATCAAGCAGAAGAGAATAATAAGGCAAGAGAGGAATATCAACAACAAAAATGAAAGACGGAAAAGAAGTAACATTGGACCAAAAATTGGACATTTCCAAAACATGCAAAGAAAAGTGCTTTCTGCCCCACCTTGACACAAATAGCATGAAGAGTTTGCAGCAAAGCCCATATACATTTATTTTACTATTGGCAGAATACAATCTATGTGCAAACAAATTGAATATTTTGAAGATCAGGGTTTCTAACAGAGATAGTGCTGTTTTTTTTTTTTTAAATAATAGACCTTTGGACAGGAGGGTCCATGGGCAGATCACATTGACACATAGATTGAATAGGGAAAGCATGATGTGGGACATCTGGTGGGGGGGATGTTTCTATTCTTCTTTAAACTTTGTTGTAAAACTGTTTTTGCTCATCAAGACTGACCAGATCAATGCATTTAAATTTTTCTGCATTTTGCCTACCCCCAAACCATATTTATGAATCCACACTTACTCACATTATGCTGCTCTAGTATTTGTCCATACCCCCTTAAAACCAAGAGAAAGGAATGGGTGGGTGCATTCAAGGAGGGAAGCATTGCATGTGTTTTGATGACATCTACAGGCATTAGAGCAATAGGGCACTGTGAGTAATGTATTCAGGATATAATTATCACAGGTCACATGTACAGAGTGTACAGAATGAGAGAGCACAGTGAAACGGTTACTTGCAAGCGGTCATCAGCATGCAGAATGACACCATAATTAGTGATTAGCACTGTTAAGAGCTGGAAGCTATGGAAAAAGGTGATCCGCTGTGGCAACCCCTAACGGGAGCAGCCAAAAGAAGAAGGAGACTCTAAAGTGCTGGAAGCCTTTTGATTTTGACCAAAATAACTCTTAATATTACTTTTTTTTACTCCTAAAATTTACTTTAAATGATAGGCACTTAAGGAACAAACTAAATATTTCAAGACTATAGGAAATTTTAATTTTCTTTTAGGTTGGCACAGTGGTTAATGGTGGTGCCTTACAAGTTTTGGATTTGACCACAAGCCTGGACACTTTTTTTGTGAAGTTTGCATGTTTTTCTTGTATCTACTGTATAATTGTTTTTTTTTCCCTCAAAGTAAAACAGTTTTCTCATACATCTCCAAGATTTATGTTAAATTAGCTGATGACTCCAAATTAGTCTTGTATGAGCATGTGTGCACTAGCATCCTAGGACTGATATCTGCACTGATTGTCTCCAGATTGACTCAAGCCCCCATGATCAACAAATGGGTTATTTAAAGGAAAAATAATGTTTCGTTTGTTTGTTGACTCATAAAGGGGAATATTGTTGTACTGCATTTCTGCAACTCACCCTGAACATTAAAAATTTACCTGAAGAACATACATATTATCAGTAAGAAATAAAGTAAGTAAACATTTCAAAAAGATTTATCAAATCCAGACGTTATAATAAATGCTCAACATAACAGGAAAAAACAATTCTAAACTTTGGGCTTGATAAAGAAAAAGAATTTCCTGGTTCCGAGGGAAGCAGATGTCTGGCTTTGCCATTTTCCCACCTCTGAAGCTATCCCATTCTGCTCTCTAGCCAGGCTATTACTTTAAAAAGGGGTTCAACAGGAACACTGGCATACTGTTGGAAAATGGTTAAGGATAAATTTTTCACACAGTGTGCCACAGACACGTGGAATAAATCATAATATAGTGTGGTAAAGAGTAGGACTTCTTTGACATTCAAAACTTGATTATGTTATTTTGGAGAAATTAATGTGCATTTTTGGGTTAAATGGCCTGTTATCTTCATTATGTGATTAATTTTCTAAAGCACCTCTAAAATGGTAACTGTAATGTGGGTCAAAACACCTAGCCGTCTACTGTGATCCTTGTTGCTGACCTAACAATGCGCTTGGTAAACCCAACACTAATATACAGTACAGTAGTATTATTACACTGCCATCTCTCAAAGAGCAAAACTATTGGATCTCGCCTGCATACTTTTTTAAACCTCATATTTTAAAATTATACATTTTCAGACACTCTTCATGTAATTATTAAACTCCCCCAGTCTGTAAAATATGTGTATCTAATATTTTCAATTATTAAAATTATACTTCTTTATGTTCATACTGAATTTTAAAACAAGTAGTGATATTTAGCTTGAGTTCTAATGAATATTAAACAATTTATGATAATCTTTTTAACATGATATAAAAAAGAAAAATGACAATAATGTATATCAATTGACTTACTATTTTTAACAAATGGTGCTGTTTTTAATAGCATAGCTAATAAAATATGTGTAGGCCTTTAATTGGTATTGTTAAAGGATTCTATTTTTAAATCTTTGATTATTTCCCCAATGTGAACATCATGCTTCTGTCCTTCTTTGACTTTTCCTAAATTGCTGCATTGCAAATGACCATGTTGTTGTGACTCTGAAATCCTATTCAGAAAATCTGACTGATAATATTTTTCTTGTTTTTTTTTTTACATGAAAGACCCCCTATTACCATCATAAACAACACCTTTGAACAATGATACCCAGGTGTGAATTGCTGTCTCTCTCCTCTGGCACATACTTGGTCACAACTGAGTATCTTTTTACTTGAAAAATATAATCTAGGTTCTGCTATCAACGTTATTTTATGTTGCTCTCTCTCTCCAGTAGACGACTACTATCACTTATAACCATTCACATTTGTTTCAGCATGTGTAATAATAAAAATCATAAGCTTATCTGAAACTGATCACTGCTCCATTTATTACAGGTTAGCTACAAAAAAGTATGCAAGCTCATTTGAAATTGCATTCCAATGTTTTCAACACAGCTTAGAAAACAAAGCACACAGTCAGCTTCACTTGGATGTGGGGAAACGTGGGGATGTGCCATTCATATGTATATTCTGCAAAATATATGTGTCCTTTTTATTCTCTATTTATAGAGAAAAATATTCATTGTTACTTCATTTATTATTTGACGTTTCCCAGTGATTGAAAGCCATTAATTTTGTTTTCCGCAATTAAAAACTGAAGCCTATTTGGAAAGCAACTCATGTTAAAGCATTATCTCAGGTACTTCTCGCTCCCAGTAGAATGAAAAGCAAAAGGTGGGATACACATGCAATAAAGTTAAAGGAAACTGTGTTATGTGTCACCTTAACTCTTTTAGGGCTAATTTTTGTTTTGTGTCTTTTCTCCCAGGGCTGAAAACTACAAGTTTTAAAAAAAAGAACACAAAGCAATGGTTTAACATATCAAATCAACCAAAAATATTTATTTTTGACAAATGTTACTGTCTTGCATGTTGTATGAGCCTGCATACTATATGATTTCACATACTATGATTTTGCATACTAAACATGTTATACAGCAAAATCCTACAAAGTATGATATCGCTCAAAGCATCCAATTGCATGCATTGCCGCATTGCACTGCTTACAATATGTGTTGCACTGGTGCCTCCTTTTCAATTGTTTGTTGCTGCACAGAACACAGTCAGGTTTGTATTTTTTTTCCTCATATGTTGCAGGAAATTGGTGCTCAGTCAGCCTGTCTGGCACTGCTCTTTGTGATGGCCTTCCTCGCTTTGCCAAAGGCACTGCAACATACTCTGCCAGCAAGCTGTCAACCACCTTCTTGTGGAAATCTGCTGCAGTCATAGTGCTGTCACTGTTTGCCTGCTTGAACAATATATAGCCATTTGTAAGTGCAGTCTCACACATGGGATGGTACACAGTGTGGTACCACTTGGTGGACTTATGGCCGTAAGCATATGACCCCAGCATCTGATCCAGTCGATCAACTCCAGCCATTTTACAGTTATACTCCTCAAGTGCAACTGGCTTGTTCAGCTTCCTACCTTCTGGGTTTCCCTTTTCACAAATAACTTTCTCACATATATTGTTAGTGTGTACTGTAGAGGGACAAGTCACCTGTTTGACATTGTGCCATGCCAGTGCCACCAAGTTATCCGCCCACATGAAAACCGGATCGTCACCTCTTTTCATCTTCAGCCTGTCTGGCTTCAACTGTGAAGGCATGTGTCTGCTGTTCACCCTCACTGTGCCACAATCTCCAATTCCCCTGCTCTGTAGCTTCATGAACAATGCTGGTGATGTATAAAAATTGTCCATGTACACAACATGACCCAAATGTTCATATCCCTGAAGCAACTCCAGCACAACCTGACCTGTTTATCTCATCTGACAGTAGCTGAAAAGCAGCCTCAGGAAAAAACAGAATTAAATAGTCCAGCGGCTGGTAATCTGTCGTGTCCAACGGCAAGCCATGCCGTCTCGTGGAGTCCAGTAGACAGTTTGACTCCCACGGATCAATGTCTGGGTATTCCTCATACGCGAATCTTGCCGTAGGTGCATTGGCTGCATGAATGCGCTGCTAGGGCGGCATCGGCTGGTGTCCGATCAGCTGATGCCAGCTCCTCACTCTCCTGTTCGATCTCCTGATTACTGTCAACAAAATCAGATTCTGAAAAATCAGAGTCCGACTCAGCAAAATTTGCGCAAAACATCGTCTGCTGAGTATTTTCTCATCGGCACTCGCTTTGCTCCCTCATGAGATGTCGATGCCATCTTGCCTTTGTTTACATTTCATAACTCATGCACACGCAAGGATTAGAGGCCGAGTCAATGACTCTAACATTTCTCCGAGCAGAGAGGGAATGCCTGTGACATGACAGTGAGTTTTGTCACCATTAACAGCTGATTGTCGCCCTCTACCCCTGGATGTAGACTTTTGTCGATATGCGCCCTCAACCCCTCCTGTCGACAAAAGTCGACATCCGCCCTAAAAAAGTTAAGAATGCCAAGAATCTGTGCTGACCGCTGATGTGGACTGCTCTATAATAAGCCTACATTCCACTTATTGCATACAGATGTTTGCATATCCACAGAAATATGTAAGTATGGTTGTATATTTTCAAACTATAAACTATTTTTACATGGTACTGTCTGCAGACGGTCTGGTAAATGCTGTGGCCTATGTGGGTCTCAGTAGTCTCAGATACTTTACTAAATTAATTTGGTGGTAATCAGCACTCTTTTTGTTACTGTTTATTCTTTGACACTTTCCTTTGTCACAAACTGTGAGTCTCTATCACAAATTCAAAGATTTACTTTAGGACTTCATGCATTCCCCATAACAACACTGACAATAAATTACCCACTAGCCAAAATGATAAATAAGCTCAGCATTTAGAAAGGGATAAGATGACTAACTGGCAAACTGGAAGAATTAATTAATTCATTCATTAATTCAGTGATTTCATTAAGCCTAAACACTGTCTTGAGCCTTTCTGTACATTGTTGATTCCAAGAGTAAGAACTGTATAACTTATAAACTTTAACTTGTGTCTGATTATAAAAAGTATAATTTGTAAAGGCATTGATAAAGTAGATCCAGCTGATTTTTTTCAACTAAATGTGAATCACGTGCTGGAGGACACCAGTGAAAATCTAGGGGAACTGCACTTAAGACTGAAGCCAGGAAGCACTTCTTTATGCAATGAGTTATGGAAAGAATCTGGATAAAATATTGGGATTGCTTAGCTGTTAGCTTAACAAACAACCTTGAGACACTGAATGGTATCCCCTCATTTGTCAAATTTCTTACATTCATGGTTTAATTTTTGGCTCAAACAGGTACTAGTTTGAAAAAGTCTAAATTTCTTTAATGGATGTGGTAAAATTAAAAATGACGTTTGATTAGATATTTGTGCCCACATCAAAATCCTTACAGTTTTCTTTCCAAAACAGAAACTAGTGCAAAAGTGTCTGCTTCCCCAACATAAACTTTTTATCCACCTCACTATTGTCCGCTACACAGACCCTTTATCTGCTGTGTTCTTTTCATAATCTAATCTCTCTCTCTCACTCTCTGTGTGTATTGTAGCAGGATTCTACATTTACTTTATCCAAGTCAAATCCTTTGATTGAAGTTTTTATTAGTTACATGATGACTGTTTCACAGTTTTGAAAATTTGCATGCTACATGGGAAAAAGGGAGTAGCGAAAGGGTCAGGAAATGAATCTTGAGCTACATTCTAGAAGACACGGTCACACCAAAAAGTCAAACCTACCTTGTAATAAGTCCAGAGTGTAAGAATCAAAGCAAATAGGTCTAAATACCAAAGCTTCAAAAGAAAGCACTTGAGAAAGCTGTTTTCATTAAATCCATAAATTTGAAAAATGACTGATGTTAGCGTAAATAATAAGGTGACGTAATATGATTCCCAGGGCTTGTGATCGGTGACGGGAACTGCATCTTATCAACAGAATAACAAAATGGCAGAGAAAAAACAAGGCATTAAGATAAAACAAAAGATAAAGTTATTGGTCTCAGAATAATAAAACTACAAAACTAAGTTGTATTGAGCCAAGGAAGTTAAAACATAGATACAGAGAATAACAAAAACATATTTTGTATTAATATCAGTAAAGAAAAAAACATTTGCCTTTATTAAAATTGTTTTTAATGCCTACCTTGAGAAATTTATAATTACATCTATGCCATTAAGTCCCTGAGACAGAGTGTTGTATGCATGTGAATTTGCCATGCAATGGGCTGTCATACATCTTGTACTCAATGCCACCGGAATGGGCATTAACTCAACGCAACCATAATCCACAGAGTTGTGTTATAAAAAGGGTGGATCGATTTTTATGTTGATTTATTACAAAGAAAGACATGATTTGGAATGAGGAAAAATAGTAGACACTGCAAAACTATGAACCTTAGAGCAAGCTGGTTTCTTTTTTGATACATTGAACAGTATATTACAGAATGCCATTTATTTAAAACATGGCTTAAATGTAATTGTGATAATTAAATCATAGATATTTTAATAATTGTTTAATAATAGATTATGTAATTAGTGTAATCAAATCTAGTGTGTTATGTGTTATGTTGGTTAATTAATTTGATAACCAAGTCTGTAAGATTGCACAAAGGAGTCATGGGTAATTTTGCCAACTCATAGTGCCTTAGGCCCAAGTTTTGATTCTGGCTTGCATGCACTCTGAACCAAATTCACCTTTTTTTCCCATTGAGTGGGGATTTTAAAGATATGTTCTCTAATTATCTTATATCTTTCTTCTGTGTGTATTTGTAACTGAGTCTAGCATACTCTATTCAAGGTTAGCTGCTGCCTTCCATCTAATGTGCCCAGTTATGGCTTTAGAGTCAGTCTAACCCTAAAATGGCTTAGAAACTAAAATGAACATCCAATGATCATAATATGTTTTCTATATATTTCTTATAAATTTTCTCTTATTTTTATGATGTATCTTTTTTATCTGCAATAGGCAAAAGTAGAAAACGAGAAAAATGTCAGAACCTGGAACTTTTCCCCCAAACCGAAATGGAGCCCTGTCCTTGTGATGAATTCATCCCTCAGCCATATGGAAACTGGTCTGACTGCATTCTTCCAGAAAGCAAAGCAGAACTTCAGCTGGGAATACGAGTCCCAGGGGATATTAAAGAATGTGGACAAGGCACACGCTACAGATCAGTCGTCTGTTATGGGCCAAATGAGAGAATAGTAGACCCATCATTCTGCAGCAGCTCAGGTAAGATGATGAGCATTTATTTGACAGCTTTTCTGTGTCATGCACAGATTATATCATTTTCATGAAACCTTTTGAAAGCCTTCAGAGTTCAGACACAATCAGAACAATCACATTTTTCTTTATGCCTAAATATTAAAATCTCTCTATCAAAGAATGAACAAATGCTCTGGATTCAGATTTGCTCAACAAATACTCCCAATGGGTCTCATTTACCAAACCTTCTGAGACTTTTGCATATTTTTATTTCCAAAAGACTTGCCAAAGAGCAAATGACATCACATTCACTAATGCTGCTTGAAAATGAAATATGCGTTATTGTGATGGATCCCAGAGGCCTAGTAACAAGTATCTTACCAATTAAGATAAAAGAATCCTCTACTAAATGTCCCAGAAAATGTAGAATACTCCTGTTTTTAAAAATGAATAAAAGGCAAAAGGGAAAAAAAAAATAAAAAACCCAAAAAACTATGTGGTACATTGGTTGTAAATGTTAGTTGTACATTATATTTTGTTCCTAAAACCCTCAAAACACTGTATAATAATTAAAACACTATTAGGGAGACAAACCAACAATTGCCCAACTAACTGACTAAAACCGAATATTCTGTAGAAGTCCCTTTGCTTTACATGCATTGAAAAATGGCATTCCTTTTTGTTTAAATATTACAAGAAATAAAACATTTAAATTGCTATATTTTTGTGTCTGACTTTTGTAATAGAAATCAATTATTCTACTCATAAAATCAAATTTTTCACAAGAATACAGTATGAAGCAAAGTATGTACTTAGCAGTGAAACGTGATTTACAAGAATAAATTGTGAGTGCATGGGAATGTTCAAAAATTGGGGCAATACAATAATTTGATATGAGTTGTACAAGTTGAGGGCCAACTCATGAGTTTTATTACCATTTTTCCTTAAAGAAAATGCCTTAAAAGCATCACAAGAAAAATGATTGTCTTATTTCAAGCTTATTTTAAGGAATTGCTATAAACATAGTTTTTTTTTTTTGTTGTTCAGATGACATTATATTTGGGGAGATTGTTCTTAAGATGATATTAAAAGGGAAAAATACTTGTAGTTTATAGCAAGGAGCTTAATTTTCAAACAGCTTTCTGATGACTTTTTGTGGGTAAAGAGGGCATGGCTTTTACCAGCTATTGTGGCATTCTGGGTCTGCATAGACCACAAATGGCCATGTTATGAGCCACTAGTTGAATACCTCTGAACTAAAGTTTTGTAACACTGAATTATCATTAGCAAATTCAGGGTTAAGTAGAAAATATACATAACAAAAATTGAAAAAAATGTTACTTATGCTTATGTTTGACATTTTACTAACTGTATTTTAAGTTAAACTTATAAAAGAGCCTCCAATCATGAGCTCTATAAATGCTTTCTCCTTTAATTTGTTGTGAAAGAAAAACTCAAACATGAAACTATAAAACATCTGGGTTGACAAGTAAGATGTGAGATGTGTGACTTTTAAATACCTTTTTATGCTTCTGCTTGATCTTCCCTATACCTGTATTATCAATAAATGCACAAAAAGAAAAAAAAAAAAACTCCTAAGGATACAAAACAGCATGAAAGGAAACCTGATGAGAATATACTAGAGGAGTCCTGTTATACACAAGTTAACCTGGGGACCTGATTTTGTAATGCTGTTTCCAAAATAAACAGTTAATATCAGAAACAAATGTGTACCAAAGAGAATGACATAAGGCTAAATCGATGAACTTTTGTATTTCATCATGAGGAAAGAAACTACTAGCAGAGAAATCTAAGCTGAGATAAAGTGATGAATTAAGGAAGTTAGAGGGTGTAGGATGAGAAAGAAATCTAAGCTGAAA
Source organism: Polypterus bichir lapradei (assembly GCA_026402145.1). Lineage (NCBI taxonomy): Eukaryota > Metazoa > Chordata > Cladistia > Polypteriformes > Polypteridae > Polypterus > Polypterus bichir. The sequence goes on from JANRMT010062814.1 coordinate 45,018,302, forward strand.
GGGAAATGAGTGGCATTCATCTATATGGTAATGATGGCTTAAGTATGTAAATACTGTAATATAAGATTACACATTAATGTCACTAAGATTATAGTCATTAACAGTAGTGCCTTCCTTGGAAATGAAAACAGTTCCTTTGTGATCCCTAGACAACTAATTCAAATGAGTACTTCTAAAAAAAAATAAAATGAAATGTGCAAAATAAATTGAAAGCATAGTATTTAATTAGCCATATGAATCGTAGGTCAAAGCATATTAGTTTATCCATTATGAGAGCAAGCAAAGCAAAGAACAGTTCAGACCAATGATATTTCAAGAAAACTACTATTAAAAAGCAAAACTGAAAAAGGTAGAAGATTAAACCTGTGCATCTCGTGCTATCTTTATTTTTCACAACTTAAAACTGAGACTAGCCGGCTTCAGATCTAGTCTGATACATTCAGTGCTTCAAAAACTTTGTTTAACGTAGTGATGGGCTGCATTGCTTGAAGTCATATTGCTGTAGAGCCAGATGAGATTCAGATTCACTTTGATGGTCATTTGTAGTTTTTTTAGGATTTTTTTTATTTGACGGTACAAATATTGATTTTGTATTTTATGATTTTCATTGTATTTGGTAGACAGTAAGAATTTTAATGTCACAATAAAAATGCACTAATGGTATTGGCAATGTGGTTGGAAGAAAACTGTTTGAGCAATCTTCACACATAAGAAACAAAAAAAAATGAGCCTGCAACGTGTGGAGTGATTTCAAATGCTGCTTGGCACAGCCAATTAGTGCTGAGAAACTGTCTTGTTTTCAGAATCTAATTGTGCCATTAGTTAATTGAGGAATCACTACCTTGTTCAAAGGCTAATCATTTTTTAGCATGATTTCTGATGCCATTCCATTTCATTAATGAATATCACCACATTTGAGACTTTGGTGTGTTTGTTGCCATGGCAGTTTCCCATAATCCTTTGGGAAAATGCACAATTGCTGACTTCATGCACAACAATATAAAGGATCACATTGGAAAATGAGATGGGATTGAAACCAAGAGAACTGTGTGATTTAATTTCTAACTTTGTTATGGATCTATGCAACTCTTGTATGACTATTCTTTTTATTTGTTTTTTGGTTTTGACGATCAGTTTTCTTGATCTTCCAGTATCAACCTTGCTTTGTTTTTCTGACCATGTTTATCTTCCCGGTCCTTTCATTTGAAAATCATACTGACTATCTACTACTCGGTACATGCATCATGTAATGGTTGTCTTTGGCAGTTTCTAGAACATTTTTGGCTTTGAGACATATACAAATACATTAACATGGTTAGACATAAATTTGTGCACCGACTATAATTTAAAAGTAGTATTCCTAAAGTCACATACAGACATTTTTTTAAAGTCAAAGTTTCATCCTTCCATCCATTCCTTCTTAAATCAATTCCAATACAGCAGCCCGTCCTGGTAGCACTAGAGAGCCAACTCTGGACATGGCACAATAACACACATACCCACTCTAACATGTTATAAAACCATCATGCACCACATTTAGGCATCTCCCAATTTTTGGCCAAACCTTCCAAAATCTAGGCTCAGGCTTTAGCCTTACTTTCAAGATGGCTTCTCCTTAAAAAGTTAAGTAGGCATTGGCCTATAACTGCACAACAAGGGAAAGGCAACAACCAAACAATTCTTAATAATCCTCATGAAACAAAAATAACAAAGAAGGAGAGACAAACCATAAAACTCTAGCTCTTTAAAAATAGAAACATTTATTGTAAAAAAAAAATGAGCAAAAAAGTAGGCAAAACACAGGGCCTAAAAGACAAGTCAAGCAACAGAATTCAATCCACAAACTAAAACACAAAGAAAAGAAAAAAAATCACCAGGTTACTAGTAAAAAGATATTAATAATACTAATTATTATTTTTATTTACCCCGATGAACTTGATAATCCTCATTTAGACATATTTTTCTAGGCTCTCTATTAATTGAAACTGTCTTTGTATTTCTGCATCACAACATTTCAGCAGTCCACTGTTGGCCATTTGTCAGCAGTTCGTAAATATCTTGCTGGAATCTGTAGGGTAATGATAAAGTCTTTGCAAAGTCCTTCTCAATGGAAAATTAATATTAAGCAAATATACAGCATATATGTAGACCACAGCTGTCACTATCTTGAAATAATTTACCAAAATGCCAATGTGTTTTGAGTGAAATATTTTCTCTTCATCAGTGTAAAAGAATACAGCAAAATGACATAAATGTATTGTATCTAACAATCCGAAGAGCTTGAATCAATAAATGTAAACCATTAGGCTCTGTGTTTAAATACATATTTGAGATAACAACACAGTTTCAACATAAGTGGAAAAAACACTTCTGAAATGTAAGTGAGTGACCAACAGAGCCCATATGGATACATTCGTCAAGTATTTCAGATTGACTGGACTCTCATATAGTGTCGGTGATATACATAAGTAGATGTGTATGGGCCTATAGTACTGTATGGAAACATAGTAGCCATCATTTTCCCAGAGTTCTGATATGTTAAATAACACACATATAAATGTTTTATTTGTGAATAATACAGTATTATATGAAAAACTAGACATTAAGCCCGTTACAATAACGGGCGCTAGAACAGTAGTGCATAAACATTAGTAGGAACAGTCTATATTAAATGGCAAGGGACCTTGTATGTGGCTGTAATATGTGTCACTGTATTGTGTGCCTTTAATTTTCTCTCTCAGTAATACTGGTTTGTATTTCCGTGAACTGCCTGTAATTTTGTCTGACAGTAATAACAGTGGAACCTCAGTTCACAACCATAATTCGTTCCAAAACTCTGGTTGTAACCCGATTTGGTCGTGAACCGAAGTAATTTCCCCCATAGGATTGTATGTAAATACAATTAATCCATTCCAGACCCTATGAACTGTATGTAAATATATATTTTTTAAAGTTTTTAAGCCCAAAAATAGTTCATTATACCATAGAATGCACAGTGTAATAGTAAACTAAATGTAAAAACATTGAATAACACTAAGAAAACCTTGAACAACAGAGAAAACTAACACTGCAAGAGTTCGGGCTATAGCCTTACGACCTGCTCGCTAAAAAACACTTTTTTTAATGAGTTTTAAGCACAGGATAAAAAATGAACATTTGAAAAATCTGTAATTTAATAAATAACCAAGAAAAGTAACATTGCAACAATGCACGCGGGCGCCTGTGTGTGTGTGTGTGTGTGTCTCTCTTAAGCGCACGCCTCTGTGTCTGTGTGTGTGTGTCTCTCTCGCCTGTGTGTGTGTCTGTCTTTCTCTTTCTTGCACCAGTGTGTGTGTGTTTGTCTCACGCGCGCCTGTGTGTGTGTGTCTGTCTGTCTTGAGTGCGTCTGTGTGTGTGTGTGTGTGTCTGTCTCACGCGTGCCTGTGTATGTGTGTGTCTGTCTCGCGGGCGCCTGTGTGTGTGTGTGTGTCTGTCTCGCACACGTCTGTCTGTGTGTGTGTGTGTCTGTCTGTCTGTCTCGTGCGCACCTGTGTGTGTCTGTCTGTCTTGAGTGCGTCTATGTGTGTGTGTGTCTTTCTCACGCATGCCTGTGTGTCTGTCTTGCGGGCGCCTGTATGTGTGTGTGTCTGTCTGTCTCGCTTGCGCCTGTGTGTGTGTCTGTCTCGCACACGTCTGTGTGTGTGTCTGTCTGTCTGTGTCGCGTGCGTCTGTGTGTGTGTCTGTCTCGCGCACACCTGTGTGTGTCTGTCTTGCGCGCGCCTTTGTGTGTGTGTCTGTCTCACGCACGCCTGGTGTGTGTGTCTGTCTGTGTCACGCGCGCCTGTGTGTGTGTGTCTGTCTGTCTGTCTCACGCGCACCTGTGTGTGTGTCTGTCTCCCTTACGCCTTTATGTGTGTGTCTGTCTCACGCATGCCTGTGTGTGTGTCTGTCTCGTGCGTGCCTGTGTGTGTGTCTGTCTCTCGCGCGCCTGTGTGTGTGTCTGTCTTGCGCGCGCATGCATCTGTGTGTGTCTCTCTCTCTGCACATGGAATGCACAGGATGAGACTGAACACGTGCCGTGTGGCCGTGCGCATGCGCACTTCACCAGAAGACACACACACACGGACACCTGGACGCACACAGGGGTTTTATTAAAGAGGATATATTTATTTTACATGTTTAATGTGCTGTATTTAAAATGATCATACGCTATTGTTTCCAAATGGAAGTTAACTATTAAACCACTTCCCAAGTTAGGTTGGTTACCTGCAGTACCTGATGGGAAATGCTCTAAAGCCTTGCAACTCCAAACAGGATTAAGTGGTTTGCATAATGGTTGTAAATCTTATCATACAGGTTAACATTAGTGCTAATTTATCTAAAATGAAAGTTGTCTTTATTTAAACTAAATGTACTTTTTATTTGAATAATAAGTACATTATTGAAAGGTACCATGTGCCAATATGGTATTAAAAGTTTTTATTCTTCGCTTTTTGTATTTTTGTGAGGACTTAAATGCATTTTAAAAAGGCTGAGTCACTAATAAAAGCCACATACAAATAGGAGGGGAACTGTACAGGACAAGGGTGCTCTCGAGTATTTAAGTGTAGTTTGTTACACTCTGACTGTATGCATTATTGTCAACTTCATTATTATTTGACTTGCCAGTAAATAGATACTTGCAGAGCAATGAACTGACTGTATTTTATGGCTGAAAGCCAGAGTTATATTGAATTGCTGATATTGCTATTCAAGTTGATAACACTTTCAATTTTTGACTTTTTCTCTATAGGAAATTACCCCTGCACAGACTTTTATACACTAATTTTTAAAACTGATTCCGAGTTATGTCTGATATAATTTACTTTATTAATAGTAATAAAAATGTATTTGTCAAAAAGTCAAATCAAATGTAAAGTTTATGTTTCTGTTTGATCTTCCCTATATTATCAATAAATGCAACAAAAAGAAAAAAAACTCCAAAGGATACAAAACATCCATCCATTCATTATCCAACCCGCTATATTCCAACCACAGGGTTACGGGGGTCCGCTGGAGCCAATCCCAGCCAACACAGGGCGCAAGGCAGGAAACAAACCCCAGGCAGGGTGCCAGCCCACCTCAGGGCATGATACAAAACAGCAAATAATAAAAATAATGTCAGAAATACATCTCATATATGTCAGTCAGTCATTTTTCAACCCGCTATATCCTAACACAGGGTCACGGGGGTCTGCTGGCTCCAATCCCAGCCAGCACAGGGCGCAAGGCAGGAACAAACCCCGGGCAGGGCACCAGCCCACCTCAGGGCAAACACCAGGCACACACTAGGGACAATTTAAGATCACCAATGCATCTAACCTGCATGTCTTTGGACATGCAAACTCCACGGGAAGCGAACCCAGGCCCCCTAACTGAGAGGCAGCAGTGCTACAACTGCACCACCGTGCCACCCACTCTCGTATATGTTTACTTGTAAATTGTCAAATTTTAATATTGAAGTATAAAGTCATGAACTATTATTGTATAGATAATAATTAAAAATTGTATATATTTTTTTTAATGCTATTTTTAAATTTACATTTCTGGAACAAGCCTTTGTCATTTAAATAAATGTGCTCTGCTATTGTGCTGAAAGGAACATTAATTCCCAGAATGGCTCTTGCATTTATTTTTCACTCATTAAAACAGATTGCAGCTAATCAATTGCACCAAAAAGACACCGTGGTTAATTTTATGAATGCACATGCAAGGGTCTTGGCCTTCCTCAATTATAAAGGAAACTGATTAACACATTCTCCAAAAAATATATGTGTTTTACATTTTATTTAAGTAGTGTTCAATGTTTTGATTATGAAAACGTTTTTAAAATGATTGTTTTGGGAGAATTTGCTGCTTTGGTTCTTGTGTTTTGGGGGGGAGGTCAGTCATTGTAATTTTGTATTAATTTAGTCACTTTTTTGTCAGTTCTTACCATTTTTCTCTGTAACAATCATAAACAATGCTGGCAGCAGTGTCACATACAGAGGAGACTTTCTGCTGCATTGTATTCCTCAGATGCAGGAAAGCCTGGCAGTTGAATTAGTCCCAGGCTTTCTAAGGTCTTATCATAATAAAACTCACTTTAAACAAATTTACGGGAAACAGCAACAAATTATACAGAGACTAGTTCAGTTCTGTGAAAAGAACTGATTCTTTGACAAAAAGTATTCATTACATGATTATGTGTAAGAAATGAAACAATTAGAACAAGCAGGTTTAGGAAATGGATGACCACTTGAAAATTCCTTGAGAATTTCATTCCACTTGTTGATTGTCTAATGGTGCCACAACACCATAACATCATCAGTAGAACCAGCAGGCGGCCCCAGGGACAAATATTGTAACATGCAGTAGATATTTTCTGAAGTTTTTCTGTAGGATGTAGATGTTACACGGTTGATAACACCGAAATTATTACTTGTCTTTTAATAGTAGAAATAAGACCACAAACAGCAAATCATTCTCTAAATGATTTTCATTTATTGTGTCTCATAAAGGTCTTTTCTTTGATTGAATTTAAGTTTGGACACTTTGGTCCTGCACCAAATTACCATTATTCTGGACAAACATTTTTAATTACCTTTCAGATAGCCTTGGACTCACAATCCCTCCAAACCCATTAACAGCTGTGTTTGGTGTTCTTCCAGATGGGTTTAAAGCGGAGAAAGACAAACAAATTGTGATTGCATTCACTACACTTTTGGCACGTAGACTTATTCTCATAAACTGGAAGAACCCAAACTCTCCTCTTTTAAGTCAGTGGGAAACCGATGTGTTATATTATTTGAAGTTGGAAAAAATCAAATACTCAGTTAGAGGATCCGTACAGACTTTTTTCAAAACGTGGCAGGAGCTAATCAGTAATATTTTAAAATAAGTGCATAAAGCACAGAGAATTTATTAATTTAGGTATGTTTACAAGCCTTAAATTTAACGCCGTCTGGCTTGCTCTCTCTCTCAGGGGTGGGGATCAATCTGTTCTTAATTTTTCTCTTTGTAAAATCTTGATTGCTTTGTATGGATTGTAATAAAATCAATAAAAAATAAATAAATAAAAGTTTGGATACTTCATTGTATGTGTCATCATCTTTTATAGAGTAGCTAAGCTTGTGTTACACACTTTGCACATAGGCATCACTAAGGGGAATAATATATTATTAAAACAACAAAAAATAAAAATGAACAACACATCAAAACAAAAACTTCACATATTTGAACATATTCCTTACACACCTTTTAAAAAGAAAGGGAAATAAATAGCTGGGAAAGATCAGTGCAACGAATCAAATACTTCCTTTATATCCTGTGTACATGCGCCAATTGCATTCAAAGTCATTGAACACAATCATTTATAAAGTGTGCAGCATAATTCACATATGCAGATCAGGGGATATGTGCATTAATAAGACTGAAGTGGATAATCAATGGGCCAAATAGGATGGATGGTTAGGAGTTAGTCGGGTTCTGCCAAAGCAGCAGGAGGAGACAGACTTGAAGTTGAAAGCGAACCAAAAGTGCATTGTAAAAAATTGCAAGAAAAACCAATTTTATCATGCAAAATAAAAGGACTTCTCTTACTGAAAAAAAAAGTTTAACGATGAATAAAAAAGTGGTTCACTATTAAAATAAGATGAATGCTAACAGCATCACATGTTGACCATGTATATAGGACACACTCCAAGCAACACGTGGAATCATAAAAGCCAATACTTAAAACAGCAGAGCTGATGACATAAGCAGTGTATGACACCAAAACTATAAAAATTAACTAAAATAAAAAGAATATGATTTTATGAGTTGTGATTAACAAAAATCGTAACTGACAACTCGATTGGTAAATTTACTACCTGTTAGCTAGCTAGCACTGGGTTGCATTTTTTCCACTTCTCAAATTTCATTTCCAGTGACTTGTTTTTTAATGTACGAAATATTATTGAAAATCACTTCACAATAAAGGCACCAAAAGCTGTACGTTTCATTGGGTAATTTCTCTTTAATTACCAAGGTAACTTTGTTAACATTTGTATGCTAACAGTATCAGGTGACCTGTTTTTTATATTTATCATTAGTTCACTCCATTTCGACAAATGTCAATATGTTGTAATATTGAATAGAGAAAGTAAATTAGCTGTAATCTTATAAAATTCGATTCATGTTTACTTTTGCAGTTTTTAAAAATTCTGTTTTGTTTATGGCATGTGAGTTCTAAAGTTCCTGCCATGAAATGCATGGATATGCAGCTTTTAAACATATCGTTCTTATTTTTAGTCAGAAAACGTCTAATCACATTGCAGTAACATTAAGTCATATTAAGGTATACTGACCAGGAGCAAGTGCTCCAAATGTAGCAGGAAAACCGGAGAGCCAAGAGGAAATTTATTGCAGTCAGAGGAAGAACATGGATACTCCACACTAAGGATGACTTTGAAGATGTAAACCATTCAGCAAAGAAAAAACAGCAAATGACCTCCCCAAGCCCTACCCAGCTATCCATATTATTACATGTTTTATACTGTACATGTTACATAAAACGTGTATATTTAGGTAATATAAGGCTGAGCACAGAATTACAAAGTCCCAGATAAAAAAAATTTTCTGTCCAAGACTTTTGGGATTGTTTTATTAGTACACAGTCCCAACATTTCTATAGCAGCAAACATATAAAGCTATGAGTTTCTTTGCATTTTTCCACTTAAAAGATAGGGCCTCTCTTTCCTTTATTGTCGCTTTCCTTAAAGAAATTTTTCACTGTGGGTGCAAAAAAGCCATACCCATTAGTCCTAAGTCATTTTAAAGGTGAGGCCTGAATCTCTCAGGTACATTTTATTAATTTTACTGGTTGGGAGTGATCTGCACTTTCAATTGCTGATCCCCCTCCCTAAGTTATTTCAGGGACACCTACCGGAAGCAGCAAAATTCCCTTTTTGAAGGTGGCCTTACTTTTGTATTTCTTTGGTGGCATGTCTTTCTTAAGATGCTTTCTTCAAAAAAAGACTGTCCTTTAAAATATAGAGAAATTGTTGCTTGTTTTTCACTATTACAGTTTTTAAAAATTAGAAAAAAAATTTCCAAACTCCACATTCAATTTGGATTTTGTCCTCTCTTACATGGAATTTGAAAGAACCGAAGTTATAAAATATACTCACTTAGGCAAACAAAAGTTTGATTAATTACATCATTTTTGTTTTACTAGGTGTGCATATGTGTTCTCCCAAGTGCCATAAGCAATTGTTTGTGAGTTTGAATAAGCAAGAAGATAAAAAAAATAATAATCACAGCACTGAAACACTAAACCTTTGTTCATGCAGCAATACATACAGGGAGATTCACTTGAAAGAAGCCCCAAATATTCTGTTGTAACTCCCATTAGGATGAAGCAATCTGAACCAAAAAAATACGTCATATACCTTGATGTATGTATAATCGTTTGCATTACTGGATTGCTGGAAGTGGTTTCCGTTTTCTGCCAGACACATTTCAATGAGGCACTCCATGTTCCTGAATGTATCAGCAAGCGTCTCAGGGGGGAATAGCAGCAATTTCACGTTGGATGTTTTCCTTCAAATCTTCCACAGTGTGAGCCTTGTTCCGATACCCCAAAGGAAGAAGTCTGGTGGTGTCGGATCCGGTGATCGTGGTGGCCAAAGGTCCTTTGAAATTACCTTGTTGCTCAAGAAGGACTCAGTTTCTGCCATGCTTCTTGCCGACATGTGACACGTTGCTTCATCTTGCTGGAAGTAACCTTCGGTTAACTCACAATCATCCAGTTGATTCTGATATTGCTTAATCGAATTGGTGACCCAATAGGTTCACAACATGAAGACGCGTTGCTACATACTGTACACCAGCATCCTGATAAGACATTTACTGACTGTGTGAAGGAGTACGGGTGGTATGCACCCAGATGTTGTAAACGGAGGTTAAACATTGCAACGGCTGTCCAGCACCTACCTCGTTTCTCCGACACAGAGGTATCCCTGTTTTTTCAAAGCTCCATATATTGAGGAGCACATTGAACTTTGTTTCATTCAGAATGCTTCGTCCTAACAAGAGTTATTACAGAATATTCAGAACCTCTTTTGAGTGAATCTCACTGTACAATAGTCCTTCATTAAAGTGTCCATTTTTTTCAAAGTGTCAGACATGTTGATATCTTATGTTTATTAAGTCACAGTTGCTTGGAATTCTAGTTAATGGTAAGTTGTTAATTAGTTTAATGTTATGGTCCTTTAAACCTTGAATTATTTACAAAAATGCAGGTTGTGATAATATCAGAGGATTTGTATGGATATGTTCTCTTCTCATGTTGCTTTATTATTATTATTATTATTATTATTATTATTATTATTATTATTATT
>JANRMT010062814.1:45028690-45039667 GCA_026402145.1 Polypterus bichir lapradei
TTATTATTATTATTATTATTATTATTATTATTATTATTATTATTATTATTATTAAACAGCATAGAGCAATGGTGCTTTTGTCAACAGTGTCTGACTGATAGCAAGCCTGTGGTTACAATGGAGAAACTGTCTATAGCTGAAAGATCTTCTTAAAACACATTTGTTAAACATATAAATGTGAACACTTTACATATGTTAAAAATAAACACAACTTGTTGTAAGGGGAGAAAAACATTTTATCAATACTAGATTACATTACTGATACTACTGGTGAAAGTGAATGATGCATTGCCACTGCTTGTATGTCCCTGTCGCTCAAAACAGTAATTATACCTATTGACTTTTATAACAGCAGAACCATGAACCACAGACAAGGCAGCACAGCATCCAAGTTCTGAGTGAATGTCTAAACCAAGAGTTCCCAAACTTTTTTTGGCCGCAGACCCCTTTACCAAAAACTTTTAAAACCGTCGACCCCCTAGTCATTTACTTTACTTGCTCAAATTAATACATTTGTACAGTACTCGATATTAAAGATTTCACTAGATATCAAACTTTTCATTTTAATCACTTGTAATTAATGACTGAAAAAGATAAAAGGACTACGGAATATGGCATTATCTTGTGCAACATTTAATACTGAAACCTGCACTAACGAAAATTAAAGCAAAAAAATATGAGCAGTTTTATTTTACATTTTTGACATTTATGAAATAAATATGTAAATTAAAAATAAGTACAAATATTCCAAGCTGTACTGTCTGCATTTCTTTTTTGGTTCAGTCATATTATTATCTGAACAAATAAAAACTTTTATTAAAAAACAATTTCGACAGCCCCTGTGATTAAAAAAAAAAAATAAACTATGTACTTTGTTCAAATAAATAAACTGTGTCCTCTGATTTTCTTTTTCGTAGTGCTGCTCCTCAATAAATAATTATATTCAAAGTTCAAACCACAAATAAGTACATGTCACATCAAACAAACCAATTTTGAGTGTTTTATGAAATCATGACCATACAAGACTGATAGATTCTGCTAATATTGATTATTTGTCATCTCGTCCCACAATGGTTTTTCATGTCCGCACTTGCTTTGATACGTTCGATAAGACAATGCACAGACATGTTTGTGTTACGTGTATTTTCATGCATTCTTACGTGTGACTCTTTTCATGACACATTTTACCTTTTCTTTCGCAAGTTTGGTATGTAATGTGTTTTTATCAAAATAGTGTTTTTTTGAATTATTTTACTTCTTAATTAGGTACCTACTGGAATCATAGATATTTTGAAGTAACAAACAAATAGTAGTAGTAAGGGGGTCTATTTTTGCTGTCATCTACCCCCTAATTTCTTTATTGAAACTATCGACCCCTAGAAAGTTCAAATCGACCCCAGCGGGTCGATATAGACCACTTTGGGAACTCTTGGTCTAAACGAATACCGTAACTAAAGAAAAATGACTGTCTAAATGTAAATGCCAAATATGTCATACCAGAAAATATACTGAAATTAGCATTATTCCTAAGAGATCCATTTTATATCCAAAAAATATAGTAGAAAACAAAGACAAATCTGAATAATCTGACATTTTGTAGTCATGTGAGTAGAGTCTTTAAGTTGCCTGTTACAAGTGTTACCAGATAACTGTTTGAGCCCTGATTCATATCTGAACAAATATACAGGTGATACACTTCCTAAAGTTTATTTTTTTGGAAGATGACAAGAAAGAACACAGATGCAATCTTTGATGACATTGTAAACTAGTGTGATAATATTTATTTGCATTTAAATTTAGCAAAGTCAAAGGACATGCCAAATGTTCTGAGAACAAGTAAGTAAATGTGCCTTTTAATGTTGACAGTGCTCTGATTATTTTATACAACATGTATTATTTGTTGATATGAGAATACCAGTGTGTCTCAGAAGAATATTGTAAATCAGTAAAAATTGTGAGAGCTGTAGGATGGTTGCTAAAGAGGCTGATTTGTCTTGAGGCAAACTGCAAAAACATGCTTAATGAAAGCTGTTAATGCTGCTTCACCCTTCAGCCATCTTTACTATGGTGTTTGAGTTACCTACATCTGGCAAAATGCTATAGGGCACCTGAATATTGGAGAAAGAGAGTAAATTATTCTTTTACTGGCCATGTGTGCCCAACTACATTACGCATGTTAAAGTTGTCTGTGAAGGGCTCCCTGTTTAAAAGCGGCTGCCAGTTGTGAACTGGGCCCTTCGTCGCACAGCATTATGATTTTTTATAAGGGAAACAAAATTACAGTGGACCGTTGACTTACAAACTCAATTCGTTTGCGAGGGCTGGTTGTAACTCAAGTTGGTTGTAAGTCAAGACTATTTTTCCCATAAGAAATAATGGAAATACCCATAATGCTTTCCGAACCTCCTACTGCAACACTTACTTAACCTTTTCATAAAAAGGGTTGTATAATGTGCATAATTTACCAAAACGCCAATAATTTTTCTAATGTACTAACCAAAAAGTTATAAAAAGTGCCTAGCCTACCAGAAATAACAATTTCATACTGTACTCACCATTTAATTTAACATCTTTGGGCTGCAGGAAAGGAGGAGGAGGAGAATGAAACGGAAGGTGGTTATTGTTTAGAAGGAGCCTCCTTATGAAAATCTTTTCTTTGTAAAATTGTCGAGATGGTGGATTTCGACATGCTGTACACATCGTATTTATTTCCCAAAAATTAGCATTAGAAAATCAGGTGCACGTCATACATGAGGAAACTTCTGCTTGGGCTCGCTCGTGCACTCACGCTCTCTCTCGCTCGCTTGCTCGCCCACTCGCGCTCTCTCTCTCGCTCGCTTGCTCGCCCACTCGCACTCTCTCTCTCTCGCTCGCTTGCTCGCCCACTCGCACTCTCTCTCTCTCGCTCGCTTGCTCGCCCACTCGCGCTCTCTCTCTTGCTCGCTTGCTCGCACTCTCTTGCTCTCTCTCGCTTGCTCGCACACTTGCACGACAGTGCTCGCTCTCTCTCTAAACGCTTCCTATACAATCACAACGCGCATCGTACACGGGGCCAAACTTTTTCTGCAATTTTCTTTGTAAAAATTAGGGTGCGCGTCTTACACGAGGGTGCGTGGTACATGAGTAAATACGGTATTAGCGGGATCGGTCACATGAACACCACTCTCATATTTCTGCACAATTTCCTTCTTCGTTTCGATTGTGATCGCTTTCTTTACCTTCGTTACCTTCTCTTCCTTCCTTAGCAATTATGCGTCTTGCTTGCCATGGTCTTAGTGAATTATATATATAGATAAATCACTTCACTGACCGAAATTACGTCCACAAACACATGTATCTGGGCTCCGACTGACGCTTACGAATGCTCTCGGCTGTTTGTTTACAATCGCACAAGCGGATACACTTGACCGCATTTGGGGCGTAATGCAAGACGTTGGTCGTAAATCAAAACAAAAATTTTGGTTGTAAATCAAGTTGTTCGCATGTCAGGCCGGTCGTATGTTCAAGGGTCGACTGTACAAAAGAAAACCCTTGGATATTGATTCGATAGGAACGGCCTACTCAGAATCACTGTCCAAATCGTAATTATGTGGTGGTGTAGGAGCATTTCTGCTTCTGTCCGTTCACAGTCCGTCTCGTTTTCACGATGCTGTCGTTTCCTCTCATGATCCGTTCTCAACCTTTCTCTAATCTCGCAAGTTGCTTTGTGGCAATCCAAAGAGTAAGGCAATATACAATGCAATGGTTATAAAAGGGGAACACATAGGTATCCAGGCTCTTTAAAGCATAAATAGGGATCACTTCACTGACATGTGAGCAAGCCATGGTACAACTGTGAGACGCGCAGCACTCGCCGGCTACAACGTAACAATAATAATTTCCAGAACGTGCTGTTACGTTGTCATTCATTTTACCCACTGTCTTTCTTTCATTCATATGTTACGTAGGCACGTACCTTTTATCTTCGGCAATCTCATTCTCTAACCAGGCCTCAGGAGCTAACCAGCGTAACACTGTCCACCACCCCTTTCATTATTCCGGCACATTGTTGACATCCGTGAGTAACAACAACGTACTAAACTGGAAGGTGGTCTACGCATGCGTAGAATTCGCGGACAAACAAAGATCAAGATCTAAATGAAGATCTCTTTAGTTAATTTAAAGCAAAATAATTTGTTTAGTTTGAATGTCTGTGTTTTGAGGTGTGACTGGCGTACTACAGTATTCAGTAGTATAAGTCTGGAGGAGATTCTTAATGCAATGCCTATGTTTTAGCTGTCTCTCTACTGCCATCTAGTGCTTCTTCTTCTAATTCATTCGCAGACAAAGATCAAGATCCAAATGAAGATTATATATAGAGATTTTATACAATTACAGCTATTAATTGCAAACATACAGTAGCCTAGTAGACATACTTTTTTGTTTGTTTTTTCCCCTGAGAATGTTTTTAAAGTTTTTACATTTCTGATTTTTCTTCATATATGTCCTAAATGCATCCCTAACAATAAACATGAAAGGTTAAATAAAAATACGTTTTATTTATTCTGTTATTGTGTAACTTTTTGCATATACTCCTCAAATCAAGAACTGCTGGTTACTTCAGTACTTCACTACAGTATTTTCATAGTTTATTATCTTTAATCAGCATTTTAAATCTTGCAAAAGGCAAATGCTTCCTGAAAAATAGCTTCTTTTATTTCACAACCTTAGCTAATTGCCTAATCCTTCTTCAGAGAACTTCCAATTTAAATTAGGTGATGGAATAACAAAGTAGTCAAATATTAGATTAAAAGATAACTTGGCTTGACTTGGTGATTTAATGTCTTAAAACAAACAGCTGTTCAGGAATAGGAAACTATCACATTACTAGAAAAAAAACATCTCTGGTACAACAGAGAAGACAGGAGCATGAACTGAATTCTTGGCTATTCAGCTGTGTCCAGATGTTTTTATAAATAGTCCAAAACCTGAAAAGCTTGATGAATTCTGATTAAAAACGTGGTGGGAGTCTGTCAGTCAGTGACCAGCAGGGTATGTTAAAGGCTTTTTTTTACCTATCTCTAAGATTGTTTTGCAAACATTAGCTTCATAAATAACAGCACTTTCTATAAATGGCTATTTTTGGACCTTCTTCTCCCTAGAATGTTGTGGCAACTTTATTATGTAAAAAAAGTTATTGTGTTTGACTTTTAGCTCTATATTGATTTACAGTATAATCACCTGCTGAATGATTAGATTTGAAACAACAACAATTTATTTTTGTGTATAGCCCAAAATCACACAAGGAATGCCTCGTTGGGCTTTAATAGGCCCTGTTTTTTGACAGCTCCCCAGCCTTGACTGTCTAAGAAGACAAGAAAAAAACTAAACCAAAAAAAAACCTTTGTAGGGAAAAAAAAACTCGATGAAATCTTGGGAAAAGCAATTCACAGAGAGTCCCCATTCCAGGTAAGTTGGACGTGTAATGGGGTAAATACAATACGCAAAGGTGAACACAAACAATTCTCTACACAGAGTTAGATGGCCATTGCCACCTCAGAAATATAGTACAGTAGGATAAACTACTTTGGCGTTGCATGGCAGGCGTCACCAAGTGCCTGCGCAGAGCGATCATGACACCTCTCAAAGCAAAATGCAAGAATAGCTTATACCAGCTACTAAATACAAAACTACCACAACTTTGAAAGCAGCCCGTCTTACAATTTACAGATCATTTTCAATAGTGTCTAAATATTCTTAGTACAATCTGAATACTTTTATAATATAGAAAAATGAAAGCTAAATCTATGTGTGAATCTGAAATGTCTGCATAGTCTACTAAAGTGTAAATCACAGTGAAGTTTTGTTTATTAATTTAGTATTTGGTGCACCTTTCACATTTTTGGTCCTGTTCTGTGTTGTCCAGTTCTACTCTTTCTAACCAAAACATGCAACTGATTCTGGTGTCACTATGCCCAGCAATTTATTATAAATTGTTTCTCATTCCAAATGTGAGTAGGATCAGATGCAATTTAATTCATGCTATTTTAATAAGTCACCAAAAATCTTTATTTGAAAGTCCCGATAAGAAATGTATTTTATATAATTAAACCATTCCATGTAGAGGGAAGATGTAGAAGGGATCTTCTGTCCAAGTGTCTTATATCCAGTCATCTAATGAAGGCCATATATTTCTTTGCCAGGCTATATCGAAGAGAGTTGTACTGTTCCTTGTCCTTTTGACTGTAAGTTGAGTGAATGGTCAAGTTGGTCAACATGCAGTTCACCGTGTGGCAGTGGAGTGAAGGTGAGGTCCAAGTGGCTACGTGAGAAACCTTTCAATGGAGGACGGCCTTGTCCAAAGCTCGATGTAAAGAATCAGGTGAGGTGTACCAAAAAATAATGCTAACTTTAAGCAATGAACCTGTATCAGAAAATACACAATACCTTCACAAGTGCAATCAGATTAATAATGCATTATAATGATTATCAAATATACTTGAAATAATTGAATAGCAATCTAGAAATTTAGCTCCTAATGTATTGCTACTATATGGTCAAATTTGTGAAGTGATGATATTTTATTCAGCATTCCTATATATTGGCAGAGTGTTAACATCAAATAACATTTCCTTGTGTTTTGCTTTCCAACTTACAGCATACTGATATTAATTTGTGTCATAAGCACAGAATACACATCTCTTTTGCTCAAACAAAAGCCAGATTGAGTAACTACATTTTTAGATTCACCATCAAAGCAAACAAGAATTCTGGTAGGTCTTTGCCTACCATGCTGCAATTTAAGATATATTGAAACTAATCTAATATTTATATATGACTAGTATTAAATTTGGATAAAAGTTTAATTAAATAACAAAAAAAAAAAACAAACACAAACAATTGTGAGTAACATTTTTAATTTTGCTTAAAAGAATACCCCATCCAAAAATAATGTTAAATTACCCCATATATTTTTTAATGGTGGACAAGA
Source organism: Polypterus bichir lapradei (assembly GCA_026402145.1). Lineage (NCBI taxonomy): Eukaryota > Metazoa > Chordata > Cladistia > Polypteriformes > Polypteridae > Polypterus > Polypterus bichir. The sequence goes on from JANRMT010062814.1 coordinate 45,035,661, forward strand.
AAGTTATTCACATTGGAAAATACGAAGAACAGAGACTCAACATTTCACCTGTTTAGCCTTCATCAGGTGTGTAATGGGGATATTTTTTACATTGAAGTTCATAAATGTAAATACACGAATGTGGCCATTCTATGTCATTTCATTTGCATGAATGTGATTTGCATGCTGTGCAAACTTTACAAAAAGACATCAAATAACCATCAAATATTTCAACCTAATTATGTTAATCCTGCTTTAACCCTTTCTTGAGAATTCAAACATAACTCCAAGTACAATAAAAGAGCAATTTAAAATGTTTCTTAAATCTGTTTGATTGCTAGTTCCTAGAAAACAGATGCTGAAGGTCAGACTGGCAGCAGCCAAAGCAGTGGATGCTACAGTAACAGCTCTCGGCTCTTTGGGGGGATTCTTCAGGCCAGCTGTTTTATAGAAACTCCCTGGGATGTTTTAGGTTTGTTTGTCAGCTGTACACGTCCTGTGTGAGGCCCCCAGGGGACATTCTCACTAGCTGTCCAAGTCACTTCAACTGGATCATCTTGATCTGGATGAAGTGGGAAGATCTTCACTTTTTACAAATACTGTAGTACTACTCTAATGTTTATGCATAAAAACGTAAATGCCCGGTGCTTTGCCATTCATATCATAAAGACATGACATAGATTTGGATATAAAGGTGGCTACTGCTATGCCCAGGCCAGGAAGCTACATGTCAGCATTCCACCAATGTATTCATGTTCTGAAAAATCAAATTATTTTAGTAAAAAATGAAAAGAGTTAGAAGAAAAAGCAGTCATCAGTTATGCTATAATCCTTCTTTAATCTCTTGTGTTAGAGGAAAATTATACAAGGATGACTTCAAGAAGATCCGTAAGCTAGACAAGAGGCATAAAATACAATTGCAGACATATTTATCTTAAAACAATAACTGCCATGTGTTAAATAAAGGAAGTTATGTAAGCAAATAATAAAAGATAAGGGAACGGTTCAGTGTCTTGGAAATATTATAATGAAAAGAAAAGAAAAAAATATATTCTTACTTTATGAAAACATATGGAAAACAATCAAGACCACAAATAAAATATGAAGGCAGGAATTAAATATATATATAGAAGAATGTATTAAATAATATTTAACATCTTGATACACTTTGAATAAAGGGCATGTGAAATATAACAGAATAGAAGAGATAAGTACATAAAAGTAAATTGATAATAGGAGAAAATGAAGAAGAATGTAAAAAAAATTACGCCATTTTACAGTTGTGTGAGTGGAGTCTTCAAGTTTGTTGTCACAGAAAGTATCAGTAATTGCCTGAGACCCTTATTCACCTAGTTTTCAGTATTTGTGGCAACGGTGGCATGACTCTTGTGTGCAGGTTGTATAGTAATATTTGAATCTGTGCTTGCAAGTAAAAGGGCATTACATTTTAGAGAAGAGATATTGTAAAACATCTTAGTGGTCTCTATATAAGTAGTGCATTTTTGCAAACGTGAGAGATCAGAAAGGGATTGTGTGTTTGTTATACCTGAGACTTAAAAAAATGAGGTGGATGGTTTGGAGACAACTGATATCAGTCTATCTATCTATTATCTGGAAATGCAAGTAAAACTTTGACACAGAGTTCAAACACTGCACGCAATGGTACCAAAAAAGATTAAAAAGTTTTATCAATCTTAAGATTGATAGATTGTTTATTTAAAAATGAATAAATAAAATATTTTTAATTTAATATTTAATAAATGATAAGCTATTGGAAGAACTATTAGATCCTGATGTGGTGAAAAGAACCAGCACAACTGCTGTGTTAAAGTTGTGTTGAATTAGTAATAATACATTTTATTTATATAGCATCTTTCCCATACTCAATGCACTTATTTTAATGAAACAACAAAAATAATGTTCATTTATTATCTTGATGTTTCTTGAGGAAAAGTTTAACCCTCCCTCTTTAATTTGTCCAGTTTCCTCATAATTGGTGCTCATCAGCAGCGATTAGGGTAGCCATCATGACAAACACTTTTTCTTGCTGCACACACAAATGAGAGCCTGGCAGGTTTACGTGGGTGACCCCACTACAAGGTGCTTCACCATTAACACTACTGTCAATCCATGTTTCAGAGAGAGGCCTTAGGCATCCTACTACCTAACAATGTCTTTAGATATCTTATTGGTACCTCTAGTTTAGATCTCCCTTTGACTGGTTCCACACTTCACACACGGGTATCACAGATATCTGCACTATAAAAAGTTGCTATCATCTTAGGGATGTTGTGAACTTGGCAGTAATTAATGCAGGTTGGATTCTGTTGATCTTCACAGCTGAAATGGATAATAAAATAAAAGAGAAGACTATTAGCAAACCAAATTTTTTTTTCCATCAAAACTTTTATCTCATTTCATTTTTTTAAATGTGGGGGTGACACGGTGACAGAATGGTAGTGCTGCTGCCTTGCAGGGAGTCACGTCCTTGATGTTCCCTGCCTGGAGTTAGTATGGTTTTCTGATGGGTTTACAGTGTGCTCCGGTTTCCTTATAAAGATAAGCAGGTTTGGGATTTGTAGACGCTAAAATGACACTAGTGTGTGTGAGTACTTGTATTCACCTTGTGATGAGTGGATGCCCCATCCAGGGATTGTTTCTGCCTCACACCCACTGCTTAATGGAATGGGTGCATCCTTGGATTGATGGATGTAATCATTAAATATCCATCCTTTTCAGAGATATTGTGGTAAGGTGTCCACGGAATTTAATGGGTGTTTCAGGTAATTCACAAAACAGCGAAGCCGAACATGATCTCACCATGATGATATCTCACAATGCCACCTGGTGCAATCTACGAGGTTTACTTAAAGTAAGCGTGTAAGAATAAGCAGTACCACGATTTTGCAGCAGAAGTGTCCACAGGTGCACGCATCTCTTGAAGTGTAAACCTGGCCTAACAGGTAATAGTGTTGCAGCTAGCTGATAAGAACACTCATTGATTGGAGCCACCTACCATGATTGCCAGCTAAATGTCTAGAAGCATCCAGCCTTTATGTTCTAAGTTTTCTAGGGAGCTCTGTCCAGGGGCTGGTCACCTCATGAAGTGGCAGACCTGCAAAGATCTGCACCTGGACACATCTTGACTTAAATAACTATCAGTCTGGCTTTTCCAGTAGCAGCAGTTGAGAGGAGAACCTGTGAGATGTGGGTCCCCGGGGAGCATGGAAGGAGTTTTCTTGTTCAGAGTAAAAAATAAACACACCTGTCTGTAAAAGGGCTCAGGCTGCTTAGTATCTCTCCCATCGTACTATTTATTATAATATTTTCTTACTTTAGATTATGTTTTATTTAACAATATAGAGTTGTGTTTGGAGCTTCTCTCACCTTACTGTTGAGAGAAGCTCCTCGCAGAAGGGGGTACTTGACTGTTGATACCCCTTACCACAACTGTTGAGACAGATTGGTCATTTGATTTCATTTAATTTTGGCAAAATTAGCACATAGTGTTTTCTCCAGCTTAACTGGAGTATTTTATGTTTTTTGTTTTCTTTTTTCTGTCTTCCCAGCCATCTGACCTTATCATTGTACTTCTCTGTAGAGTCTTACATTATGATATAGTACAGTCTTTCCCAACCTTGGTCCTGGGGGCGCACTGTGGCTGCAGGTTTTTGTTCCAACCAGATTCCTAATCAGTGACAACACCTGATAGCACTGATCTCATTTAATAAGCTGATATTTTTTCCTCTTATTCTACATTCAGAAAAGCACAGCGCACGATTTTTACATTTATAATAAATGTAGAAATATTTCTGCTTTTGCTATAGATTTAAATGCTTAACTCTCTTTTGATTTCATTATATTTTGCCCTTTCTCTGTGCAGTTTTTCTCCTTTGTAGTATCTTATCAATGACAATTAAAGACGTGCAGAGCAGACACACTGGCAAACAACACTGAACAATCAAAGGCTGTAACTACTTTAGCATCAGACCCACTAATTAGTAAATAATGGATTAATTAAACAAATA
>JANRMT010062814.1:45044754-45075965 GCA_026402145.1 Polypterus bichir lapradei
ATCTATCTATCTATCTATCTATCTATCTATCTATCTATCTATCTATCTATCTATCTATCTATCCCAAAGACATATTGTACATGCTATGTTAGTTGACCTGTTTCGCTTTTGTCCTGTAAGACTCCACAGTGTTGAATACTTCTATATATGTAATGTGGAAACAGCAACACTGTAAAATGAATATACAAACTAAATATTAATAGACACATAAGGTATCTAAATTATATGTAAATTATTCTTATATATCCCAAAACATTCTTCCACTATGTTTTTCTGCTGCAGTATATTTAAAATGTGTTTTGTGCTCTGGATGTTTGCATCATGATAACCCATTTACATTCCAGTAAAGATATTATGAAGATATCATGGTTTTTTGTGATATTTTGTATGAGAAATTGTTCTAAACCAGACACAAGTTTATTGACTATACCCTTGCACACAAAATTGAATAGAGGTGGCACTGATTTCTTCCATTTTTGTTTTTTCAAGTTTGTCCATTATTGATATACTAGTAATGAATACACTTGACTTGAGCATTCATAGTTTTCAACCTCTTTCTCTGGATGTTTAGCATTCATTTGCTCAAAGGTTGATGCGCTTGCTGCTTCCTGAGCAGCTCTTCTTTTCTCCAGCCTAGCGGCCTGCTTCTTCTCTTCTTTCTTTGGCATCTTTTCACTTTAAAACTGATTAAGTAAGTGTTGCAATTACTTAGTACATTTTCCTTAATTTCTCACTTAAGCTGGCACTTAAGTCTTCAATCTGCCTCAAGAATGATTTAAGATATGAAGAGGTAAGGGAAGTGACAGTGAAGGTGGTAGGGATGAAAACAGCACCCATATGCATGCCCCGCACAGCTGCCCTGCTGGCTGCTGCCAAGAGTTGATTCTACAATAAAATAAAATAAAAATAAAAAGAGGAATAATCTTGGAGGTCAATCATCAGGATAGTAGAGGTCACATGGTATACTGTATGTGTACCAAATTTCAGGTCAAAAGTTCAAACAGTTTGCGAACTACAGGTGATTTAAAATCCTGGACAGACAAATGAACAGCCACAGTAACATATTATATATGAAGAAAGTGATTTGTGGTAAAGAACTCTAGTTTTCCTCCTCCAACCTAAAAATGCACTTATTATGTTACAATTTAAATGTTAATATAATTAAAGAAGTAGTCTTTGTTCCAAGGTCCACTGGTGATCATAGATCAGTTTTTATTAACAGAGAGAGTTGAGTAGGTAACAAAATACAAGTATTTGGGTATTTACTTTGATAGCTGCATTGGGTCCATCGCGTGGAGTATGATTGTTCTAGGGTTGGCCAACGCCTGAACTTGTGAAGGCTTAGGGTCATGGAATGGACAAAAATATTATGTTGTTATTTTACAGAGTAGTTATTAAATCGCTTATTCGTTATTGTAATTTATTATGGTTTGGTAATTTAACTGTGAATCTGGGATCACAAGGCCAAAGTTTGATCAAAAGAGCAGGTGAAATAATCATCATGCTGTCCCCATCTTCTCTCCAAGTGATGTTTGAGGAGACAGTGAGGAGGCAGGAAATTAAAATAAAATAATTGGTGAACAAACTCTTATTTTTTAGGAGGAGTATGAGCTAAAGCTTCCAGGCAGTAGATACAGGTTACCAGCCTGTATGCTGAATAGGTACATTCAATTATTAAATAATAAGAGATGAGTTTTTTTTTTTTTTTTGAAAGTCAAGGTGTGATATTTTTGGTGTAGGGTATTGTGTAATATTCTTTGTAATGTATTTAGTGCAAGTGATATGTATGTGACTGGGACAAATTTCTCTTAAGAGAGACACTAAAGGCTAACCTAACCTAACCTAACTTAATTCTGATAAGCGTGAATGCATCATTGGGCTCATGTGCTGGAATGGTGCCCCATCAAGTGTTGGGCTCTGCTTTGATGCCACCCAGTCCTGGTGAAGTTTAGGTTGGTTTGAGAATGATCTTTTTTAAATTTTACTGTATATAAAAGGACATTGACTGTTGATGTAGATACACTGTACATATCAGTGACTCTTTAAATGTAGTTGGTTAAAATGAAAAAACCACTTGCTTCTAACAAAGATCTCTGGAGGTTACTGTTTCACCTTTAAAAAAATTAGAGCTGCTTTTGTATATACACAGTAGAATATTTTCCAGTAACTCACATAATAGGAAAGTCAGTAATTTCATTAAATTCAGTAAATCTATACTATTGATCCTTGCTTCAACCACAAAATGGTCGGTAGTTTCACATTTTGGAATGCATGATAACAAAGAGTTTCTAAAACATAACAGCTGCAAAATTCACTAATGGCATTTTTAATTTGTCACACTGAATATTGAAAGGCGCTGCGGCACAGCAGGCAATGCTAATGCCTCATCGAACTTGGGCCCTAGAATTGATTTTTAGGAAGGAGCACCTTCTGTTTGGAGATTTTACATTTACCCTTGTTAGCATGCATTTCCTCCTAAAGTCCCAAGACGTGTATTCAGAATGAATGCCAAATCAAACAAGTCTGTTACAAGTGTGTGTCCGAGATTGTTCTCGGTGCTGGACTGGCTCACTGGCTCATGGTGGGGCCCTATTTTACAGTGTTGTAGCCCCTTATTTAAACTCAAGCTCCTTTCAGACCTCCAGACTCCCGAGTATCTAAAACCAATGGCTCCTAGTCCAAATACTTTTGGTGACAAATAAGATTTTAAGGCACCATGCATCTTCTAAAATGCAGGTTAATTATATATAAATTGTAACACTTTGCCACATACTTATTTTCTTCCAAGGCACTCACTCAGAGACAACTGCCTTTTGTTCATTAGTTGTATCTTAAACCTTCTTTTTATATTTTTCAGTCTTCTTAGCAAGTTAGACCAAGCTAATTAATCACAGTGTTTAATTCTTTGATATTTGTGCTTCAAGGTCTGAGCCACTGCCACTCATCATCAGGATGTCTCTCTGACAGGAGTGTTTGTTTTATGCTTTCTTTCACTTGAGGAAAGCCAGCACTTTGTGTATGACTTGGGATCAAATGTGTTCAAGTGAAAGTCCTACAGTGCTGATTTTAATTAAATTCTATAAGGTTACTACATTCAATGAATTGCATAACTTGGATTTGGTACAATTTAAAGCAGAAAATCCATGCTACATAATTGGGAAGCAGATGATTTCTATTTCTATTGCACTGAGGGCCCTTAAGCTTGATGGTTTTAAATGCTATGTCAATGCTGCTGTTATGTCCACTCCTGCATTGCTTCTGCAGTTCAAGTTGTTCTTCTCTTTGACTCTGGACATTTGAATCAAGACCAGAATGCATCTGTTCTCGTGTTTTAATTGTTTCCCCTTTTAAAGTTTTAATGTGGTAGAATCAACAAGTTCTTCTGAGGTGCAAGACTAAACTTCATGATCATGCAAAAGATAGCAACATCTAACAAAAGATCGACTTTGCTGCACAATAAGTTTGGTCTGTCCTTTTACGTACACATTTTTAGAAGTGGCTGTTTGGTGCTCCATGAGGTAATGCACAACTGTGTAATGCCCCTGTCTTGTTGAATTATTCTACTGAAGGAATAATGTGAGTCAGCTAGTGTTAGGTCTTTAAAGCTGGTAGACACCTAAAACAGCTGTTTTCAGCTCCAGAAAGGTATACATCTTCTCAGTTACTGGAACAGATGCCTGAGTGTAGTCAGCTTTGCCAAATAAAATGAAAGTGCATGTACCCCAGTTTCACTTCTTTCTCCTTTGATGTTTATTGTGTTTAAAAATCATTTAACAATAAGTAAACAAGCAGTGTGGCCAAAATACAATCAGTACAATATTGGAAACATTTATCTTGTAAAATAAGTCTAACTGAATATTCAACACCCCAATGCCCCATTCAGGTCAGGACAGAGAGCTTTGTGAACAGAAAGCCCAATATGAAGTAGTACTTCGTAAATTTTGTGACATCACAAATGTTAGGCAGAGGCCTGGCATGTTTATGTGATGACTTTTCACCTAATTTTGAAAAGGCTTTGAAGTGATCTTCTTAGAGAAAATTGTTTTTTTTTCTAGCTTCAAATTATTCAAGATATCACTTTCCCAGCGATTAAGGAGAGCTGGGTTGGCATTCCTCCAGTTGAGTTAGATAAGTTGAACAGTTCATGAAAAAATGCGAACTCTTTTTTCCTTGCCTAATGATATCATATCTGGGATAAAACCAAATGATGCTCTTAGAGACCTGGAATTATTTGTAAATTTAGTACTAACAAATATGGAAATGGTCTAAATTTGGGTCAATCTGAAAAGTATAAAGTACCTGTTGAGTTAGGCACTTGATGACATTCATCACAGTTTGGATCTTGTCCCTGATGACTTTTAAATAATTTTAGATAAGCTTTGTGAGATATGTAGATTTTACAATTACAACATGCCTTGCATAATTTGAAGAAGAATGTGTATTCCAAATGGCTGACTTACATTCTAATTCAAGAGCCATCTAATGGTGAATTCACTTGAAATATGTTGATAGAGTCTAAAACTACAGCCTCTTATCTTCATTATTAATGGCACAGTCATTTTTTTTCAGTGCATGCATGCTCAGGCAAGCCTATAATGTAGTCAATTGTTACATTTGAAGAATGGTGCCTGCTATAAAAGATGAGCAACACATGGAGAGCGCAAGAGAGAACAGGAGAAAAAAGATGTAAAGGAAAGAAGTGGCCAATTATGGTTAGAACATTGCTCAGTGCTCTTGTTTTTGTTGTTTTAGAGATGTGTCCACAAAGGTTGTATAAGTCCGATAGTTGTTTGGTGGTTGGGGAGCATCCTAATTTTAATGAAACAACAAATACAGTCCAGTAAAGGAAGTGCTGAAATTAGAGTAGTTTTGTGTGATGGGCATGAGATCTCCAATGTATAGGCACAAAGCAGGCCAAGATCTTCACTGGCCAGCCCAGAAGAGACTCACCCCAAACTATTACCTGCTGGCTTCAACTAGCCTAGGCTCAAAGTGGGGAAAACCTCCTTAGCAGTTCAAATTGTCAAAAGCCCTACAAGATGGGAAATGATCATAAACCCTTGACATGTACAACAAAAGGGCAAACAAAGAATCTTTTTTTTAAGTAAAGGGTTTATTAAAACAAACAGAAAATCTGTCAAAAATAAAAAATGCTCAAAAGTGTAAAGAGGAGTTGCCTAAAAGGCAATCCTACAGCACGCAAATCCCAATACATAATTTGGTAGCAAAATCCAAAGACAGAACAAAAAATACTCAAAAACCATAAACTCCAACCAGCATGCAGCAATATTTAAAGGACAAAATAGCTCCAAATAAAGCCAATGATCTCCTGATCTGATCCCTCTCTGCTCTGTACTTAAGCAGCCAGAGGGAAGACTCAGAATTGGCGATCTCAGGGTGGCCCCGCCTCCCCAGACCTCACCCACAAAGTACATGGAATTAAGGTACATTTAAAAGGACAGTACATAATTACACAATTGAAAATACATAAAAATATGAAAGATAAATGACAGAAACAACAATAAAACATAAAATACAAGCCCATATTTTAAATTAAAAAGTACTCCAGGTCACCTGATCTGGGTTTTCTATTAAATAAAATAAAGTTATGTATTTTAATAAACTGGTTTGTCATGGCGTCAGATGATTTGTGACTTGATTGTGCTAAAGACTATTGTTATAAGAGATATCACAAGAACTGATACTTCTGTACCAAGTGGATACCACAATTCCAAAAACATAACGGTACTGACTTTTTTATAGCATATCTAGTACCAAGTCAAAAAGTCTGTGCTACATGACTGCGAATAGATTAATTACTCCTAAAGGCATAACCATAAGTGAGGAAAATGTAAATATTTGATATACTTTATTATACCCAGAGGGGAAATCATCTTTTCATGTGACCTTTGGAGGTCAGAGTGCAGTGTCAGCCATTATACAGCAGTCCTGGAGCAATTTTAAGGTTAAAGTCCTTGCTCAAGGGCCCAACGGAGTAGGATCCCTTCTTAAAGTATTTGAACCAGCAACCTTCCAGATAACAGTGTAGATCCTTAACCTCAGAGCCACCACTCAGAAAACTATATATCCAAAATATTTCACAGTGTTGATGCTACAGCGTAGCATTAACAAATTGAAAAGACAAACAACTGAAGTTGTGTCTGGAAATGCTTTGTTTTCTAGGCAGGATTTTATTATTGGGGGAATGTTCTTATTACTTTATTATTAAATAGAAAAAAGTCAAAATACACACACATAGGATTTCATTATTGCCACTTTTATCCCTTTATTAGTTGAGATATTTTGCATGTCTTGAAAGCGACATTATGATCAGATAGTGTCATAAGTTGTGAGAGGAGATGAAATGAAGGCGAAATGAATTATAGTGGCCTGCACAGTCCCAATAATGGAATGGAGGCCTTGCATTTGCTGTTTAACTGGAATGCACACATCTACAGATGGCCGTCCATCCAGTTTAAGTCATGGGGCAAATCTCACACGCACCCTGTGGAGGTCTAGGTTGGCTTCATGCTCCCTGATGGCATTTAGGAGCCTCTTCAACCCATAACCGTCAATTGTCGTGTTCCAAAATGAGGAAAATGAGGACACATACAGTCACCAAGGGGGTGGTGTTAAAAGTGCCAGTACTTTTATTAAACCTTACCTTCTTCAGATTCAGCAGGATGAGGTGAAGTCCACCAGCAGGTGCAAACAAACCTTTGATGGCTCAGACCTCTGTTTGTCACACTGAGCTTTACTTTATCTGACTCCCACTGCCATTCCTCAGCTTTGCAGGGGAGTTCTCCTGGAGTGGTTGGTCGCTCCTGCTTCGAGGCTGCCCAGCAGGAGCAACCAGCAATGACAGCCGCCTTCATGTGCATCAGCCACACACTTCTTCCCCGGGGTTCACTTTCCCATCTACCTGCTTCCCCTCTGTATCTCATCAGTTCCATCCTGTTCCTACCTTTCTCTCCCTTCCTTTAACCTCTGAGCCCTTCTATTCTGTTTCTTTTTGTTCTTCCCCTTCTCCATGCAGGTTGATTTTTATCCACCAGATTGGGTGCAGGAGTGGTGCTTTGCCTACTCTGACGTGTGAATGAGGCACTTGACTGATCTGCTCATATTTACATATGTATGCGCGATTAGTCAAGTAACCCAATCAACCCAGGAGAGAAGTGCGCTCCTACACTTGATCAGAGCCTGCATTCCTGAATGTGATTATTTATTTATCAATATTATTTATTTATTTAAGATCCGGACTTTGCCACGGACCTCTCATCACACACCCACAATTATGCATATGCATTGAGTATTGTGAAATTTTACTGATATTGCTTTGAAATAAAAAAAGTCTGGTATTATGACATTCCTAGTTGTTATGGCTATGCCAGTGCACTTCTGTGCCTCTTTAGTATCTTTTGCATCGCTTGCAATTCATTTGTAATGTATCATATTTTCTCCAGTATGACAACACTAACTGAGCTGATGGCATCTCTCTTGCAATTTTGTGTCTTTGACTTGACACTGTGTTGTCCTCACAGTCTCTTTCTTGCAATGATGCAAACCATTTATACATTTATTTCACTCACCATGTCTTCACAGGTTTTAGAAAAAAAGTCACAATTTATTATTTGCTCCTCTTTATCTTACCTAATCCAGGCAAGCTCCTGTTGCTCAAATGTTTCCCCAACTAGTATTATCAGTACAGAAATTTTAAAATGAGCTTGTAAAGTTTGAAAAACTTTTTAGGATTTTAGGAAATAAGTATATATACCTGATTCACCAAAGCAGCATTGTTGTCATATTATAAACGTTAAAAAAAAAATCAACGTAGAGTAAAGCAGCATGGGTCAATGGGTGGGGGCGAATTCTTAAAGAGGAAAGTGTACAGTAGCTCCTAGCTGACATTATAGAGTTATTTTGTTAAGTACTATTTGCAAGTTTTTGAACCTCAGTATAATGGATGGACAGCTGAAGAAGACTACCTAGTTTGTTTAACCAACCCGAACACAGACGTAATCAACTCTTTGGTGATAAAGATTATGCCAATACAGTGTCAAATTTAAAGCATGGGAATATTACTATTTTTAAAATAAAATAGTGTGGTGCGTAGAAACCATTTGTTGCACTATGAGCTTTGCAACATCTAAATATCCATTAATTCGTGTTTACGAACTGATTGCAACCAGAAAGGTAACTACATTAAATAAATAATAAAATGATGGCTCTGAGTGAAATGTTGCACTGCATATAAGCTGTGCTAAACAGTTTGGAGCAGACATCACAATGTTGTAAATATTCCTCTGCAGAATTCTGAATAATATTTACACATTTGACCCATCACCAGTTTATGTATGAGCCATTTTGCTAATCAGCAACCCTCTGCTAACCTTTCCTCAATTGCAAGGAGCTGTGACTGAATTTTGGTGTCCACTGACGTGGTTTTCCCTAACTCCCTACGGCAGATGGTACTAAAGCCGGTGTCACAGATGCTTAAAATTGCTCAATTTGATATGACAGAAACAAGATTTATATTCTCCTGCTGAAGTCCTTTCTACCCAAAATTGCAAAATATATATTTTGTGTCCCCACCTCATACAGCATAGCTGCCAGCTGATTGAAAACCAAGTTGAGTGCTCAGCAGAAGACAGCATCATATGCGGAATTGCCTACTGATAGACCTTTGGGAATAAATGCGTTTATTTAATGACTTTATAATAACTGTGATAATCTTAAAATATTAACATAATGCATCCCACTACCATTATAAAAGAAAACATTGTGTTATATTAAAATCATCTTAAGTGTTTTAATTATGTAGTCATTTAAAAGACAATTTCATCAATCTTTGCACAAGGTCATTACAGTACTTTAAAGCCCATAGGTGGATGAAGAAGATCAGTTTTGTTGTATCTTTTTATACAGTAATTTTACTTATAGTTATTCATGTCTAGTTCATTTGATTTTTATAAAGCATACAGTACCTATATAAAGTATTCACACCCTTGACTCTTTCAACATTTTAGTGTTATACAGAACTGAATCACAGTGGATTTAATTTGACACTTATCATTCGAAAAAAAATCTTTATTGTCAAAGTGAACGCACATCTCTGTAAAAGAGTCTAAATTAGTTGCAAATATAAAATAGGCAAGTAAGAGAAAAGTGAAGTGCCCAGAGACAGCCCAAGAAATGTGTATTTTCCAAACACTAGCAAACTGTCCACAGAGTGTAACGAAATATATTTGAAACCATATGCCTGACCTCTGAGGAAGGAGCACTAAACACTAAACTAGGTCTCTCGTATCCTGTGCATTGTGTTATAAATATAAGCTTACTGGATTATTTGTCAGCTTGACAAGTAAACAAAAATTCCACACATTAAGAAACACAAAGACACACACCAGTACTTCTGAGTTTAGTATTGACCATTTGACACCATCTAATCCACTGTTTCAACACTAATTATCTGCTCTGAGACCTAAAAATGGTCTCAGTCATTAGGCAAACATCAACATAATTATTTCTGATTAGTCATCTTTATTCAAGGGCTTGTATACTGCATTTCATAACTCTTCATTATAAATAACTAACATGATTAGCAAGTTAACACTATATTATTTAGTATTGCAGACAAAAGCTTTTCTTCTGAATTGCCACAGTATGGAGAATCCAAAACTCGGGGCTCTTCCAAAACTGATTTAAAATTTCATGCAATTAAAAGTCAGCACCAGCTGCATGATTTTCATTTTGCCCTTAGACCTGTAAGGGATCCAGTCAGGTCTCACATCAACAAGAGATAAGATTTGCTTATTGATTTGCTGGATTTTACCTTCCGTTCTCTGTTTTTTGATCATTCTTGTAATTTGTGCTTTGGTTTACCTTTGAATTGCCTCGTTTTGTGCTCCTTTGTTTTTTTTTTGTACTGCGGTGCATTTTGGGATAATAAATCTTTTATTTATATAGGTTGTATATTGGTCCTTTGGTTACTAGCCAGGATTTGATGATTTTCCCTGCTGTAGTGGGCATTTCTAAGGTATTTTGGGACTTTGCTTTCTTGAAAGGCCTAATGCAATTTTGGTGTATCTGAAGCACAACAGTATCGTGCTGTGCCTCCTTTGGTCTCCAAACGACATGAATTTGAGCATGAGTTCTACGAGATGTACCGTATTGTTCAGGAACATTGTACCATGTGAACATGATTGTGTTGCACAGTTGCTACACACTGAACAGCCATGCAGCCTTGATGTAAATATCCTTTTTTCACTTCATTCCAAAGATGCATGATTAGCTTGAGATACGGGTATTTCGCAGGTCATCTGCGTTTTGCAGGAATCTTACTGCCATGTTCCAGCACCCACTCAATGGCGTAATGGGCCTTGTGACGTAGTTTAATATTATGCTGTAATTGTCCATCCAGGTATGGATCAACTGTGGCTATGAAGGGATGAACTTGGTGATCAGCAATGTTTAATTTTGCCTTGGAATCCAGATGATCTTTAGTGGGCATTAGGGGTATTGGTGTGTACCAGGAAACTATTCCCCACAATAATCACACTGCCACAACCACCTTATACTGTTGATTCCAAAAAGGATATCTCCATAGAGTGATCTTGCTTGTGCCAAATTCTGATTTCTCCATCAGCATGATGCAAAATGAATCAGGATTCATGCAGTCAATCAACTTCTTTTTTTCAAAGATATGTACCTTCTCTCCATTTTTAACAATTTTGCAACCAGTTGTGTGATATTTTGATTGTTTTATTTTCAGATTCATCATTTAAGAGTGCTGATGAACCCACATGTCAAAAATATCACTAATGAAATAAAAAAGTATATATACAAGTAATGTTTTGCTCTAAAAAGTTTTATAATTCATGACTACACAAAGAACATGTGAGGGTTTGTAGCTACATTATAGACCCTGCATTCAAATTTTTGGATAGTTTTTACTTAAATTGCCTCAGGTATATGTTACTAGAGAATGTCCTCCAACAAACTTATAATGTTACCTTAGAAATGGTAACCTATTATAAATATGAGAGACTGCAGTGAGGTAAATATTTTTATGTAAGCAATAAGAGAGATGAGAAATCTGTACTGTAATGAATGACTGTATTAATTTTGTCATCCAGAAAGTACTAGCCTCACTGCATTACATACTCTTTTTTTCTAAAAACCTTGGAATCTGTTGAAAACAGAGAAGACTGGGTATTCATTATCAGATCATCTTTATGTTCTCTATAGCCTCCAAAACAATAGGCGCACATTGAACTTGAGCACCCCGAGTAATAGTAATGAGCACAGGTGAAGTGTGATTGGAAACTGAAAACAGTTATTTTACCCTTGTCAAGGTCTGAACCTCATGGGCAGTATTGATTGTGTTTCATGCATACTGATCACTTGATGTATCAATCACCAGCATTTCTCTGGAGAGCCAGTAGCAGGTCTGTTGTCAATTTCTATTATCAGTCCTAGGCTCAATGGATAGTTTAGACTGATGAGTCAAGGATGGCTTGTGACCTTTAAAGTGTGCCACTTGCCTCCTTACATCAAGGCATTTCTCATTTTTCCTTGCTTCTATTAGTCTTGCTCACCTGGTTTAAGGGAATTTTCTATACTGGAAAACATATTATATTGGAAATAGTTAAGTTTATAAATCTGTAAAAGCTCTCTTCTTTTGTTCTGAATTCAAACAAGGCACAGATAAACACTGACATGAAGAACATTTTTCCAGAGATTTTGAGTCTTAGTCAAGTGCCAGCCCAATAAACAAGCCTCCTGGTAACAACACACGTAAAACTGTACATTTCCTACTAGAGTGGCCCTAGTTTTGTTTTAGTAATAAACACTGAAACATACTTGTCTGTTCTTATTCATTTTTGTTTTTTACATCCATCATCCAACCCACTATATCCTAACTACAGGTTCACAGGGGTCTGCTGGAGCCAATCCCAGCCAACACAGGGTGCAAGGCAGGAAACAAACCCTGGGCAGGGCGCTAGCCCACCACAGGGCGCACACACACACACTCCAAGCACACACTAGGGACAATTTAGGATCGCCAATGCACCTAACCAGCATGTCTTTGGACTGTGGGAGGAAACCCACGCAGACACGGGGAGAACATGTAAACTCCATGCAGGGAGGTGAACCTGGGTCTCCTAACTGCAAAGCAGCAGCACTACCACTGCGCCACCGTGCCGTCCTTGTTTTTTACAGAATAAATTAAATTCCATACTTTATGCAAATCATCTAAAATTTAGAAGCATAAACATTATTTGATAAGGTCATAATTCTTAAACGAATTGCAGTCAATTGCTGGTGCAATTTTAATGAATTAGAAGTAAAGCAAACATCGTCTGGAAAATGTAAATGTTTTTGATTATTTTCATTTGCTATGTACACAAAATCATCTAGAAAAAGGGAGCAGTGGATAGCTGTGCAGCTACCCAGCTTCAGTGACCCTTAGGGAAATTTCTGTTCATAAGAATTTAAGATGTTTGACAAACAAGATGACACCATTCAAACTTGCTTTATTAGCTTACAGATATTTCTAGTATCTCATCCAGACACTTTTTAAAATTTTTCAGACTTTTATTCCAAATTCCCAAAGATGCGCTTCATGGAATTTGGTGTTTGACTTGCAGAGTCAAAAAAATAGTTAGGGTGGAAGCCCAGCCACCCCATTTAATTGCAAGGCAACAGGAAAGTCAAAGAACATTCAAAGAATTAAACAGGTGCTTTGGGAGCTAAAACACAAGTACCTCTTAATCAGCGTTTCCACAATAAGTGATCTGACTGGAAGCTCTGTCCTGTTGAAGGCTCCGATCACAAGTGAGACGCCTCCTTCTTGGGAAGGACACTTTAATATGGTCCAGAGCGCAAGGGGCGGAACTTTCAGAGGCAAAGGGGGCGCAGTCATTCAGCCTCCCTTGGGAACATAGCCTCCTTTGATTAAGACTGAAGAGGGTTTTATTCCCTTAGTGCCATCTTTGAGACATTCTTTATGGAGTTCCAGAAGTATAATGCTATCTTTTTTGTTCCTCCTATCCCTTTTTGTCTTTTATTTACTGGCTACTCTGTGTGTTGTATTTTTCATTGCTCCATCTATTTCATATCCTGACATTTTGTACATGGTGAATTTCTGCACCTTAGAACACGTTAGTGTTAGGGGTAACTCTGGAGTGGTGAAGAAAGCCCTTATCATGGTTGCTTTATGGTGCTCCAGCCTCAAAGTTTTTTAGGATAACACCATTTGCTGTTTGGAACATCCTTTCAATAAAAACAAATAAAGTGTGTGTAAAAGCAGCACAACTTTATTTTTTTTGTACCAGTTCATTTATGACAAGTAAGACAAACCTTTTAATCCAGCGATGCACTTCTTTGCTCTTATCTGCACATCTCCTAAAGTTATGTTTTATTCTAGCATAGTAACTATAACAGTAAAGAATAATCCAGAAGCAGTCTCATTTTATTTGCCTTTTAACTTCTTCTGAACATTGGCTAGACAATAAGAATATGAATCCCTACAACTATTTCAGCATTTACTTCCTGTTGATTATATTTGCCTTTATTATATCTTGCCTGCATGTATCACTTTGTCCTTGCTCTTCTTATGTCTTTATGTTTTATTTGGAAACTCTGTTTTTTTTCTCACATTCCAAAGATGCACATTTCAGGTTTATTACTACCTCTATATGAGACCAATAAGAATTAGTATGAGTGTTACATGTGATTGGCTGATGTCATATCCAGGGCTCGATCCTTGCTTGTGGCCAGTGCTTCTGCCTTATTGTTTGGCTGTTTGTTAGCCTATTACAAGCTGGCTTACAAAGTTGGAAATACTTAGCTTCTTATTAGAAGTTTTATCTGTTGTCCTTAAAATGAGTGTCTATTTCACTGAAATGAAATTGCAGTTTTCAGCTGGTGACCAAATTTCCTATAGACAATGCAATCAACAAACCAAAATATAAATATCTTTAATAATAATAATCTTTAATCATTATCATTGAATGGACCTGCTTAATTTAATTTTAGCTTGTACAAAGGGCAGCCAATGCCTTTCCAGACTGCATTGAATGCAAGAAGGAAACCATCCTGAACAGGACAGCATATCATTTTATGCCCTTTTATACTTTATAGTCGTTCACTTTTTATATTCTTTTTCTTTTCCTAAAATTAAGAACCATCTACTTTACTTACATTTCTGAGAGTCCGTATTGGCATAACTTTAGTTTGCAAAGAAGAAAGGACACTAAGAATTTCCACACCATACTTTGCATGTTAAAGTCTCCCAATACATCAGCATAAAGGTTCAGGGGCTTCTGTAGGGGTGAAGGCACATCTGCCAGGAGGAAGAGAGGCTGGGGTCTAGAGAGAGAGAAAGAACTGGTAAGACAGATGGACTGCTTTGGTGGGAAAGTGGGTGACCCGCCCCATCTGTCAGGCAGGAAGTCAAGACCTGTAGAAATGTGTCAAAAGCAGTAGAGATGTCGTTTTGTCTATTTATTCAGGTTTTTCCATTTTTTTCTCTGTGCTCATTCTTCCTTTCAGTTTTTTTTTTTAAGTAATGACACAGTTATTTTATACTTTGAAGCCGCCTTGGTGTTAATCTGAATTCCTATCACAGCTTTCTAATTACACATTGTCAAGGGACAAACAAGTGGAGGAGTACATAGAAAAAGTTGAAGAACTAACCAGGCCATCCCATTTAATGCTAAAGTCCAAAAAAAAAAAAACTGAAATAGCATCTCAATGAGGCAAGAACAGAAAATGCAACCTACAAGCTGCCTGGTTAACCCATTTGGTTTCTCGATCTTTAAGGCTCTCTCAAGCTGATGTGTCTCAGGGATGTTCAACGTGCAGGAGGACTGCTTCTCAACTGATGCCAGGGATGTCAGTATTTATGAGGCTTGACCATGGTCTCATGGCCTGGAATCCCTGCAGATTTTATTTTTTTTCTCCGGCCGTCTGGAGTTTTTTTGTTTTTTCTGTCCCCCCTGGCCATTGGACCTTACTCTTATTCTATGTTAATTAATGTTGACTTATTTTATTTTCTTACTGTGTCTCTTATTTTTCTATTCTTCATTATGTAAAGCACTTTGAGCTACATTGTTTTGTATGAAAATGTGCTATATAAATAAATGTTGTTGTTGTTGTTGTTGACCAGAAGGGCTGGGGTTTCTGGGAGTGTTGTGGGCAGTTGCCCTCACTGAGTGTTTCCTCTGTACCATAGAAGGAAAAAGAGATAATAAAGTTAGCGACTGCATCCTGGGGAAAGACTGCAAGGATCAGCACAATCCAATGGATGAACCTTAGACACCCGTGCATTACAACATTTACTGTACATTCACTGTGTACTCTGACAGGCAAAATTCTCTTTTATGAAAAGAGAAATCAATAAATGTTTATCCCACCAGAGTTATCAAGACCTGGTTCCTGCCTTGCACACAATGTATTTGGGTTGTGATTCAGCCTTGCACTGAATTTGATGGGTATGAGAAGACTATGTTTTACGTATATATATTGATACTGACTTGAAGGAAATGGTTCTCTTAAGGATAGTGAACTATCTGAAAGAAAAATGAATTAGTCAAAAATCCATTGGTTCATTTGGGACAATGAAAAGTTGGTCCCTGCCAAGGTACCCTATTTAATAATATAAAAAATAAAAGTGCTTAGCATAAAAACTCAAGAGAGACAATCTGGTCCAGAAGATGGCTACACTAGCCAGCAAAAGGTTGTTTCCCATAGGGAGAATCTGTTCTCTCACATAATACTTCCAACAATGAACAGTCACTTCTGAGTGTCAGAGTGCTCCTTAAGTAGGGGAAGAACCAGGTGGAAATGATTTCATAATTCTTCCAAGGTGTCCTCTTCCATTCTAAGAGAGAGAAGTTAAAAAGAGAAAGGAAGTTAATGATTTTTTGAGACCTTTAATATTGCCATTTGTTACCTGAACAGAGCCTTCAAAATGCTCCTGTAGCTTGCATGTATGTATGCAATGTAAGTGGTATCATGGTGATGCAACAGCACTGCTTCATTGATCCTTGGTCTTTGACTCAGGTCCCATACCATGTCATTACATATTGTCCAAGTGATGTGTGGGTTTTCCTCCCATATCCCCAAACAGTTCAGTTACCTGTAGATTTAAAATTTTGACCTGTACTGGTGTGTGCTTAAATTGACTCTGCAGTGGACTCACATCTTGTCCATTGTTGTTCCCTGCCTTGTGTCTGATGGTGCTGGGTTAGGATTTAGGTCCTGTTGTCCTGAAATGGATTAAATGGGTTTGACATTGTTACAGAAGACAGATTCAAATCTATAAGACCTTCCTGGCATAACAGTGAATATTATACTGATCTTTTCCATTGACACATGTGGCATAAATATGCACCTTTGGATTGGTTAAGCCATATCATATAGGCCTTACATGATTAATTTCAGCAAAGTAAACAACTTTCTCATTGCTCTAGATAGTAACAGGCAGCTGGGAATAAAGACACTGTAATGAAAAATACAGAAGGGAATATTCCTATGTAATATTCAGTGGTGTATTAGTTCAACTGCAATATCAATAAATATTACCTGAACTTTCCTTGTTACTTTTTGTTTGTTTGTTTGTTTGTTTTTTCTGAAGACCCCCATATTTTACATCTGCTGATATGTGATCTATAAATACATTTCTGAGTGGGTTAAGTTACCTTCTTTGTGTTACTATGGTGTAATAACAAAGTCAGACCAGGTAACGAAATAAGAAATCATGCTGGGAAATGGACGGCACGGTGGCGCAGTGGTAGCGCTGCTGCCTCGCAGTTAGGAGACCCGGGTCCTCCCTGTGTGGAGTTTGCATGTTGTCTGCGTGGGTTTCCTCTGGGCGCTCTGGTTTCCTCCCACAGTCCAAAGACATGCAGGTTAGGTGTATTGGCGATTCTACATTGGCCCTAGTGTGTGTTTGTGTGTGTCCTGCGGTGGGTTGGCACCCTGCCCGGGATTGGATTCCTGCCTTGTGCCCTGGGATTGGCTCCAGCAGACCTCTGTGACCCTGTGTTCGGATTCAGCAGATTGGAAAATGGATAGATGCTGGCAAATGGGTATAAAGGGAATTAAGAATAGCACTTTTTTTTTTGTCTCTCAGCTTAGGCAATCTATGGATACATTCATTTCAAGCATCCACTGACTCCTACTCACTCTGCAGGAAATCCAAACACACATTCACTCAAATAAAATACTTCTTTCATTTCACTGTGCCATAGGTTTATCTTCCAGTAAAAGTACTGTTTTCTTTGTAACAACTAGTAAACAATTGTGCCAGACATCAGCATATCTATCTATCTATCTATCTATCTATCTATCTATCTATCTATCTATCTGTCTGTCTGTCTGTCTGTCTGTCTGTCTGTCTGTCTGTCTGTTCTTCCATACAAGGGCAGTGCCCAAGTGTGTAGAATAATATTTTGTTACATGTCTGTATTTAATGAAATGTGACAAGTTAGGAAATACGTTTCACCCATCCTTTTGAATCAGTGCCCTTCCAATCAACTGGTTAGGAGTAGCTTTTTACTACAGAGAAGCACAATTATGCTAGGGGGTGTACCTACATATTGTGCCACAGTAAGTCAATTATCTGTTATTTTTTGTTGATTTTTTAATTGTCAACCACAATTTTTGATTTTTACTTTCCATATGTTCACATACATTAAAACATGAACAGTGTTCATGAGGTGTGTTTACTGTCTCATATAACAATATATCTTACTAGTTTGTTTTTATTTCAGATTGTTATTTTTGACTTTGACAATAATGCTTAGATCCAGTCCAAATGATACTTTAAACATGCCCAGTAAGGGCATAACTACAAACGATTATGATCAACTTGATTTGATCCCCTGTTGTTTCTGATCCCAACAAGTCTTTCTTCTTGCCCCTTAGCTTGTGGGGTTCGGTTATATACTACAATGCCACAATATTGAAGAAAAGAGCACATGGTGAGGTCTGACACTGCTTGGAATGCAAGCATGTAATACATAATGAACTGTTTACCTTTTAAATATATCAGTCATCTCCATGATGAAGTGTATTCACACCATATCTCACTTACAGATATGTATGATATGCCTTTGGGACAGGTCTGTTTGATCAGAATAATCTTACTTGAAAACCCTAAAATGTTGCCGTTTGTCACATTTAAGTCTAAGTTGTCTTCATTCAACACCATTTTTATCATTTTTTTGCTATATATCCATTTTTAACAAATGTCCTGGATTCTTTTTAGATGGGTAGAAGATTTTTATTTTTAATAGATAAAAGTAAAAGAATATATTAACACCATCATTATGATTATCAGGTCTACCTCCTGGGAGTATGTTTTAAAATAGCATGTGTGCTACATTATAATTGTAGCTGTCATTGTCTGTGAATGTTATCATTACAGTGAATCCAATGTCAACATAGTCTGCATTGACTAAATAAGTAAAGTAAATGTTGTGTGCTGTATAATCATGTTCCTCATGCCTTATAAATTAAGAATTAAAAATTTAAATGTTTTTTGTAGACCCCACTACTGTTTTTAATAAGGGTTCAAGAGCTTTAAGCATGGGTACAACATTACATAAAATATTATATTTTTAAAACTACATAATGTATATTAAATTACTTTCCATAGTGTCCTTTACAATCAAGATTCCACAAAATGCTTTACATTATGACCAATAATTATATATATTATAACCAATCATAAGACAATATAAGAATACCAAACATACAATACTTCCATTGACAGGCTCTCACAAGCGTGACCATATCTTATCAATGCTGACCTCACTTCATTGGCTTTCCGTCCACTACAGAATTGATTTTAAAATCTTGTTGCTTATTTTTAAATGTTTGAATGGAATGGCCCCTTCTTACCTTCTGGAGCTCCTTCATGTTTACACGGGAACGAGAGCTCTGTGGTTTACTAGCCAGATGCTCTTAGTGGTGCTGAGGTCAAGGTTGAAGCAAAGGGGGGATTAGGCTTTTGCAGTGGTTGCTCCCTCTCTTCATTATATTAGGTCTGCCCCAAAATTACTTACTTTTATCCATCCATCCATCCATTATCCAACCTGCTATATCCTAACTACAGGGTCACGGGGGTCTGCTGGAGCCAGTCCCAGCCAACACAGGGCGCAAGGCAGGAAACAAACCCCGGGCAGGGCGTCAGCCCACCGCAGTACTTACTTCTAGGTTTTCATTAAAGACACTTCTTTTCTCTCTCCTTTGACCCCGATTGTATATGTTGGTTCGTGTACATTCATGATTGCAAGTGTGTATGTGAGTGGGAGTGTTTTTTATGTATATCTTTTATGGTTTGTCATGATTATAGTTTAGTTATGTGTATATATACAGTATTTTAATTGTTTCTTTTAGCTTATTTTGTTCAACACTTTGGTTCAGTTTAGGCTGTTTTTAATGTGCTTTGTAAATAATGTTTGACTTGTCTTGAGATCTATTTTCTAATTTTACTCATATAGTCATACTTTAGGGCTGTTTGAAACCAAAGACTGCGTAGGTAAAAATAGAAATAATAAATTAACCTGCATTGGAAAAAACACCAATCCTTGGTAGGACACAATCAGAAGCATCTAGTAACACATTCATGCCAAGTGGGACAGACCTTTCTTGGGACAAAGGATCAAGACCCAATGAAAACCTATGGAAATGTGAAGAAAAAATGCTTCATTAGGATGTTCCAACACATAATCAAATCAATATATCCTATTGTGGAATACGGTAACATACAGTGGTGTGAAAAACTATTTGCCCCCTTCCTGATTTCTTATTCTTTTGCATGTTTGTCACACAAAATGTTTCTGATCATCAAACACATGTAACCATTAGTCAAATATAACACAAGTAAACACAAAATGCAGTTTTTAAATGATGGTTTTTATTATTTAGGGAGAAAAAAAATCCAAACCTAGATGGCCCTGTGTGAAAAAGTAATTGCCCCCTTGTTAAAAAATAACCTAACTGTGGTGTATCACACCTGAGTTCAATTTCCGTAGCCACCCCCAGGCCTGATTACTGCCACACCTGTTTCAATCAAGAAATCACTTAAATAGAAGCTGCCTGACACAGAGAAGTAGACCAAAAGCACCTCAAAAGCTAGACATCATGCCAAGATCCAAAGAAATTCAGGAACAAATGAGAACAGAAGTAATTGAGATCTATCAGTCTGGTAAAGGTTATAAAGCCATTTCTAAAGCTTTGGGACTCCAGCGAACCACAGTGAGAGCCATTATCCACAAATGGCAAAAACATGGAACAGTGGTGAACCTTCCCAGGAGTGGCCGGCTGACCAAAATTACCCCAAGAGCGCAGAGACGACTCATCCGAGAGGTCACAAAAGACCCCAGGACAACGTCTAAAGAACTGCAGGCCTCACTTGCCTCAATTAAGGTCAGTGTTCACGACTCCACCATAAGAAAGAGACTGGGCAAAAACGGCCTGCATGGCAGATTTCCAAGACGCAAACCACTGTTAAGCAAAAAGAACATTAGGGCTCGTCTCAATTTTGCTAAGAAACATCTCAATGATTGCCAAGACTTTTGGGAAAATACCTTGTGGACTGATGAGACAAAAGTTGAACTTTTTGGAAGGCAAATGTCCCGTTACATCTGGCGTAAAAGGAACACAGCATTTCAGAAAAAGAACATCATACCAACAGTAAAATATGGTGGTGGTAGTGTGATGGTCTGGGGTTGTTTTGCTGCTTCAGGACCTGGAAGGCTTGCTGTGATAGATGGAACCATGAATTCTACTGTCTACCAAAAAATCCTGAAGGAGAATGTCCGGCCATCTGTTCGTCAACTCAAGCTGAAGCGATCTTGGGTGCTGCAACAGGACAATGACCCAAAACACACCAGCAAATCCACCTCTGAATGGCTGAAGAAAAACAAAATGAAGACTTTGGAGTGGCCTAGTCAAAGTCCTGACCTGAATCCAATTGAGATGCTATGGCATGACCTTAAAAAGGCGGTTCATGCTAGAAAACCCTCAAATAAAGCTGAATTACAACAATTCTGCAAAGATGAGTGGGCCAAAATTCCTCCAGAGCGCTGTAAAAGACTCATTGCAAGTTATCGCAAACGCTTGATTGCAGTTATTGCTGCTAAGGGTGGCCCAACCAGTTATTAGGTTCAGGGGGCGATTACTTTTTCACACAGGGCCATGTAGGTTTGGATTTTTTTTTCTCCCTAAATAATAAAAACCATCATTTAAAAACTGCATTTTGTGTTTACTTGTGTTATATTTGACTAATGGTTATATGTGTTTGATGATCAGAAACATTTTGTGTGACAAACATGCAAAAGAATAAGAAATCAGGAAGGGGGCAAATAGTTTTTCACACCACTGTATACACTCAGTGTCCAGTGTTTAAGGTACACGTATCTAGTGTTACCCTATTAATACATCAACCAGCATTCTTTGAGTTATTCATTCAACACATTCACACAGAGATTATGGCCCAGCTTGACTTTATAGCAACATAAAGTTTATTCAGATTTTAGCAATAAATTTGTGAATCTCTTATCTCATCCTATCACAAAGGTGTTCTGCTGGATTGAGATCTGGTCCTGATAGTAAAGTGAAGGCGCTGTCATGTTTGTGGAACCAGCTTGAGATGATGTACAGTATGCTTGGTGGGATAGCATATTGTCAAAACATCCATTTCATATAGGTTAGATTATGGCCATAAATGGAAGAGCAAGGTGAAAAATAAGAAAGCATTCCCAATACTGTTACACTACTACAACAAGCCATACAACTTGGACACATGGCAGGATGGTTCACTAACTCATTAGATTCTGACCCTGCCTTTCACATGTTCATACAGAAATTAAGATTTGTTGAACCATGCAACATTTTTCCAATGTTCAGTATCCAACTGTAGCGTTCTAATTCTGTAGATGAAAAGAGCATAGTCATTTGATTCAGGGTTCAATGTGTTGTACATTCAGTGTTGCCCTTCTGCACGACATTGTTGTAAAAAGCTGTTAGTTGAGTGTCTGTCCCCATACTGTTAGCATGAATGTCCCTAGTAGTTGTCCCTCCTTCCTCTCTCACTTACAAGGTTTTATTTTGTCCCCCAAAATTGGCACTCACTGAATTTTTTTGGCTTTTTGCACCATTCTCTATGAACTCTAGAGCAGGGGTGATCAAGTACAGTGCAGTATGGCCACAATAGCTAAAGGTTTTCCTTCAAACCATTAAAAGCTGATCATAACTGATAATGAAACCTGGTAATTAATTATATTTATTGTTGGTGCTTTCATTCTGTCAAAAGAAATCATTATCAAATTGTAAATTTTCATTTTCCGAGAACATTATCCATATGTTCGGGGACATAAATACATTTTTTACTTCCTGGTCCTCTCCTTTCCTCTCTCATTTGTTTCTAAATATTTTATTAACACAAATATTTCATGATCCTTATTCATATGTTCAAGTTAGACTAATTTAATTGGAGAACTGGTGGTTCCTTTGTCATTTGCATCTCATACTTAACTGGCATCTGATTAAGAAAACTGGAAGCAAATAAAACCAAAATATTGTTGTTTAAAACTAAAATAAATAATTAAATGTTCTAAATTGTAACAACAAGCTAAATAAAAAATCAGTATTGAATGGTCCATACAGTACTTTAGTGATACAGCAGGAAATCACTCAGTAGAAGATTTAACAATACATTATACTTGATTGTACTGTGCCATAATATATAATTAACTACATTAACTTATATGATATTTATCCATCCTTCCATTATCCAACCCGCTATATCCTAACTACAGGGTCACGGGGGTCTGCCAGAGCCAATCCCAGCCAACACAGGGCGCAAGGCAGGAAACAAACCCCGGGCAGGGCGTCAGCCCACTTCAGGACGCACACACACACACACACCAAGCACACACTAGGGACAATTTAGAATCGCCAATGCACCTAACCTAAGCACCTAGAGAAAACCCATGCAGACACGGGGAGAACATGCAAACTCCACGCAGGGAGGACCCAGGGAGTGAACCCGGGTCTCCTAACTGCAAGGCAGCAGCACTACCCACTGCACCACCATGCTGCCCACGTGATATTTGTTATGTACACAAATATTGCAGAGTAAAATTAACATGAAACCAAATGAAGACAACTTAATATTTAAGTTAATACTAAACACATTGGGTCAAATGAAATAAACAAGTTTGAAAGACAGACAGACAAACTGGTCCGGGTGTGTGTGTCTCTGTTTGTTCAATTCTTTCTCTTAATCATCCAGAAAACAAGCTGCAGGCTACCTTCACTTATACATTTCTTTGATTGTGTGTGTGTGTGTGTGTGTGTGTGTGTGTATGTGTGCACTTGTGTGTGCCTCTGTGTGTACGTACGTGCATATTAATAAATTATGTACTCTATCTCTAAAACTAGCTCATGCAAAACTTTTCAAAATTAGTAGACCTGGGGCCTCATTTAAAAAAAACTTTGTTTGCATGGTTTTGAGTATGAAAATACATGTACACCAAAAAACTGAAAAATGCATATGGCAAAAAAAAATAAAATAAAATCAGATGTATAATCCTGGCCTATGCACATTTCTATGCAATTTACCCTTTGCAAGTTACAATTACCTTGTAAATGTGCGTTTGTGAGCACACCTCAAATCCAGCTCGGTTTCACCCTGACAAAACCATATACAGTCAGAACCATGCTAATCAACCTCATACATGTGCAATCATGATGCTGTGCAACTTCATTGGCTGAAAGTGCAGCCACATGACACATCCAATAGTGTGAGATGAACGTTCTTATGTCAAAATTAGAGGCACGTAAAGAACTTTTATTTGGTGGTCTAAGTGCGGGTGTCAGCAACAAGCGCAAAAATGTTGAATGGCAATATGTTACTTCTGCTGTAAATTTCATGAGCCACACCTGAAATAAAGAAAAATAAATGGTGACGGAGAGGATAGCTAGTCACCGGCAGAATGTGCATGTGAAGAAATCTGTGAATGGCATTTGTAATTGGAGCTGTCTTTTTGTGTGGCATTATGCCAGAACAGACCTGATGATTGTCAGTCTTCTCTTGGCATCACAGATGGCTTGCATGTTATTAGAATATAACTGCTTATGGCTAACAAAATCAACTTCATTCTCGCTAGGTGGCCATATTGCAATAACAGTGTATTAAAGTGCTTCAATTACGTAAGGAAAATGGACACTGGTACAAGATGCCTTTTTATTTTGGTAACAGCATGTTATTTTATATGTATATAAACCCACAGCATACGAAATTAGGGTGTAAACTGACGAAAAAATAAAAACAAAACAGTTCTTCAGTGCGATAATGCAGCTTTGGTCCTCTTGAAAGGGAACTAGAATATAGTATATGCATCATATTGATCACATTTAAGCATTAATATGTTTTGTCATGTCAACGCACATTATAATAACAGCTCGGTGATATGAATTATTATGTATGTGCGTGTGAATCATCAGTTATCTGATTTGGTTGCATTTCTGTAATTTATCAAGGGTGTTGTCATTTCCCAATTTCTGCAAAATGTTGTGTATGCATGTTTTTTTTTTTTTTTTATAAATCCTGATGTTTGTGTGAGAAGTTTGGTACGCACATTTAGAGTATCTTTTTGTTGCGTAGGCAAACTTTATAAATGAGGCCACTGGTCTTATGACTAAATAGAACAGACTGAAAAAAATCCTGGTTAAATTAAACTATTTCTATGGCAATTTCCGTTGGACATAGGTCAAATCCCATTTTGAAGGATATGGGGATAAGCACAGGACCATACTGGACCAAAAACAATAGGCATAGATAGATAGATAGATAGATAGATAGATAGATAGATAGATAGATAGATAGATAGATAGATACTTTATTAATCCCAAGGGGAAATTCACATAATCCAGCAGCAGTATACTGATACAATAAAAAAAAACAATATTAAATTAAATAGTAATAAAAATGAAAAAAATAAAAATAAAAAAGCAGACAATAACTTTGAGTAATGTTAGCATTTACTCCCCCGGGTGCAGGGAGCCTGTAACAAAACAAACACAATGCAACATGTCTGAAAAAGATAGATCAATTATAGTTTTACGTAGGTTTCTGCACAAACACACACACATGCACACACCATGCTAAAATCAGCTTTTCTCAACATTTTGAAAATCAAAGAAACAGAAAACTTAAACTTAAATCATTACCAAATTTTTGACCCCATTATTAAACATCCATTTACATGAAAGTAATTAAGCCCAAAAAAGTATATTACTTTTAGCACCAAGTAAATGGGTTATAATTAAGAAACTGGTTGAAATAAAAACCTGCCACCACTCCTGTGCCGTAACTGAGGACCCCTGCTTTAGGGAATATATTGTGTGCAATTCACAGAACAGGAACTGTTAATGTTGCTACCACTTCTGGCACCAACAATCATAGCACAGTAAAAGTTGTTTAGAATGTGCATCTTGTCCATTCTAATGTGTGACTGAAAAGCAGCTCAACCTGTGGACCACATTTGTTTGTGGTACATAATGTGTTGTAGTCGCTTGTATGGAGGAGCGGACTATTTGTGTTAATGAGCAGAGGTACCTAATAAAAGTGACCACAGAATATATATTTATATCACTGAGTTATTGGTGACACAGTTACTACTTCATTCATTCAGTATCCAGTGTCTGCATCCTGAGCTCGGTCGTCACCCTAGTTGGGATTTACCATTCTCTCCATATCTGTGTGGGCTGCCCTTCCTCATTGCTAAAGATGTGTTTTAAATTAATTGACAGTTCTACATTTGCCCCACTGGGGGTGTTTGTGAGTGGGCTACAGTATGCAGTGGACTAGCACCCCATCCAATGATGGTCCCTTTCTTGCACACAATACTTTCAGGATATGCTGTGGCCCCAGTGACTTTGCATTGGGGGTTTGCGAATGTCACTTAGCTATAGCTGATGCCCATGTTGCTCCTGCAAAATCCTGCTGTTCCTGTATAATGGGTTGTGCCTTTTATTTTTATTATATAAACTAATCTACAAATAACAACCAATACTTTAAAAGCATTTCATAGCAATTTCAATTATTATTGATTATTATTGCAGTATTCATAGATTTAGCAAGCAAAAATCTTTTATGTAAAAATGACACAATGATTAAAAAGCAAACACACAAAGAAAGGAGAAATAAAAATTCACATTTTTGCACGTTTTGTTCTGGAAATCGTATACACAGGTTTACCATATGATGCTAACATTAGCTTTAGTATATTACATTAAGAGCCTTTAATACAGCAGGGAGTAAATCACTGTTGGATTTTTTCTCTAATACAAATGACTCTTTATTGCAAATTTCTGGAATGTGTTTATACTATCTTGTATGCGCAGAGCACTCTATCAAATAAATAGCATTCATCTCTATTAGTTGTTCCACTACACTATTGTTTTCTGGCAATTCAAGAGGTACAATGACAGTAATGGTGCAATTTATATGACGGTTTCAGCAAAGACTGAAGCGGCTGAAGAGATTTATTCACAAAAGGCACCAGCTGTGTCTTTCACAATAAGAAATAAGTCAGCTCCTTTCCTATTTAGCTGTGCAAGTTTCCTGAAGAAAGTGGACTAAACTGTCACATTTTACTTCATTATATGCTTATATATATTTATTTATTTTTTTACCTTACAGGGAAAATAATACTACAAGTTTGAAAAGATAATTGGGTACAACCAATGAAATGTAATCCAAACTGTGTAAGACTGTAATATTTGTAGGAAAAAAGCATAGCTACAGTATGTAGCCAAACTTCACTATGAATTCTTATGTTCTTTATTTGTATTCTAGATGTGCATTTTAAAAGTAACGTCATTCATTTTCTAACACACTCATTCATTTCAGGCCTAAAGGGGGATGCTACCTAACCTTACAGCACTAGATACAACAAAAACAACAATATTTATTTATATAGCACGTTTCCATACAGGCAATGTAGCTCAAAGTGTTTTACAAGATGTAAAAAAGAAATTTATCTGAAATGAAAAACAAATAAGATTTGGCAATTATATTAAAGAATAAACAATAAAGACAAAAGGTCATTTAGATGGCCAGGAGATCAGAAAACAAAACAAAAACATGAAATATACATTTCATGTATTTTATTTTTATATGAAATAATATGAAATAAAATAGAAAATAAAATCTGCAGGAGTTCCAAAGGCAAAAAGACCACCCAGCCCCCACTGGGCATTATCCCTAACATAAATGTTCATAAATCAGTCCTCTTTTATTTTCAGGCTTCACATGATAGCAATTAATGATGTTGGTCTTGTGGACAGCTGAGACATCCAACTTCAATCCTATCAACCAAGGGGGCTGTAGGCTGCCTTGATCAGGTAGTGGGGGTGGTGCAGGTCTCCACCACAGAAGTATCAGATAAAACAGTAGAGAATAGTACAGATTAGTAAAAGAATTGTGGATCCTTGAAGAATGTGATAATCCTATTCCAATATAGTCTATCAAGAATTACAACTAAAATGTAGCTACAAGAGAGCCCGATTAAAATAATGGGTTTTTACCAGATTTTTTTTTTAAATGATCCACAGTACTAGCCCGGAAGATTTGTATTGGTAAATTATTCCAGATTTTGGGTACATAACAGCAAAAGGCTGCCTCACCACTTCTTTTAAGTTTGGCTGTTGGAATTATAAGCAGACCTCAATTCGAAGATCTAAGGTTACGGCTTGGGGTAATGATAATAATAATTCTTTGCATTTATATAGCGCTTTTCTCACTACTCAAAGCGCTCAGCAATTTCAGGTTAATGGCCTTGCTCAAGGGCCTAACAGAGCAGAGTCCCCTTTGGCACTTACAGAATTCGAACCAGCAACTTTCCAATTGCCAGTGCAGATCCCTAGCCTCAGAGCCACCATTCTGAAATATAGGCCAGAGTGAGATTATTTAAGGCTTGGTAAACCATTAGTAGAGTTTTACCAATGTAACAACAACATTTATTTATGTAGCCCATTTTCATACAAATAATGTAGCTCAAAGTGCTTTATATGATGAAGAAAGAAAAAAAAAGACAAAATAAATAAGAATTAAATAAGAATTCTAATTAACATAGAATAAAAGTAAGGTCTGATGGCCTGGGAGGACAGTAAAAAAAAAAAAAAAACTCCAGACAGCTGGAGAAAAAAATAAAATATGCAGTGGGTCGTTTCAGGCCACGAGACTGCCCAGCCCCCAATAGGCATTCTACCTAACATAAACGACCTCAATCAGTCCTCATTGTATTCAGGGATGTCTCAGTGAGCTGTCACTATGTCCAGGATAAGTTTCTGTCCTGTTTCCAGCGTTGTCTGAAGAAACATAATTTCCCATAACCCTAAAACTGCTTTAAGGTGGCTTAGTTGATGGAGGCATGTAGATCAAAGACAAAACTAAATTTATCTAAATTAAGTTAACTGGGAGCTTTAAAATGGCCGGATACAGGGATCTGTGCAGAAAAGGACCCTGTTGTCCTGTCCATACTTGATTTTTGCTACGATCCTGAACTAGATAAATGGGGTGGAGAAAATGATTGAATGGATGAACAACAAAAAAATATCTGTAATAACACCATATATACACTCACCTAAAGGATTATTAGGAACACCTGTTCAATTTTTCATTAATGCAATTATCTAATCAACCAATCACATGGCAGTTGCTTCAATGCATTTAGGAGTGTGGTCCTGGTCAAGACAATCTCCTGAACTCCAAACTGAATGTCAGAATGGGAAAGAAAGGTGATTTAAGCAATTTTGAGCGTGGCATGGTTGTTGGTGCCAGACGGGCTGGTCTGAGTATTTCACAATCTGCTCAGTTACTGGGATTTTCACGCACAACCATTTCTAGGGTTTACAAAGAATGGTGTGAAAAGGGAAAAACATCCAGTATGCGGCAGTCCTGTGGGCGAAAATGCCTTGTTGATGCTAGAGGTCAGAGGAGAATGGGCCGACTGATTCAAGCTGATAGAATAGCAGCTTTGACTGAAATAACCACTCGTTACAACCGAGGTATGCAGCAAAGCATTTGTGAAGCCACAACACGCACAACCTTGAGGCGGATGGGCTACAACAGCAGAAGACCCCACCGGGTACCACTCATCTCCACTACAAATAGGAAAAAGAGGCTACAATTTGCACAAGCTCACCAAAATTGGACAGTTGAAGACTGGAAAAATGTTGCCTGGTCTGATGAGTCTCGATTTCTGTTGAGACATTCAAATGGTAGAGTCAGAATTTGGCGTAAACAGAATGAGAACATGGATCCATCATGCCTTGTTACCACTGTGCAGGCTGGTGGTGGTGGTGTAATGGTGTGGGGGATGTTTTCTTGGCACACTTTAGGCCCCTTAGTGCCAATTGGGCATCGTTTAAATGCCACGGGCTACCTGAGCATTGTTTCTGACCATGTCCATCCCTTCATGACCACCATGTACCCATCCTCTGATGGCTACTTCCAGCAGGATAATGCACCATGTCACAAAGCTTGAATCATTTCAAATTGGTTTCTTGAACATGACAATGGGTTCACTGTACTAAAATGACGCCCACAGTCACCAGATCTCAACCCAATAGAGCATCTTTGGGATGTGGTGGAACGGGAGCTTCATGCCCTGGATGTGCATCCCACAAATCTCCATCAACTGCAAGATGCTATCCTATCAATATGGGCCAACATTTCTAAAGAATGCTTTCAGCACCTTGTTGAATCAATGCCACGTAGAATTAAGGCAGTTCTGAAGGCGAAAGGGGGTCAAACACCGTATTAGTATGGTGTTCCTAATAATCCTTTAGGTGAGTGTACATACATATACTGTATATGAGTATAATTATAATGTTTTTACCAGCATTCAATAACCAATGTTATTTTTAAAAACTCATCGCAAAATACGAGGTGAGACACAAAAATAATGGGATTGGTAAAAAAAAAATATTTACTGATGAATTACAGCATTCTAAACATTGTCACCTTCTATATACTCCCCTCCTAATCTCTGCACCACTCCTTATCTTCCATTGATTGAAACAGTACTGGAAGTCTTCTTGCTTGAGGCTCTTCAATAGGCTTGCCTTTTTTGTCTTCACTTTATCAATTGAAGAAAAATGTGTTCCTTTCAGGTCAATTTTGATATTTGGAAACAAGTAAAAATCACATTTAGCTAAATTGTCAGTCAAAAACTGCTTTACGGAAAAAGCATTGTGCGCGGGAGCTTTGTCTTGTCTCGCTGTTTGATTTTTTCACCCAACACTATAGCAGCAACTTGTGTAGCGATTGTTGTGCAAATACTGACTGGGCTATTCACAGGATATACCTAGCCGGTTGGCAGTTTGAGAAGGCGTGTAGGAGGGGATATATAGTAGTTCTGTGATTCACATCTGGCTGACTTCCATACGGTTTCACCGGAAATCCCTAAGCCCAGTCCAGTTATTTTTATGTCTCACCTCGTATGTCTAAAGATTCTAAGATTCCAGTGAAAACATCACATGGAAGAGATTAAGGGATGTTTTAATTGTGTTATTATCATGTATCAATAGTAATATTGTCATGTGTAAAGAGTAAAAAAATATTCATTTGCACATAGAAAAGATAAATTACATTTCACTGCAGTATTTTTCCATCATAAATATCCAGAGAAAGTTTCTGTATTTCTGCAAAAAGCTTGTAATGTACAGTTTAGGCTAAGATGAGTTGAGCAACCCTTAAGCAGATCTAGAGATTTTGTTTTTTGTCCAAATTTCAGTTTTAAAAATCATCTGAACTTTTATTGCTCTTTTTGTACCTGATTATTTAATACTATATTTTTTTTTATTTTATACGGGCAAACTCTGTAATTCTTAAAGGAATACTTTACCCAAAAATGGTATTTTATATATATATTACTTATCCCATGTAGTTTTATAGTGATGGCCGAGAATTTTTTTTCTGATGTTTTCATGGACTTTTTATATTATTTTCTGTTGTACAGCATTGGACACAATAGAGGCCTTATTATATCAGAAGCTTTGTTATCTACATTTTGCATGAAGACATGACTTTAATGTTTTCTTGGTCTAATGTTTTGACTTTAAAGTTTTCTTGGTCATTAGACCAAGAAAACATTAAAGTCATGTCTTCATGCAAAATGTAG
>JANRMT010062814.1:45076065-45089659 GCA_026402145.1 Polypterus bichir lapradei
CATTAGACCAAGAAAACATTAAAGTCATGTCTTCATGCAAAATGTAGATAACAAAGCTTCTGATATAATAAGGCCTCTATTGTGTCCAATGCTGTACAACAGCAAATAATATAAAACTATATAAAAACTATATAAAACTACAAAATACATGGGGTAAGTAACCAAAAAAAAGTTAAGTTTGAGTGGGGTGTTTCTTTAACAGCCACCAGCATGAAGGATATGTTGTACTACATTTTGTATATTCTAATGTTGTTACAGTAAATGTTGATTCTGTATTTTAAGTAAAAATGGAGAATGAAATAAATGATCCATCATCAAAACTAATGGATATATGATTTTCCCCTCTTTTTTGCTTATGATGCACTGCTAATATGGACGTCTACAAAGGCTCAGGTGAGTGGTATTTATTCAATGTTACACAACAAAATTTACACTACTACTCCATTTTGTTAAAATTATTTCTTAATTCTTCTGCTATTTTTATTTTGAAATGGAACTCACCATGAATGAAATTCAACCTGCCTGTTTGCCCTTTGTCTACAGATGTAAAATGGATAAAAAATTAGCATAAAGTGTTTTTTAAAAATTTCAATATCATAGTATACATTACTTCTACAGAGTATTGTATCAACTGAAGAAAGATTCCATTATCATTTAAAATATTTAGCCTTAAGAAGAATTTTAAATATGTAGTCATATGTTACTTATTAATATAATTCAGCTATATTATTTTAAGTAACAGAAAGCAGTGTGTATAATTCACTCTGTCACCAACACTTTAATAAGGACTCATTTTGACACATCAGTAATAATATGTGGCAATTACAAGCATGTGACTTTGGAAGGAACAATGACAAACTTCCATCAGTTTGTGTCATGTTCCACTCAAGGAAATAGCAGGCTGGGCCTGCACTATTCAAACATTACAGATGCCTTTAAGAATGACCTTCTGGCACCTATAGGCAGATCTGCTCACAATCTGATTAATCTTATTCCCAGCTACAATCCTGTTATTAGAAGGTAACCTGATACCACCAGGGCAGTGAGGAAGTCCTGCCTCAAGGCTGAAATGACTCTGACTGACTGACAGCAAATGACTGAGTGGGAAATGATGCACAAGTTAATTGGGGATGATATTGAGGGACTCGGCTATCGAATTACAGATCGTATTAAGTTTTGTGTTAACACTATGGTTCCCTTAAAGACAGTGTATTGCTTTCCAAACAACAAGCCTTAAATTACTAAGAAGCTAAAAAGTCTGCTGATTGTGAAAAAGAGAGCATTCACATCTGCTGACAAAGAGGCTCTGAAGGACGCACAGCGAATGATAATAAAAAAGCTGAAGGAAGAAAAGGAAGCTTACAAAGCTAAAATAGAAAAGAAGCTCATTCAGAATAACATGAAATATGTCTCGAATGGACTGGACATAATTACTGGACCCAAGCAATCCATGGTTCAGGTGCTAGAAAGGGATGTGGACAAAGCTAACGCCCAGAATCATTTTTTTAATAGAGATACCATCCCACTGCCTCCCACACCATCCCTAATACATCAACAACACTTACCTCTTCAACTGCCCAGTGATGAGCAACCTCTGATCATCACTAAGGACCAAGTGAGGATACAACTGAGAAAGCTACACAGAGGAATATCCATGGGACCTGATGGTGTCAGTCCTCTAGTTTTTAAGGCCTAAATTTTGTGGTTACCTATGTCACCTATTCAGTCTGTCCCTGAGGCTTCAGAAGGTGCAGCTGCTGTGGAAAACATCCTCTTCCAAAGAAGACAGGTGCCTCTTCATTTAATGACTGCAGACCGGTGGCACTTATATCTCACATAATGAACACCTTTGAGAGGCTAGTCTTGGACTATTTCAGTCTTCTTGTATAAACCAGCTGGACTCACTATGGTTTGCCTATCAGACAAATATTGGAATGGAGGATGCAATTGTCTATCTGCTCCACAAAGCTTATACTAAGCTGGCAGCACTGTGAGGATTATGTTTTTTGAGTTCTCCAGTGCCTTTGATACCATTGTCTAGATTTGGGCCTGATGGGATTTCTGGGTTGTCTAGCTCTCTTTCCCAGGCTAAGCGGTGAAAGATGTGGAGGCAATGGTGACCTGTGCATCCTTTCATATTCACTCTGCAGTTCCAGATCTCTGGTCCTATCACCTGATGTTGAGACTTCAACAAGTTTGGTGACCTTTTGCAGCCCATTGTCTCACAGACTAGTATTTATTTAGCCTTTCAAAGAACCTCCTAGGGTGACACTCTCCCCACCTGAATATATGAGACCAGAAAGAAATAAGTATCTAAAGCAAATCAATATAAAAGCATTTAGCATATTTATTAAAGCACAAAGATAAAATACAAAGTTAAAAAATAATATAAAATATAAGTAATAGAAAAATGGTATTCTTACAGCAGTTTAGCGGTGATAACACTGATTCAGTTCTTCCTGTTTATCTTCAAGTTGATTTATCTATTTTACAAATTTCATTCCATTTTTATGAGAAAAAAAACTGCACAAAATTGTTTGATCTTCCTCTTTGTTACTTCACTTTTGCTCCACCCTGGACTTTCTCTCTGTAGATGATGTAACATAAACAATTTCTTTTTTGTAACTACTGACCCATCAAACACATGATAAACATATTAATTTCTTTGCATTGTTATTTAATTACTTCTGATTACATTTTGGAAGACTCAAGGATTGTGCTTCTGATATGGATGTGAGCAACAATGGCGCACCATAAGAGACAGCCCTGTCTCCTTTTCTCTGTACAACTCAGACTATAAATATAAAACCAGGTCACGTCACTTGCAGAAATTCTCAGGTGATTATGGGGTATATGAAAAAAAGCCAATGTGACAGAGTATAGGAATCAGGTGGATAATTTTGTTTTTTGGTACAGAAAGAATTGTCTGCATAGTAGCATCAACAAAGTCAAGGAACTGGTTATTGACCAAAGATCCTCTCTATCCGATCAGTGTTCAGCGAGTAGATGTAGAGGTAGTGCATTCCTAAAAGTACTTGGGGGTCCACATCAATGACAGGTTGGATTCCTCTCGTAACACAGAGTAATTAATTAAGAAAGAACAGAGTAGACTCTCTTTTTCTCAGGAGTCTGCATTCCTTTAATGTGAGTAATGACATCCTTTACATCTTCTACAAATATGTGATGGCCATTGCAGTTTTATATGCTGTTGTGTACTTGGTGCATTTTTTAGTTTTTTTTAAATGTGTTTCAATAAAAAGTCAAATTTCTTAATAGGGATAAAAAAGATCTATGTATCCATCTAATCATGTCACAGTCTAAAAAAGGAACAGCTAAGAATTAAACATACTGTAATATTTCTATGGTCATGCAAGTTTAAAAAGCATTTATTCCTTCTGCTCTTTTAGGCAAAAAAAATTCATCGTTATGACTAAATTTTGACATATTTATATTTTATAAAATATAATATTAGCTCAGTTTTTATGATTTTATAATAAACTATTTATAATAACAGGTATACTACCCTTGATTTGTATATTCGTCTTTTCAGTTTATTGTTGAGTTTACTGTTGAACATCATTTTATATTTCTGCATGGCAAATGATGGCAGTGTTACCAATAAACATTTAACAATATTTCATTTACATTAATCTGCAGTGTATCAAGGCAAATGAATAAAGGGCATAATTATTTTTATGCAGCTTGTGTCCTAATTTTTCAGTCAATTAGCAGCCATTAAGTTGTTCCATCAATTAAACCAAAATTCAATAATTTTTTAAGTCTAGTATTAAAATATAGTAACAAAAATCAACAGCATTTAAATGAGATTCTCTTGGCTGAACAAGTAATCTGAATACTAGGAAGGACAATGAGGCAGAAAAATGCATTTATGCAGTTCATTATTCAAAATCTGTTGAATGCTTGCATTGGAAACTGCTAAGATTGCTTCTGTCTAACCTGCCACATTAGTATAACATTCTGAAATGTACAGTACATAAAGCTGCTTCCTCACACGTCCACTGCATTCGAAATCCAGGCCCAGTCACTGGCAGTATGGAGTTTCAAATCCTCTGGATACTAAAACTTCATCTCCCATCCCAAAGCTGTGCATGCTACATTTAGTTGATTGGTCATACATTTTTTAGCAGGATCAAAAACTATGCACAGAATAAATAGTAAAATACATAGATAGATAGATAGATAGATAGATAGATAGATAGATAGATAGATAGATAGATAGATAGCCCGGCCACAGGCAGACACGACACCAATGTCCACAAAACACGTGTTTATTTACAAGTAATTACAATACAGTTCCACCGCCTCACTCACAACTATTCAGTCCTTTTCCTCTCTTTGGCCGCCTCCTCTCTCGCAAGCTCCATCTTCCTTCTCCCGATTCCGGCTCTCTGAATGGAGTGAGGTGACCCCTTTTATATCACCCCGGATGTGCTCCAGGTGCCCTGAGATGGTCTTCCGGCGGCACTTCCTGGTGTGACAGATGTACTATCCTCCAGGGCTCGGGAACCATCCAGGCGCATCCTGGGGGTGGCCACAAACCCCCACAGGGTTGAGCTTCCCAGCTCCATATCTGTGGTCCTTGATGGAAATCAGGGGGGCTGCCCTCTTGAGCCCAGGGGAGATATTGCCCATCTCCCAGTCTTTCCCTGCTCCAGGCGTTCCAGTGGGACAAGGTCCCTGGTCGTCTGCCACAATAGATAGATAGATAGATAGATAGATAGATAGATAGATAGATAGATAGATAGATAGATAGATAGATAGATAGATAGATAGATCTTTATTTGTCTTTTTGGGAGAAATATGGATTTTTGCAGACATTCGTCAAATAAATAAATAAACAGATAAATAAACAGCTAGATATGCACACTATGGTCTGAACTCACTCCAAAATGATAAATAAGGAAAACGTCTGAGTTGGCAGTCACATTTCCAGTAAGGCATAATGCAGACATATTGCTGTAGGTGTAAAGGAGCCCCAGTACTGTTGCTTGACACACTTCTGCTGAATAATTCCTTGGATAAAATATTCAGTTAGAGTGTGAGAGAGAGGATCTGCAGCATTGTTCATGATGGTGTTCAGTTTTGTTTTAATTCTCTCCTTCGGTACAACCTCCAGAGGGACCGGAGTGCATCCTATAACTGAGCTTGCCCTTTCAATTAGCCTGTTGATTCAGCTGGCGTCTGTTGAAGGGATGTTACCAGCCCAGCACACCACAGCTCAGAAAATCACACTGGCCATCACAAAATTGTATAAGATGTGAAGAATGCCACCAGCCACATTAAAAGAATGTGGTCTCCTATCAAATAAGAGCTTACTCTGCCCTTTCTTATTCAGTTACGTGTTCTGTGTTTTGAGACCACTCCAGCTGTTATTGAAGAGAACCCCCAAGTATTTGTAAGAGTTCCCCAGCTCTACATTCACTCCCTGTATAGTGACTGGACGTAGAGGCTTGTTGGTGCAGTGAAAGTAAATAACCAGTTTTGCTGATGTTATGTTAAAGACGATTCTTTCTGCACCAAACAATAAAGTTCTCCACCTTTCTCCAACTTTACTCTGTCTTATTCTCCTTACTAATACACCCCATAAGTGCATATTCATCTGAGAATTTCTGCATGTGACATGACCTGGTGTTACATTTACAGTCTGACGTGTACAGCATCAAAAGAAAAAGAGACAAGACTGTTGTTACAACTGTGGCACTCCAGTGATGCTCACATGTGTACCAGAAACACAGTTCTCGAGTCTCACCAACTGTGGTCTGTCCAACAGGTAGTCCATTATCGGATATGCCATAAGCTCATCCACCTGCATATCTCTGATCTTAACCCCTAACACTAATGGCTGGATGGTATTGAAGGCACACACAGTGCTGCCAGCTTTGTCCAGGTGAGAACAGGCCTTGTGCAGCAGATAGATAATTGCATTACCCACTCCAATCTTTTTTTTTAAAGGCAAACTACAGGTATTTTACCACAAGAGGACAGTACCACTGGCCTGTAGTTATTATATGAAGAGACACCTTCCTCTTTGCAACAGGAAAATTGCAGGTTGTTTTGCACAGCAGTGGCACTTTCTGGAGCCTTAGGGACAGACTGAATAGGTGACCATAGATACTACAAAATTTGTCAGGAGTGGCTTTAGAAACATGTGGACTGACTCCATTTGGTCTTCTGGCTTTTCCTCAGTTGCCTTCTTACTTAGTGTTCAGTTATAGACAGCCCATACTGGTGATCAGAGGTGGACTCATCACTGGCCGTTCCAGTTGAAGTGGTAGGAGTTGTTGATGTAGTAGGGATGGTGTGAGAGGACTGGTCCCTGGAAGAAGTTGGCAGTAGGACAGAAAATCTATTTAAAAAATTGTTTCAGGGTGTTAGCTTTGTCCACTCCTCTTCTAGCACCGAGCCCTGCTTGAGTCCAGTAATCCATGCCTTATCCATTCCAGACCTCTTTCATGTTATTCTAAGTGAGTTCCTTTTCTATTGTAGCTTTGGAAGCTTCTACTTTCTCACCGGACTTTTGAATGCCTTCTTTTTCACATCCAGCAGACCTTTTAGTTTTATAGTCATCCAAGGCTTGTTGTTTGGAAAGCAGAGTGTTGACACCAAAGTTAATATAGTCTGTGATGCAGTGACTGAGTCTCTCGATGTCATCCCTTTGTGACTCGCACATGATTTCCTAGTCTGCCATTTGGAAGCAGTCATTAAGAGCCATTTCAGCCTCCAGGCTCCACTTACTCACTATCCTGGTGTTAACAGGTTATCCTGCTTCTCTAAGTAAGAATTGCTCTTCATGCTTCATTCTTAGTGTGTAGCTTTGGGAAACTTTTTTTATTTGTATTAGTAACATCAATCCTGCGGTGGGTTGGCACCCTGCCCAGGATTGGTTCCTGCCTTGTGCCCTGTGTTGGTTGGGATTGGTTCCAGCAGACCCCCGTGACCCTGTGTTCGGATTCAGCGGGTTGGAAAATGGATGGATGGATGGATAGTAACATCAATGGTGCAATGCCTGTGACTAATGATTTAATATATAAACTATTATACTTAATAATTATAACATACAATGATTTCAAGTTATTAAATATATATGTTTAAAGAGGAACATGTTAATTAACCTTTAGAAATTAACCAGGTAATACTGTTTTGCGTAATATATGTAGGTGTATGAGGCAATCCCATGTTACAGCGAATGCAGTCAGAACATCTGGGTGACAGAGCCTTGGTCATCTTGTACAATCAACTCAATAGACAAAGTGCCGGATTGTGGGGAAGGAGTGCAAAGTAGGAAAGTAAAGTAAGTTTCTTTAAATTTTTTAATATTAAAAAATATATATTTTCAATTTGTTTCTTTATTGTCTTCAGTGCTGTTTTTTTGTGGCTTCGTTCATTCATTCATGTTTTAGTGGCGGAAGAGTCATTAACTCACCATGACTACAAAAG
Source organism: Polypterus bichir lapradei (assembly GCA_026402145.1). NCBI lineage: Eukaryota > Metazoa > Chordata > Cladistia > Polypteriformes > Polypteridae > Polypterus > Polypterus bichir. The sequence continues at coordinate 45,083,524 of JANRMT010062814.1, forward strand.
GTTACAAGTGAGTTTAGAAGTAAATGTTTGGTAAAATGTGTTCAAGGAGAATATAATTTAATTATCCTGTAAAACTATTAGTAGTTTTATAACAGATGCTGCATTTCTTGCCATTGTCTATACAACCAAATGTTATGAGAATATAAATATGTATGAAAATGGCCAATACATGTATTCCAATTGAATAAATATGAGTTCTCTGGATTGTATCATTAACCAAATTATGTGTTTCATTTTGCTGCTCCCGCTAGGCGTCGCCACAGTGGATCATCCTTTTCTATACCTTCCTGTCCTCTGCATCATGTTCTGTTACACCCGTCACCTGCATGTGTTCTCTCACCACATCAATAAAACCTTCTCTTACGCCTTCCTCTTTTCCTCTTGCCTGGCAGCTCTATCCTTAACATCCTTTTCCCAATATACCTAGCATCTCTCCTCTGCACATGTCCAAACCAACGTAATCTCGCCTTCCTGACTTTTTCTGCAAACCTTCCAACCTGAGTTGACCCTCTAATACACTAATTTCTAATCCTACCCATTCTTGTCACACCCAATGCAAATCTTAACATCTTTAACTCTGCCACCTTCAGTTCTGTCTCCTGTTTTTTGGTCAGTGCCACCGTCTCCAACCCATATAACATACTGTTGCTGGTCTCACTACCATCCTGCAGACCTTCCCTTTCACTCATACTGATACCCATCTGTCACAAATTACACCTGACACTCTTCTCCACCCATTCCACCCTGCCTGCACACTCTTTTTCACCTCTCTTCCACAATTCCCATTACTCTGTACTGTTGATCCCAAGTATTTATGCTCATCTACCTTCGACAACTCTACTTCTTGCATCCTCACCATTCCACTGACCTCCCTCTCATTTACACACATGTATTCTCTCTTGTTCCTACTGACCTTCATTTCTCTCCTCTCAATTGATCAATGACCACACTATAGAAGAAAAAAACAAGAGTTCTGCTGGTCATAACTCTAGGAACTGAAGTTACTATCCCTGATATATCAATATCTACTGTATGTTGCATTCTTCCCTCATTAGTATGGGTCTTGCAGTCAATGGTATGTGACGTTAGTTTACACCTATTAATATGGCCCACGTGAGTGAGTGTGCATGTGTGTGAAATAGTCAGAACATTTGGGTGACTGACTGACATTGTACCCAGGGTTTATTCCCACTTTGTACCTAGTGCTGCTGGTACACTTTAATGAAACAAACATGTTCTGAAAACGATCAGATGGGTGGATAAATGGATAAGTACAATTAACTAAAATTAGATTTAATAAGCAGATACTCAGAGCTGCAATTTTACTGCTTTGTTAGTAGAATGTTTGAAAAATTCTGATAAGAACATCTCATTCAGCCCAAGAAAGCTCACCAATCCTGTCCACTTAATTTCTCTAAAATGACATCAGTTGACATTTGAATGTTATCACTTGGTAATTTGTCCCAAGTGTCCATGATTCTCTGAGTGAGGAACAACTTTCCTAACATTTATGCAAAGTAAACTTAGCAGTACATTAGTGTCGTGGCTTACTTTGATGCCTCATGAAACATGCTTGCTAGATCTGAGTCCTGTTCCCAGCTATTGACTACGGGTAGTCTACTGTATACATGCTCCCCATATATGCATAAGTTCCCATCCAGGTACTATGGTTTTATCACCAAGAACATGCTAGTCAGGTTAATTGTGAAAGGGGCACCAGCTCTGCATATGTGAGTGGGTTCAGGAGTGGACTGGTGAGCTGTCAAGGGTTGTTCACCTCCTTGTGTCCAGTGCTGAATGGATAAACTCTGTTCCCTCTTAACTAGCTGAAGCATGTTTCAACGTGTTATGATTTTATAGACATTAAATCTATTAATGTACATATATACAAAATTACATGCTATTTAGTTGTTTTAATTATCTGAATGTTTAAAGCTTGTATAATTAAAAGGAAAACCCAAGTAATTTAATTTTTGAATTTGGCAGCCCATTTCAAAGTTTCCCCTTATTTTGTACTGTTCTCTTATCTTAGGATGGAATGTTTGGCATGTAAAGTAGCTTAAAGCTAGATCCAAATTCTTGTCATTTAAATAGCTCAGAATCAGTAATAATGTTTTTAGCAGACTAGCAATTTTGAATTCTGCAGTTTGTTAGTTGATATATTATACCTGCTGTGCTGTGATAAACTGACTGTAGTAATGGGCAGTGCCAGTGTTGCCAAGCTAACTTTCAGCAAAGACTTAGATTATGTAACTGAAGAAATATAGAAAAACATATACGTTAAACAAGGTAAACATATAAAATGTCTAACTAAATACAATAGCAGTGCACTTCTACCATATATTCTGCCATATTGCAATCCAATAACGTAGCAAAAATCAATAACACGTCATAACGCTAACATTCATTATCAAACAATTTGTACTACAATTGACTTCGACAAAATGGCATCTGAGTGACACATTGATGGCGCGGACAACACAGTAACGCAGGCGTTGATAGGACATGACAAGTCACGTGAGTGAGTTATGATGTGACGTCAAGACATGCTAAATATAGTTTAGTGATGCGAAGAGTTGATAATTTTTTCATTAACATCTACAAAACCATTAACTGATTTACACAAGAAATTGTATTACAAAAGAAATTTTAGTTTAAAAATTGTGTTAAAAGAATTACTGAATGGGATGAAAAAAACTAGATTCTAGAGTCAAAAATATAGAAACCTGGACAGAAACAGGAAAACATAGATCTACGTAGGAAAACATAGGAGTGGCCACACTGGCCAGTGCAGTCTGTCTTTTCCCATTCAAGCTTCCACTGTTGATGTTGTTCAGCAAGTCCGGAAAGGGCCATTTAACCTGTGTATGAATGTTCAAGAAGTATATCTTGAGATACTTCCAAGTCTTTGTTACTGTGTTCATCACATGAGCTTCAATAGAACTTCTAGTAGTGTATCAGGGATTTAATTTTTACAGCGTCACTTACTGTCATGCTGTTGGTACAAAACAATGGTGAGTGCATACGTGGAGCTAATAAATAGGTGATAAACTGTGCAGATAGTGTAAGCTTTTATTCAGTTATTTTGAATTATGTCAGAACTGAAAAACGCCTTCTATTAGGTGTTCAGACTAACACGTGCTGAAGCAGGATTCTCGAAAGTCATTCCCAAATGTCTTTGGCCTTTTTCCGCCTTTGTGTAAGTGTATTATATACAGGATATTACCATTTTGAAATGTCTGATGAATGGTACAAACAAACTGGGAATGGCTCTGGAGCCTGCAACCCAATTTGGATTAAATGGATCAAATGAGTGACTTAAGGGTTTTATGGTAATGGGACTTTATTAAGTTAGATCACTTGCATGTAAAATTGTAATGGAAGCAGAGAAAAGTAAAATTATGGATATGGAATATCCACACACCTGAACAACTTTTGTTTTGCATTAAAAGCAAATATTTCAAGAAAATTTGTACGCACTATTGTAGGTGCTTACCTGGACATTATTTAGTCTACAAAAAATACCGATAGCTAAGACACACACAATCTCCTAGTACAGGCGGAACAACTCCAAGCAAAGTATTCAGATGCTTTTGGGGTGGCAGAAGTTAATTAGGGAGATCAAAGACATTTCATACTCCTGGTTCTAAAGTTCTTTCAAAAAGTGACAGTCTGTGATGATATGAAAGCAAATCTAAAGTGAGCCTAGCGGTTCTTTATATAGACTCGGTTTGTTGTGCCTTTTTAAATATGGGCTTGTAAAAGTGAAACATGAAAAAGAACAACATTTAAGCACAAAAAATAAACTTTTATATATTCTGTAAGCCTTATACAGTATCTTACATAATCTATCCATCCATTTTCCAACCCGCTGAATCCGAACATAGGGTCACGGGGGTCTGCTGGAGCCAATCCCAGCCAACACAGGGCACAAGGCAGGAATCCAATCCCGGGCAGGGTGCCAACCCACCACAGTATCTTACATAATATATCTTATATATCATATTATATCTTATACAGCTCTGACTATTCAATTTCATATAAAAACCACAAATGATATAGCTGAAAAGCTGAGAGATGCTGGATATGTAGTAAGTGCCTGTCACCTCACAAGGGGGTATGGTCTAGCACCATTAGTAGAAAAGTCATGACAACAACATTGTTTTTCTGTTTTATTTGAGGTTAATGATGCTACGGGGACATTGCAATGTTTGAATAATAGATTGTTAAAATCATTTTACATACATTCTTCTGCCTATCAACTGTACACAACATGATTATAACCTGAAAGATCATTGAGGTACATTTACAGTTACTGCAGGTTGTGAGAGAATGAGGTGACAATGATAAAGACCTGGAGTACCAGCCTGGTCACCCCATATAACTGGTTTGCAGAAAACAAGGAAAAAATTAGCAAACAAGCGCAGAGACATCTTTACAGATGCAAGTTCAAAACAGAACTGATAAAGATGGCGGAGCTTCTAGTTTCAGCCCTTCCAGCAGGAAGATTGTGGATTCAGTTGGACAGACACGAGAAGTGATGTCAGAGATGTTATTGTCATCAATCATTTGGTCTACAGAGGAAGGAAGAGAAAAAGTCATTAGGACACAGACCAGCCCCTGGAGTGACGGTAGAATTACAGTCACTAGAGCCCTTTAGCTGCATGTGCACACATGTGATAAGGTTCTTTGATTTCATCGCAATTCACCTCAGTTTTAGACCAGAAGTTCACATCTGTTCGTATAGTTGTTTAAGCAAAGTGAATTGATTTTTAAATATCTGTAAAATATAATATGGTATTATTTGATTTATGTCAAATTCATTTTTGCTGCCTACAGGTGTACAAATATCACAAACGAGGGTCCGAGTATAATTGTGGATGATGCCTTGTGTGATCAAGAAGAAATGCCCTTAAGGGCACAGACCTGTTTTTTCCCATGTCCTGAAGACTGTGCAATGTCCAATTGGGGACCATGGAGCAGTTGCCCCCAGGTAAGTGCACTAGTTTAAAATGTCTCTGTATCCTAAAGTGCTAAGCAGTAATATCTGTAGGTGTCATAGGGCAGTGACTGTAGCCTCCCTTGTTGCCTGTACAGGGAACCAGTACAAACAGTCACAAGACTCTTTGTTGATTGGGCTACTTTAGTATAAAAGTAAATGTCATGCTGACTAGTAAACACCTGGCCACACAGTAGTTAGCACTGCTACCGGACATGCAGTGTGAAGTTGGAGTCATGCTGTGTCTGTAGTCTGCATGTTTTATCAGTTCAGTTAAAACCCATTCAGTTCTAAACTTGAAGTGTTACAGGTTCATGTTTGGCAGCTTATAGACAGGAGGTATTTCTGGACAGTGAGAAGTTATAAGGCTCTGCTTTATTTATATCACTTTAAATATCCATCCATCTATCCATTATCCAACCCGCTATATCCTAACGACAGGGTCACGGGGGTCTGCTGGAGCCAATCTCAGCCAATACAGGGCGCAAGGCAGGAAACAAACCCTGGGCAGGGTGCCAGCCCACCGCAGTCACTTTAAATATTTAAATCTTTATTGGCTGTGTTTTGCCAGATCATGACAATGTCAGAGGGTATGACAAGGATCTGATGCCAGACAAGACAGACCAGGCACCAGCATCTCATTGTCTGATTGATTTTTTGTGACACAAACTGGCATATTTCACTAGTCATTAGCAAAAAAGGTACAGATATTATTAGTGAAGTAAGTTAGTGTTTATGTTAGAGAAGTTTGCAAAAATACCGGAAAGTTCTGGTATGGCCTATTAAAATATATCTACATGAATATTTACTGTAGTAGTAGGGTGTTGTACCATGTTAGCCATTATGGATGCAATGAGAAGTCAAGCAAAATTAAACCTTTATTGGATAACTAAAAAGATTACCATATGCAAGCTTTCAAGGCAACTGAGTTTGCCTTCAAATTTTGCATATGGTAACCTTTTTAGTTAGCCAATAAAAGGTGTCATTTTGCTTGACTTCTCATTGCATGAATATTTACTGGATATTTTTATATACAGTGGTGCTTGAAAGTTTGTGAACCCTTTAGAATTTTCTATATTTCTGCATAAATATGACCTAAAACATCATCAGATTTTCACTCAAGTCCTAAAAGTAGAT
>JANRMT010062814.1:45090059-45125496 GCA_026402145.1 Polypterus bichir lapradei
ACAGGCCCAAACTATGATACTACCACCACCATGTTTCACAGATGGGATAACATAACACTTTTCATTTAAACCAAAAAGTTCTATTTTGGTCTCATCCGTTCACAAAACATTCTTCCAATAGCCTTCTGGTTTGTCCATGTGATCTTTAGCAAACTGCAGACGAGCAGCAATTTTTTTTTGGAGAGCAGTGGCCTTCTCCTTGCAACCCTGCCATGTACACCATTGTTGTTCAGTGTTCATCTGACGGTGGACTCATGAACATGAACATTAGCCAATGTGAGAGAGGCCTTTTAGTTGCTTAGAAGTTACCCTGGGGTCCTTTGTGACCTCGCCGACTATTACACGCCTTGCTCTTAGAGTGATCTTTCTTGGTCGACCACTCCTGGGGAGGGTAACAATGGTCTTGAATTTCCTCCATTTGTACACAATCTGTCTGACTATGGATTGGTGGAGTCCAAAGTCTTTAGAGATGGTTTTGTAACCTTTTCCAGCCTGATGAGCATCAACAACTCTTTTTCTGAGGTCCTCAGAAATCTTCTTTGTTCGTGCCATGATACACTTCCACAAACATTTTTTTGTGAAGAGCAGACTTTGATAGATCCCTGTTCTTTAAATAACACAGGGTGCCCACTCACACCTGATTGTCATCCCACTGATTGAAAACACCTGACTCGAATTTCACCTTCAAACTAACTGATCATCCTAGAGGTTCACATAGTTTTGCCACTCACAAATATGCAATATTCGATCATTTTCCTCAATAAATAAATGAGCAAGTATAATATTTTTGTCTCATTTGCTTAACTGGTTTCTCCTTATCTAATTTTAGGACTTGAGTGAAAATCTGATGATGTTTTAGGTCATATTTATGCAGAAATATAGAAAATTCTAAAGGGTTCACAAACTTTAAAGCACCACTGCACAATCACACACTGGATAATTATAATGTAGTAAGCACAACACTTAGAAGGTATAATATGATTAAGCACTTATATTATTTTAATTAAGCACTTGTTTTAACTTTGTGATTCTGCACCATATAAGACATTATTTTTAATCTCACCAATATACTTTAAGCACTGTTAAGCACTAAATTGCACTGAGCCTTAGACAGTTAAAACCCTGCAATGCACTGATATGCACCGTTTCTTACATGTCACTACTCCTCCAATATAAAATGGTGCCCTGAAAGCCGATGCCAAAGACTAGGTGCAGGATTAGTAATAAGGGGGCATGGTCAAAAAGGATAGGAGACAAAGATGGCAAAATGCCTTAAGGTGTTGACTATTACCATGTTGAAGTGGGCTTGACTGAAAGTTACAGGATGAAGATGGAAAAATGCCATATTAAGTGGTCTCCATTAATATAAGCAGGAGTGTCAAAGTATCTCATCCAAGTTAAGCTAAGTATAAAAATGTCTTTGTGCACAGGAACTCTGCAGATTGAACATGGCTGTTATTATCTTTTAATAAGAGTCTAAACTGGAATCAGAAGGCTTTTGGACTCTGTGTGATTGCTTCGCTTATGTTATAATTGGCTTGGGATTTTATTTGGTGAAAGGCCTCAACAGAGTTTTCTTGCCAAAAATGCCACTGATTGAAATTAAAATTTGGTTTCGTGGTATGAGCAAGCAGTAGCAACCACTGTGCCCCAGTGTCTAACAACTGAATTGCAAGAATTGTATTAGTTTGAATGAATCCTCTTTAATAATATATATGATTTGAAAGTCTGAACGTGTGTCATATTTCTATTATTTTTTAAGAAAACAGGCTTTAACTCTCAGGTTTCTAAACATTTGGATCAACACCATGTACTAATGTAGTTTAACATAGTCACTTGTAAATCATCATTGAGATTTGTAATAAGGAGCAGTACCAGTTACAGGAATTCAAGTTAGTCATTACACCAACATTAAAACTGTGAAATACTTCTGAATTGAAGAGGCAAAATCCACATAGCAGCACTTGCAGGTCGAGTCTCAAATTGCAGTGTCATATTTAATGTGAGTTCACTAATTAGCAATACATTTAGTCGATTTATAGACTTCGGTACACTATGATAAAATGCAGTAACTGCAACACTAAATTCATATACATAACTAGAGGATATGCTAAATTTTAAAAGTATTTTGTAAACACCTTATCTACTCTAGTACTGCTAATGTATTACTTTACAGCACCGAGTACTGCAGATCATTATTTTAAAAGGAGTGACAAACATCTCTCTGTTTTAATCATCTCTTTGGATTATTCAAATAAAGAAACATTGACAATATTAAATCTTAATTCTTACAGACATACATTCAAAGGTTAACTGTTTATGGCTCAGATTTAGATCCCGTATTTTTGACATTCTCTCCTAAGTATTTCTCTATTTTTAAAAACCTTAAACAGCTCATATCTTACAGAGTTTCTTATATTTCCCCTTGCTTAGTGCTTTTATCTTGACATTTTCTCTTTCCTTATTTCATCTTATATTTATTTTTATCTCTTTCATAACTGTCTACCCTGCTGTATTTTATCTGCCAATCTAGCTGGCAGCTCAAACAGTAGCGGACTTTCCATCCCACTGTTCTACTGCTCCACAAACATAATAGCTCTAATTACGTCTTGTCCTACATTTTTACTAACTCTATAAATATTTTGTGGCTTTCATATTTCCATAAAGCTCATCTGACCAAATGTGTTTAAAGCACAGAGATGTCATCCAGAGTGATTTCTGCAAAGCAGCTCTGCATGAATTTATCAACTATTCCATGCTGCATGGCAGTTCTTACCTATCCACTTGTACCTGACAATCTTTAAGCCGCCCCCCGCCCCCAATATGCCTAGCAGCAAACAAAATCATTGAGAAAAAAAAAATTTCAAAAAACATACATTTTGCATTAAATAAAGCGACCATCACTTCTAAGCATGAGATAATCCCTTCCTTTTTAACTCATAACATATTTATATGTCTGACCCCACTCATGTTCTTAGCTCATAACTGTGTTTAAATTGTAAGGAAAACATTGAAGCAGGGCATATTTGCTACAATGAAAAAACACATTTAAGATGGTGTTATTAGTATTATTTTCACATTCATATATAAACATGTCAATGTGTCATTCTTTTCATTTTAAAGGGGGTCATTGTCCTCATGATTTTTCACACCGCACTGCCCACCTTCTTTCCATTGCCAAGCCTGATTTGGACTGTCCCACCTGCTGCACTGTTTATCGCACTTCTTTTTAATCTCCTTCAGTGCACACGGCTAACGCCCCGCAGAAGCTGACCTGCTCCTGTGGAATCTCACCGGTCTATTCTCTCACAGGTTGATTCACTATGCAAAGTTAAAAGCTATGAAACAATATGAAAGTGTCAAAGCAGGAAATGTCAATATGAAAGCGGCAAAGCAGTGAATGTTATTACATGAGATTCTGGCTGGTCCCATTCTACAATAACGAAAAAATTTTAAAAACAAGAATGTTAAGTTAAATATGTGTGAAATTACTGTATCTTATGCTGTACAGTAATTTGACACCTCCCTTATAATTACTAAAATAAGTCCATACTGACTTGTGTCCCCAGTTCTAGAATGTAACCTGTATATATATATACTAGGGGGCTTACCCCCTGCTCGCGTTGCTTGCCAACCCCCATGGCCTGTGCTATTTGCCAGCCCATTCGCCTCTCTGCTGCTCGCATTGTGAAGAGGGGGGCTGAATGCACTCCAAGGAGACGCGGTTGCTCCTCCCTCTTAAATGGTGCTCCTCTTTGCTCGATCAGCTGCTGTCATGCCGCGTGATCTGCATCTCGAGCTGCACTTAGAACATTTAAAAGCCTGTACAGCAGCTATCCTACTCTTTGTGTTTTATTTCTGGTCTCCGGCGTGGTTAAATCTGTTGGCACAAAGTCTTGTCTTGCGGGACGTGATTTCTTGATATTTTAGTTTACAATTTAAAAACGGAATAAGAATCTGAAAATCTAACAACATCACATTAAAGTTCGATAAATTCTGAAAAGAATGATACCAAACATATATATGTAGGTTTTAAAATAAGCCCAATTTAAAGCATGACAAAAATCTGACATAAAATCGTTGCACAAAATCATTGCACTTTTAGGCTTAGGATTATATATATATATATAGAGTAGATATACTGTATCTGTTTTTACTTTGACATTAAAGGGTATTCTGTTGATCAGTGTCAATAAAACCAAATTAAAGCCTTTGTGATTCAATGTTGTATAACAATAAAAACATTCAAGGCGATAAATACCTTTTATGGGCACTGTATATACCTTATATACTTCCGCTATACAACATATGATGTGTATACGTATACAAGCTTTAAGCCTGTTCTTAGTGTAAAGCACTATATGAGAATAATTAAATTCAATTTATATTTACCCGTAGTTTAAGTTTCTGTTAATATGGAAATGTAAAGCTCTTATCTGAAGAAATCTCGACTGTAGAGATATGAAATGGACATTGGTTTATTGTTACCTTAGTTAAGTCAACTATAATGCATAACAAATATTTGGGCAGTGGGATTACAGCACAATTTATATACCATTCAATTTCTACCTTCATGAGTTATCTTCTTCTTTATTGGTTTTACTGTATTCACCAATAAACTGTTATAGATTGAGTAATAATCATGTGCTTCATTCTTCATTGAGAAGTTGGCACCAGTGTAAGTGTCAATTTGTATGTCTGTCATTACTACTGATTGTACCATTACAAGTAAATCATTTGTTTTATCTTCTTTGAAGTGTTCAGCATTTAGTTTGTAACACAAACAAAGCCCTGAAGACAGCGCACAGAATATAGATTTGTGTCATTAACAGCTGTGTGAGATGATTTAGAGTTGATGGCTCAGCTTTTAGTGTGCCTCAGATTAACAAAAGTAAGGGCAATTCTTGTAAACAAGCCCAATGAAAGGTATAATGTCCAAACTATATCAAAATCCACAAATGAGCTTGGCAATAGTATCTCTAAAATTAAGGTTGGGAAGAATATCTCAGCTTTGTAACCAAAAGCAATAAATGCAAAGGTACCCTTCAAAGGATATACTGTTTTTCAATTTATTTTAGTCTTAAACCATTACAATTTAAAATTATACACTGTGCACACCTCTATAAATTCATAATTTTCAAAATTTACCCAAGATTAGATCCCAGCGATGAGAGGTACTGTCAAGACACCGACATCTTGTGGTCTCAAATTTAACCTCTCTTCTCTACTATGCTTTCGAAGCACTTTGGAATTTTAATAGAACTTATCCACTATCTGAGTTTTTGGGAGTAATTCCTGACAGACTATTCTGAATAATTATTGTAATGTATTGGCCTTTGTAAAATTGGTCAGTTTAAGACTTGCCTTGTTAAAAAGAAAGAGCCTCCCACCACACTTAACCACACAATAGCATTAGGTGGTAATTCAGCCAATCTATGTTAGTAGAGTATTTTGTTTAAAAGATAGACAGCAAGAGAGATATAAATGGTCATTTAAGATCAACTGCCTCAAGTTAATGGACAGATTTTAATGTTTATGATATATTACAGCAAAAGCTAGCAACACAATATTATAAGTCCTAGTGTTTCAGAGCTTTGTTTCAAGTTTTAGATGTGAAAATGGATTCCTTTTCAGTACAGTTTAAATGTTTTTAGACTATATATATATATATATATATTGTGATCATTGGCCAGCTTGTCTTCCCGGCCAATACCCCCAGGCCGCCAGATGGAGCCCTCCCTGCAGTACGGAGGTGCCCCGAAGACCAGCAGGGAGTCATGGACTATGTAGTTTTTATACAAGACCCTGCTGGATACCACAGGGGCAGCAAGAGGGAGCTGCAGGGTGGACCAAAGACTTATTTGTGCCCTATGACCCGGAAGTTCGTCAAAGGAAGAGTGACGGGCTTCCGGGGTGAAGAAAAGAACTTTTACCTGACCCGGAAGTGATATAGGATCACATGGACTGGGATTGGGAACACTTCCAGGTCAGGGAATATAAAAGGACTGTGAGAGTTCCCAGTCAGGGAGCTGAGCTGGGTGGAAGGGTGGCAACGCGTCTGGGAGTCGGAGGATTGGATTATTGTATTGTATTTGGTTATTTGTATGAGTATAGTGGAGGAGAGGGTGCTTTGTGCACTGTGGCAATTTAATAAAGTCAAGTATTGGACTTTTACCTGGTGTCTGGAGTCGTGGACAGGGGTTCAAGGGAGCAAGAACGCCCCTATCTGTCACTATATATATACCTGTATATATATATATATGCCTTTGGATTGTGTTCATTGTTTATATGGATCAAAATCACAGTCCTTGCATGCCATGCAAAATGCTTGTGCCCATTTCTACTTTAATTCTGTTGCTACCAAGTTAGTCTTCAAGATTCAGTAATTCTTTATTGATAATTAAAAAAAATAAAATTTATGCTGTGTTAAAAATATGTTAAATTATCAAAAATCATATAAAATCATTGTCTGTGCTAGTCAGTTAGATACTAGTTATTGTTATTTACATTTTCATATTCATTGTGTCACTGCTACTTTTGATAACTTAAGTATTAAATATTATTTATACTCTCATACGGTTTATTGCTTCGAGGAAATACTACTTTTTTATATTGTTTTAACTTAATGGGTTTTTGTGCAGAGGCTGAGTGCTGTATACCTTTGGCTGATTGATAACTCATTTCTGTTGTATATTTTGTTTAAATGTAATGAAACCATTGTACATGTCATGGGGAGTCCATTCAGATTGTGCATTTATATAAAAAGTAAAAGGTGTGAAGTAAGCATATGAAATATTCTTTTTTTTTTAATGCAGCCTTGTGATTCAAAAGATGTTCGACGAAGAGTGAGGCACACACTGCGACTGTCAGCGTCTGGGAATCTCTGCCCCCAAGACTCAGAGACAGAACCATGCGTTCTTAACTCAAATTGCTTTACATATCAATATAATGTCACAGGTACTGTACCAAATATCTCTTAATTCAAATACAAGATGTTTTATTGTTAACAAATGCTGTCTTTTTGAAAATACAAGTTGTGATAATAAATGAGTGAAAGATAAACACCTTCATGTTATCCTCATCTACATATACATACAATTAGATTAGTGAGTTTAGATTTTTAGTGATTTTTTTATTTTTATTTTTTATGTTAGTTTTGTTCCTTTTTGATGAGTCCACCTATGTTTTCATTGTGCTATTATTCCTGCTGTGGCTGTGTTGATGCACATGAGTGCTGGTTGCCATCTTGTTTAAGAACAAGGGTAAATAAATGCCTTCATGTCTGCACCCTGAATTAAGGTGAAGAAAAGACTAGTTTTCACTCAAAAATAAATAACAATTTAAAAATTAATAAAATTAAAGGTAAAGTACAGTACACCCCCAAAATTCACAGGGGTTACGTTCTTAGAGCATCCTCGAATTGTGAAAAACCGCGACTTTTGAATGTGGTTAAAAAATGCCTTTTAAAAGCTTATTTTTATAGTTTAAACCCTAAATACAGTACGCCCCCAAAGCACTTTAATTTTATTGCAAACTCAGCTTAATAAATTACCTAAAAAATTACCTTAATACATTACCAAAAAACAGAATCTAAAGGTAAACCCGTCTACTGTATAGTATTGTACTGCTATGTCTCCCATAATGCTAGGATGTAAAATACCAATGTTATCGCTATACATACTGTAATTCATGCAAGCGCGTTTTCTTTGGTATGTGCTGTCGTTTTCTTTGTTATAAGTAGAGTAAATACATAATTTCATTTAATTAAAAAAGAGTAAAATGTACGGGTACTCACCAATGATGAATGATATTGATGATGATGAAGTAACTGTGCAGTATGATGCAGAGGATTTAACTCCTCAAGTGGCGCCTCTTCTTCAGGCACTTCAGGAGAAGTCGTATCTTTGGACGGGTCTTCTTCTGGTGGGGTTTCGTGCTGGCTTTTCTTTATAGGTTTCAGGAATATTGTGATGGGAAGTTGCTACATTGACTCCTGTGGCGAACTGTTGGTACAATTTCCGTTCTTTCTCACGGATGATATTACCGTCCAAGGGGATGTTCTTCTTCCTGCAGTTGGTGATCCACAATGTCAAGGCAGAATTCCATCCTGACAATATTTTTATTCCTTACGGTCGTTACCTTTTTGCCACTATCACAGAAACTTACAGATATGGCACTCCAGATCACTGCTTCTTACTTCTTTATGTAGCATGCGGTGCTTTTATTAATGCCACAGTGGCGTGCTACTGCAGCATAACTTTTTAGTTCCTGGAGCAAATCCAATAGTTCAACCTTCTCCTGGAGTGTTTTAAACTTCTCCTGGCGCTTAGGCTCAGTGCCAGAAGCCTTAGAAGGTGCAGGGTGATTCAGCAACATATTGTGCGTTTAAGAATAACAAAATGAAAACAATAACAAAATCGAAAACACAAGAACACTCAGGTGGAGTCGCGTCACAGGTCAGCAATCAATCAGCAGCAAGGAGAAATGAATGACGCTCTCAGATTGGCTACTTTCACCATACCTAACCGTGTTTCCCTCAGCGGTTGCTTCCTGTTCTCTCTACAGCACAGTATTGCCACGAAAAAAGCCATAAAAAATTGCAGAGGATATTTGCGCTTTCCGCTAACAATTAATAGTTAGGTTCTGAGGAAAAATCTGAGAACCCTGAACCGCGACTTCGCGGGGGGTCTACTGTATTTTAAATGTTAAACACAACAATTCAGAACTTGGCTTTGATTAATGCTTTGTTTTGTATACCCTAATCATAACCCGAATTCTAATTCTCATCAAGAAAAATTAAAAATCATGTTGTCCTATTTAGTCATAACATGTTAACGTCATTAAAGTGGTAGCAAATTAATAATCAGGAAAACTTTGCAATTTATACTGTATTTAATAATTATGGAACAATGATGGATTATTTCACAGTATTTTTATTCGTTAACTAGTGAAACATGCCGACCTACAGTAATAAAAATAAACAACAGTAAACTCTGTCCATTTTTTACAAGCGTAGAACTTACACATTATTATGAATTCTGAACATGTGTGTACCGTGTTCTGGAGGATTATCAATAGATGAGCTTGCTGGGACTGTGCTTTAATTAAAACAAACATTTTCTGCCCACCATCTTGCCACTTCATAGCAGGTCATAAGGTTTCGATTAAGACCAAGATCATGTTTGTAGCCCCTTTAATTTGTGAGTAATCACATGACAGATGGACAAGACCTTAGCATTTTATACATAGATAAGTGTTTTCTACAATTGAAAGTATATACAATATTTGTCACTACATTAATTTAATGGTTGTTTATTGGT
This sequence comes from Polypterus bichir lapradei, assembly GCA_026402145.1. Taxonomy (NCBI): domain Eukaryota; kingdom Metazoa; phylum Chordata; class Cladistia; order Polypteriformes; family Polypteridae; genus Polypterus; species Polypterus bichir. The sequence goes on from JANRMT010062814.1 coordinate 45,099,380, forward strand.
AACACATGATGTTATCTCATTAATGGGTCATGGACTAAGAGTGCTGATTCCTCTTGCTGCTGTACTGATTCGTATTTATTTATTTATTACATAGTTATTACATAGGGAGTGCTGCTGCCTCGCAGTTCGGAGACCCAGGTTCGCTTCCCAAGTCCTCCCTGTATGGAGTTTGCATGTTCCCCTCGTGTCTGCGTGGGTTTCCTCTGGGTGCTCCAGTTTCCTCCCACAGTCCAAAGACAAGCAGGTTAGGTGCATTGGTGATCCTAAATTGTGCTTAGTGTGTGGCCTGAGGTGGGCTGGCGCCCTGCCTGGGGTTTGTTTCCTGCCTTGTGCCCTGTGTTGGTTGGGATTGGCTCCAGCAGACCCCTGTGACCCTGTAGTTAGGATATAGCGGTTTGGATAATGGATGGATGGATATTTTACATAATTTATAAATGTAGTTCAATTAAATCAATTTAACATTTAGCTTATTCTTTGACTAACATTATTCACCTTTCTAGCTGCATGGCCAAATTGAACTGTAAGTAACTAGGGCTAGGGAGAAATTTGCACTTGAATTATTTACTTCATCTAAAGTATAATAACTAAATAAATGGCTCACAAAATGGCCTTTAACTTTATTGCTTCTTATTGTTTGAGGTATGCTACAGTGACACAAGCTTGCATCTCTCCTGAGATTCTTACTCAACTGCCCCCTGTAGCACACAACAAGATCTGCCTGGGGAGAGGCAGCAAAAGGGTGAGCATCCCAGTTAGGTTTGAGACAGGCAGTAAGGAATGAACAGCATGGTAGGCCTGGAGGAGGGGCTAATTTGGACTAGTTAACATTGTTGAAATGAAGAGACAGACAACAAGGAAGCAGGAAAAATACTAAGAGAAATACAGCTGGTGTGATTGCTATGAGTGAATCAGAGGAGAATGAAATAAAAGAAAAAATGGACAGTTAAGTTTTGAATATCACAAAATATTTTCATATTTGTTCTTTTAGAGGTGTTTTCAATTGCCACAATAAGTGCAAAATTCAGGTAGGAGTTTGTAGGTTGGACAATATCCTAATTTTATGAAACAATAAATACATCCAGCTGAAAATCGGGGTAAGAAGTACATCATATAACTTGATTTGTGTTTTTATTAAATAAAATGAGTTTTAATGCATTCTTGTTTACCATGAGACTGGAAATTGGTGACATTTTGCATGTCAGTCAAACGTGTAAGCAATAATTTTACTGTATTCTGTGTACATAACAGCACTACTGATGTACACATATGGATCTATATGGGTGGATTATTCTAATGCACAAACTCATTTATTGTATACTGTATTTCCATCTTACTTCTTAATGTATGACCGTAACACAATTATTTGTGAGCAAACTACCATTTATTTTCTGCTGTGCTGACTTATAGAAAGATGGTTCTGCATGTTTCCAAACTCTCTGCTGTCTACCAAAATCTGCTGTTTAATCAAAGACGCAGCCCATTGAGGACAAAATCAAGCATCTGAAAGTGCAGGAGGTGGCTGTTTTTGGTTTGTTTTGAAAGTAATACAAAAGTACACTTCCAGAGAAAGTCTAATTGTGTTTTCAAAGTCAGCAACTAAGAAAGAATCAAAGAAAGAAAAAGAAAAGGCAATTTTCTTTAGCTTTGAAAATATCAGGAAGAAAGGAAAACACTAGTGGTCTGGCAAATTATTGTGTTTTATATTTTAGACGTTTTTGGGATCTCTTATTTATTTTCCCTTTTATTTAAGTGGTGTGTGTGTGCAGCACTCTGTAACTCGAATATCAGACATATACTTTGCCATGCAGTGTTTCTATAAATGTGAATGTCCTGAATCACTCATAATGTCATGGGCACCATGGTATGAAAGCCAGACTGTAAGAACATCACACTAAGTGCTGCTTTGTTGTTGTTTTTGTGTTTGAATGAAGAAAAGAAGGAACCTTTTCTTTATGTTCTTTTCCTGGCTGGGTGCCTGTTAAACCCAGATGATCAGCATGTCAGTCCCCTCTGTCAGTGTTACTATTAAATGTGTTTCAAATTGGGCTGTAATAACCAATGCCCTAAAATTAAGTGTGTGACCATTATTAATAAAACCTCAGCAAATACAAGAAAGTATTGAGTCATCACTATAAACGAAACCCAAGGATGTCCTTTATTTATACCAACTAGTGGGGGCTCACTGTATGAGCAGCAAGATTCTCCTTAGCATGTCTGCTTAATTTTCTGAGAACAGCTCCAATTATCAGTTAGGTTCATTTTCATACGCCTGTAGTAGCTGCAGAACATTTCAATCCCACCAATGAGCACTCAGATAAAAGGTACATTCTAGCAGTACCCCTCTGACATTAAATAACATCCAAAGGTCTCAAAATAGTTAATCATTAAAAGTCCTGTCTAAACATTTGGTTTACAGAATAAGACATCTTTATGCATAAACTGTTATCACAGAACAGAGCACAAAGGTATATAAGATCTCATTTCCTAATATAAAGTGCGCTAGTACAAATGAACTCAGGATGTCCTAGCATAACAGGCAGGCAGTTTCAAGCACTTTCTTTGATTTTCCCTCACGCCTTAGTTCTTATCACAGATCCAGTACCAGAAAATAAGGAAAATAATTCATGTATATGCATGTATGTAACTGTAATGCTTTAAGCTGGCAATAGTGGAATTATGAAGAGATAAAATATATGATGGAAATGCAATTGCAATAACAGCTTTGTAAAGTACAAGTAGACTGTGTTATAAGGCAGCCTACAAACAAATCACTAATCTATCCAATAACGTGAAGTTATGCATTTCAATAGATTCTTATTAATCAAGGAATGGAAAGTGGTGACATATTGCACGTTGGTTGGACATTCAAGTATTTCTGGACATGGAAAGTCTAAGAGCATTATTAAAGAATTTGATCATCATACATAGTCACTTCTCCCTCCTCAGTTCTAGCAAACAATTCTGAGCATACCAGGATGACTAAAGAAAAATCAAATTTAATATAGAAATATAAAATTCCTGACTTGGCAGTCCAGTCATACTGAGGCATTATACAGACATATTGCTGTTGGTATAAAGGAGCCCCAGTCACATTTCTTGACACACTTCTGCTGAATTGTCCAGTGTTAGTGTGTCAGAGAGAGGATGTGCAGCATTGATCATAATGGCACTCAGTTTTGTTTTAATTCTCTCCATTGCTCCTTTTAATCCTAAATTGTTTGAAGTAGCAGAATAAGTCCTTGTACCGCTGTGCCACCCAAGATCAGAATAATGAAATTTGTAAATCATCATTTGAAGGCTGGTACTTAATTTGTTTAAGTAAAATACAGTAATGATTTAATTGTTCAAATGGATATCATTTACATTATACTACAAAATAATATCATTTTCACAGTTGGACCATCTAATATTACTGCAATGGAATGTCAGCATAAGCTTATCATGGAAAAAGCAAGTTAAGATAATTGAATGCAAACAAATATAGTTAAAAACTATTTTTAACTTTTAAACTATTAAAAACTATAGAAATTTAAAGAAGTGGGCAACAAAATAAACACACTATGAGGGAATAATGTTTTTTTTCTCAACCCAAATAAAAATAAATTGACATAAGTCAGTTTCAGTACAAAAAGAACATGATGTTATATAAGGCACAAATATTTAAAATACAAGAAGTATAATAATTTTAAGTATGCTAACAAGTTACAAATGCAGATATTGCAAGAATTACCAATAAGTAAATTAACAAAGTGTAGGTATTTACTAAGTATAAAGTAATTAGAAACATAAGTTACAATTTTTTTTATGCCAGTTTTACGAGTGAACCTGAGGTAGATGTAGCTGCAGGTGAGTAAGGCAGGATCAAGCACGGGTGAAATGCATGCTAAAAGAAATCTCTCAGTCCAAAAGTTTCACAAAGTTCACAAAAGATTTTGTGAAAATTCCAAGCAAATAGTCCACACCAGAATAAAGAAAAAAGGTTGTTACACGCGTAGAATAAAAGGCAAAGAAATGGGAAAAAATGTTTCTTCTTGTCAAACCTCAGTTGTTTCTATACTTAAAGATGCTTTACTTCGCCTTCAGTACGCTCTAAACGTGCAGCACTTCACGTTCAATACAGCATGTTAACTTGCATACTATTCAGCACGTAAGGCACGGTTTAAAACCAAGTGCCCTCCATACCTTACGCACGGCAAGGCAGGTCACTAACTGAGACTAACCTGTGGTCAGAGGGACAAGGAACAGAATATACCAATTCAATTCAACTTGTGGGGGTTATAAGAATTTTCCATAGACTATGCACTAATATATAGGCAAACATTTAATATAACTTAAATAACTAACAAATGGCTCTTACAGTATGTTTCTAATAGTGTACATATTGTACACTATTAGTTGTATTTAATATATTCTTATGTACTGTATGTATTGTCTGTGTATTATTCATTAACCAGTTTTAGTATTATATTACTTTAACTAGTCTGTGGCAGAAATGCAAGTAAGAATTTCATTGGACTATGTAGACATGGCAGTTAATTTGACCTTCATCATAAAAAGTAGATTTATTGTGTAATCAAATCCATTGGTGTATGCCTATTTTGATAAATAACATGATACATGTTTAATATAATGCTCAAATGTTAGCTCATTTCAATGTTCAAAAGAAAAAGTAAAGAAAGTCCATTCCATTGAATCAGGAAAAACTTGCTATCTCAGTAGGAAACTTGTATATAGCAACTATATACAGTATGCAAAGTTATTTCACCGAGTCTAATTTGTTGTAGGGTATATGTTCATGGTTGTCAGCCAGTTTCAATATCAGTAAAGTTTTTGATTGCTCTGTCTTCCCAAGTTTCACTTTGACCTTGCTTACTGGTAAATACTTTACCAACTTCTGAAAATCAAAATGTTACTGAGGAAGGTGAAAAAAATAGAATAAAAAATCTGAGTGAAATGAATCAATTGAAAAGTCTAACTGTGACAAAGATGTCACTTGAAGAATTTGTGGGTTTGCTGTGAAACAGAAATAAAGTCAGGATTTGAAAGCGTCCATTTAGTCATGGTGTTCACAAGGGCAGCAAGTTATTACCGTCTTAGAAACGACACAAAACCTGTAAAGAGTGACAGCCAAAGGCAATATGTTTCAGGTCTGCTAGGCTAAATTGTCAGGTCATGCTGAACATGAAATATCTTACAGCATAGTGGATAACATTTAATTAAAATCAATTCTACGGAACTTACCAGTTCCAGTTCAGAATGGCATGGGTCTGGGGTCTATCTAGTCAGCATCAAGTACAAAGTAGTAACCAGCCTCTGAAAGGATGTCAGTTCATCACTTGCACATAGACTCCCAACCACTGGGATCTCCTTCAGCAGTGAGCTCAACTTCTTACTTTTACTCAGCATGCTGTTCAGTGGATCAGTTAGGGCTTCCTTTTGTATTCTGGTAGAGAGTATGTGTACTTGTTTGGAGATCTGGTTTTTTATTTGGCATTTAGTCTACTTAACCCTATAAGAGTCTACTTTTCTGTTCTTTGTAATCTTCTGAAGCAAATTGTTTGTATAAGATATGAGTGGTTTTCAAGGTTGCAATAGAATTCTTCTAGCAGAGTAAGACTAGACAATGTGCTAGCAATGTAGTGTGGAAAAATACGTAACATTTATTGCTAAATAGTCTGGTTCCAACTGTTACATTTTGAAACACTTTAAGAGACTATAGCTAATGCTATCTAAGAGATGAGAAAATATTTTCACACAAAAAGGTTTTAATTCAGAGTATTACCAAACATATGCCTTAGCAAAGCCTAATTGTTCACAATTAGGTTACAATTGCTGAGTTCTAGATAATTTTAATCTGCACAAATGTGTCCAGGTTATAGTTTTAAACTAAATTACACCATGTCTTACACAAACTAATGAAGAATGAATCTTATTGTTATGATCCTGCCAACTCAAATTCTCCAAAAGGCAGATCTCAAAACAATTTCGTAAATGGAGACCTGCCCTCTCCACAGGTCTGGATAAACTGAATAGACCTCACCCCTGACAGCCTACAGCCTAACAAAAAGGGCAAGTATTTGTCCAGCACTGGCCCAAAATTGGAGCTAAGGCTTTATAAGAGCGAAATGTGGTAACACTTAGGTTTAGGTACTGCAAAATACATCTATTTCTGATTTACTCTTCTGTAACAAGACCTTAATAAACAGTTCTTTGTGTCACCATAACACTTACAAAGCATCTGTAAAGTGTTTTATTCATCTGTGCAATGTGACCTACTAATAAACCTTCACTCTGTAGTAGTCTGAGGTGGTTTAACTGAGATGCATTTTCATTGATATTATGTATTAAAAAATGGAAAAAATCACAAGTAGAAAACATAGTACCTTTAAAGGATTCAGGGATTCGACAAAGGAATGAATCACATAACAAAACTGAGCACCTGTACTGTTTGTACAAGGCAAGGGCAGTTTTGAAAGAAAATTGAATCAGAAGAAGGCAATGACCAGTCAAAAGTCAAGCAGTGATCATAACTGTAAAGACTATAGTTAAATAAGAAAATCTCTGGATGCGTAGCGAGAATAATGGTCAATGATCATAGTATTAAGTTTTAAGGCAAAAAAGGTTACATATAACCAGATGGAAAAAATGTGAAATGTAAATCCAATTATGTAAAAACAAGACATGTACAGTGCTGAACTTTAAACCATCGTAGAAATTACATCACATGTCACATGTCCCAAGTCATCTAGCAAATCAACCATAAACAAAACCATCACAAAACGGTGGCATCCTTAAGCAAAACAAGACAACATCATAGGAAAACACAAGTCATTTTTAACAAAACACACAGGAACAAAAAATATATACAAGAGATTCCTTTAATTTCAAAACCCCAGAAATTATACTGAAGTAAAATGTAAAGGCCAATGAACAGTTGTTAAAAATCAAAATCAAAACTGTAATCATAACAGCACCATGACATTAATTGATAATTTCTGAAAGTAATGTATCTTCTTATGACTAGCTGTATTTTCAACTGTAAGCATAGCTGAAGGATTAGGGAAGATAAGAACCACATTCCTAATTTGTCAATTGAAAAACACAAGTGTTGAAGAAATACCATATTTGCAATAGAAGGAATCAAAGTTGCAATCACCTTATCAGTATAAAGATATATGAGGAATTAAATAATATTTAAAAATAAAGTAACGTATAATTGAGGTAGGGATGCAATGCAAAATTATCCTGTAACAAGAGTTGTAGACAACAAAGTCTCTGCCATCAAGTGTTTCCTACATTGGTCCCATATTTTAAGTAAAATGCACAAAGATATAAAACAGAAAGAAAGAGCTGAAGAGTTGACCGATTAATAAAGTTTTGACCGAAGAAATTGAGTTTAAAAGCATCTTAACAGTCCCTTGTAGCTATAACTCAGAAAAATCTGAACTGTTCTACAAAAGTCAATGGAAAGTGCTCTAGTATAGTATGATGAGTTGACTGGAAAAGTAAGCTTTTATCCAAGCTAATTGTAAACCCATAAATCTTGTAAAATGAATTTTCAAAGTCTAATTGTCAATGATATATTTGAGTCAATGATGAAGAGAACAAGATTGTCTAGATAAAGGTCTATCCAATGTACCATTGTTGTCTTTATCATTTGCTTTATTTCCGAGTGGTGTCAGTTACAAATGGCCAGTGGTCTATAGCAATTACCAAGAGCATTGGTGATAGTGGATTGCCTTGTCGGGTTCCATATTGTAACAAAGAAATGCTAAATGGTATTGTTCACCCCTATTGAGGTTTCTGGGCTTGAGCAGAGTAACTTGATCCCAGTACAAATATCTGGATCAAACCCAAATTTGTGTGTCTAGAAACACTAAAACTTAAGCTCAGATGCTGAGTGTTTTTGTAAAAGAACAAACAAGCAAAAAATATCTAATGATAGCTGTTCACCTTAAAGAATCTTGTTTGATAATGTGATTATATAATTATATGTAAGTTTTCAATTTATTTTTTTATAATTCTACTAGAGTTTTTTGCCAATACCGTGATATAATTTTTCAGCAGTGAGATTGGTCTATAAGATACATATTCCAAAGGATCTTCATTCTTCTTCTTTGGAAAGACAGTAATCAATACCAGGTATAAAGAATGAGGTAGAATAATAATAATAATTCGTTACTTTTTATTGTGCTTTTCTCACTACTCAAAGTGCTCTACACAGTAAGTGGGAAGCCACTTCAAGCACCACTAATGTGCAGCATCCACCTGGATGATGTGAAGGCAGCCATTTTGCACCAGTACACTCACCACACATTAGTTGTTAGGTGGTGAAGGAGTGAGAGACATAGTTAGCAATTACAGACAGGGGATGATTAGGGGGATAGAATGACCAGGTTGTGGTGAGCAATTTAGCCAGGACATTGGGATGCACCCTACTCTTTATAAAGGATGCCCAGAGATCTTAAATGACCACACACAGTCAGGATTTCTATTTTACTTCGCATCCTTAGGATGGCACCATTTTTACAACACAATGTCTTCGTCGCTTCACTGGGTTATTGGGGTCCACACACAGACCACAGGTTAAGCGCCCCCTGCTGGCTTCACTAACACCTCTTTCAAAAGCAACCAGCTTTTTCAAACATATCTGACAATAACAGGGATACTTCAACAGACAGATGGAAAGATAATGCAGTAATTAGTGCTACTGCCTCACAGCTCCTGTACAAGAATATGACGGGAGGTGATGGCACTATGGAGTTCGTATATTTTTCTTGTGTCTCAGTAGGTTTCCTCACACATTTTCCTACATTTTAAAATATATATGTGTTGGGTTGATTTGAGCATCTAAACAGATCTGGTATCAGTGTTGTTAGAATGGCTTGTGTCCTGCTACTGATCTCTAAACAGAGAACTCATCTACCTTGTAGTCTTATCAAAGTAAAGTCGTAACCAGAATAACAAAAGTACAAAGTAAATTTGTTTAATGCACACTATAATCATTTGAAAAAAAAATACATAGCTTGCCATTGAAACTAATGCATACAAAACTTTATTACATTCAAAAAATTAAAAGAGAAACAAATGTATGACACATACAATGTATGAGTGGATGGGGTAAAGTTGTGGTGCCTTTATTACCTCCAGTCTTCAATTAAAAACCCTCTTCTGTCCAACCAGAAATAATAAAATGAACCTGGAAAGAGACAACTGCATGAAAAAGAGACACTCTGAGATACTATATTTTCTGCATCTGGCGCCCTTGACATTTTCTGTGTTGAAGAGAATGTATCATTGATAGGTTGGACATGAGCACTTTAACTAGTAAATTAACATTTAAAAGTCATTAACATATAATGTAACACACCGTTGCATTTTAGAGGTGCTTTAGATATTTTAATGTTTTGCAAGACAGGAAGGCAAAGTATGAACGGAAGGAATAACAGACTGACAATTAAATGAGTTTCTTTTAAATCAAGTAGAATTAATAGACTGCATTAATTAATTATTCTTTTCAAGTTGTTATTATTTAAAACAAATATTATTTATATTACATGCTTCAGTCTACTAAATTAAACATATGCTTTCTTATAAATAATTTAGTGCAGAGAAAAATCTGCTTTCCCCTGTAATTTAATCTCCACATATGAAAATGATTCTAGCCTTGGCTTTTCATCAATGAGTCATGTCTCCACTCAATTGTAGCATCTGTTCACTATCACTATCACTACTGTTATGAAAATTGGACCACACAAGAGGCAATGCACACCAAAAGGATTTTTTACTCCTGTCATGTAAATTGGTTGTCTCCCTTATAGCATATGGACTATAATAAGCATTTTACATTAAAGTCCGCTGTCAAAAGTAATGTTCAGATGTCGAAAAGGAAGAAAACAAAGGGAAAACCAAACTGTTTCTATGAAATATGTTCAAAGGGATTGCCCCATTCTATAGTCACAGATGAACTGCTTATGTAGATCATTTATAATTAAACAATATACTACATCAATACATGATCATTAGATGATGACAGATGTGTCATTTAATTGGCAGTGTTTTGCATTGCTTGTGAGTTTTTTAAAATAATTTTTCTGTGGGCCTGTCATAGATACATAGATCTATTATGTAATATATGTACAGTGTATTTTATATATAAGTAAGATCTTGTCAGATTAGATTAAATTAGATAAAACTTTATTTCTCCCTATGGGGAAATTTGGCTTTTTACAAAAGCTCTTTCAATGCATAAATAAATAGATAAATATATATTTTGAGGACGGCCAGCAGCTCAACCCGGTCGGGACGACCAAAGGATAGAAGGATGGGGGAAGGCAGCTTTTCCAGGATATTGCCACTGCCAAAACGCGAAATTGCAGCTTCCCTGGAGTGTAGCGGTGCCCCAGATTCCCACAGGACATCCTGGGACTTGGAGTCCAGTTTCTCAGCTCTGTTGGGTGCTGTGGGTGCCACCAGGGGGAGTCATGCTTCACTTGCAACCCTGAAGTACTAGGAAGTCATGAGGATGGAAGCTCCAAAGTACTTCCGGGCTGATTAAAGAATTGGAATTCTCCGTCTGATGGGTCAAGAACTGTTTAAAGGACTGTTGGAGACCCAGCAAGTGAGCCGGAGTCGGGAGGAGTGTGATAGAGCTTGCTGGGAGGTGTGGAGGAGATACTTATTGTTATTATTGTTGAGAATATTGTGTTCATTTATTTGCTTGTTTAGTATGGATGGGGTGCTTTGAAGGAGCACTATTTAAAAGAAGAAATTATTAAAATACTTGTGTCCTGTACGTCTGTCTGTTGGGTTTATGGGGCAACAGCGACCCCTAGCATAGACTCATTTACAATATATAAACACACACTATGTTCTGAGCACATACCAGAATTACTAAAAAGGAAAAAAACTTAAAAAGAAATTAAAGAAAACCTCTGACTGAGCAGTCATAGTCACAGAGAGGCATATTGCTGGTGGCATAAGGGATCCCTGGTTCTGTTTCTTGACACACTTCTGCTGAATAATTAATTGGCTGAAAGTCCTCAGTGTTAGTGTGTCAGAAAGAGATTGTACAGCACTGTTCATAATGGCCCTCAGTTTTGTTTTAACTCTTTCCTTTACTGCCTCATCCAGGGAGTTCAGAGTGTGTCCAATAACTGAGCCTGCCCTTTTAATTAGCTTGTTAATTCGGTGGGCCTCTCTTAAAGTGAATTGCTCAATTGTACTGCAGGTTTACATTTATAGGCATCAACATTCGAATAGTGCAAGTTCAGCTTGTTGTGTCCACAAGTCCAACATGCTAATTGGAGTTTGTTCATTCCAGTGGCCTCTCTGGAATCCATAAATCCTTCAGTCCCCTCTGGATCCTTCAATTGTCATTAGCAATAGTGGTCATGGATGTAGATAAGTAAACGGGTGAAGGGATATGGCAATTATCTTATGCCACTTGTCATGAAAAAATGGGTGCAAATCCCATATCACATGTAGCCAATCTATTGAAAGAAGATATTGATGAGGCTATCCTGCTTGAGATCATTGACAAGTGTACCACTAATTTTTTATTGAATCCACATCCATGTATTCTGTTTTTTTATTTACTTCCCAAGATACATAAAGATTTGATTGACCCTCCTGGCTGTTCCATTGTTTCAGCTTGTAATTCAATACCACAACCATTGGTCCAATTTGTCGAATTGAACATATGCCATTTAGTTCTTCTGGGACAGTGATACATTAAAGATACAACAGATTTTATTAACAGATTGAGAAGTTTTTCATATACAGTAAGTCTATGTACACATTGGCCACTTTAGATATAGAATCTCTCTACAGTAATATACCACAAGAGGTGGCTATTGTTACGATTCAGGAATCACTGTTTAAGTGGTCTGCTTTAATTCCATCTTATTGTAACTTTATTCTAGAATTGGCTGATGTGGCTCTGAAATAAAACTTTTTTTTAGTTCGATAAAAAAAATTTTCGACAACATAAGGGTGTGCCCTCTGGTTAAGTCAACAGTATTCTACAGTCAGAACGATTCATTCATTAGAATATTAGTACACAGTGAATAATTCCAGTTCCTGATTTAATAAACATTAATTACGATGATGAAACTTATCTCCCTAGGCAGTAACCTGGACAAATTCAGTCAGTACTTAAATGACAGGATAACACATTTTGATTTCAATTGTAATGTGCTAGCCTTTTTAGCATTACTCATTTACCCGTTTTCAGTCCCCCTTTATCTGATTGTATTAGGTGGAAACTGCCCAAAATTAAAATAGCATCTGAAATTAGACATTTAAGCTGATTCTCCACAAAAAACAAATGCCACAATACTTGAACTTGCAGTGACTTTCAATGACATGTAAAAATTCATCTGACTTATTTAAAAGTGACTGAACATTCCACATTAATGGAGGCAGTGCAGTTCTTCGTACTTTACACTTTACTTTTATCCTTGCTCCGTATTATTTCCATCATGCAATAAGGTGCAGCAGGCTGTTGTGATAACAGTGATCATCAGATGAGTACAGGAGCATTTAATATATCCCACTTTACATTTCCAGACGTTGTAGATGTAACATACCCTTCAAATCCTCTACGCTCACTCTGTACCAAAAGCAGTTGAAACTACACTGGGTCTGTGACCACAGCAGCATATCTTCAGTTTTTAAATCTGTTTAAAAATTTATAGTGACAAGCTAGAGGCCAAATCTTAACATTTTTCATTAAGACCATTAAAAACTGTAAAAAAAAAAAAAAGAGAGGTTCTGTAAAAGGCTGCCTTAAGTGTGGTGTCTGGAAGTACATCTGGCTATTTGCCATTGTTTCTGGGAGAGGTATGCTTTTAGACAGTAAAATAGCTGATATTATAGTGACTACTGTACTTCACTGTGTCACATGCAAGAGGTAATTGTGGAATATAGGAATTCCAGAAGAACAGAACATGCTCCTATATTCATACATGAGGAGGCTGTAATGTGTGTGGACAATATCAAGTTTTTGGGTATTCACATTACATCAGATCTGTCCTGGTCTTTGAACACATTTCACCTGGTAAAGAAAGCCCAACAAAGACTCTTCTTCCTCAGGAAGATGAGACATGCTGGATTCTCCTCTCGGCTGCTCACAAACTTCTACAGATCCACTATAGAAAGCATTCTCTGTCACAGTATGACAGTGTGGTAGGGCACCTGCCAAGCACAGGACAGGAAGGACTTGGCACGGGGGGTGTGAACAGTACAGGGGATCGTAGGAAGTCCTCTCCTAGACCTGGACTCTGTATATGCTGGAAGGGTGCAGAAGAGGGCCAAATGTATAGCTGCGGATCTCACCTATCCAGGAAATGGACTGTTTGTACCACTGCCTTCAGGAAAGCTGTACAGAAACATAAAAACATGCACCAGCAGACTGAAAGACAGCTTTTTCCCCAGAGCTGTGAAGTCCATCTGCCTTTGCTGATACACACACATACATCTACATCTACCCCTAACCTGCCCCCCTGTAGACATGCACACGCACTTTCCCTCATAATCTTCCCCTACAGACCCACACACACAGATCACTGGTCTCTGCAGGCGTACTACCTCAGGAAAAGCCTGGACTTGATGATGTTTTATTGCTGCTGTCTTTTATACTTATTATGCTTATTTTATTATTTATAGTGTATAGTCTGCGGTGGGCTGGCACCCTGCTGGGGATTTGTTTCCTGCCTTGTGCCCTGTGTTGGCTGGGACTGGCTCCAGCAGACCCCCGTGACCCTGTAGTTAGGATATAGCGGGTTGGATAATGGATGGATGGATGGATAGTGTATTGTGTATTTTAAATATTCTGCCTTGAAGCCGAGTCCTACCAACAAAAAATCTCGTTATGTGTATGCATAATGACAATAAAGAATTCTTCATCTACATCACCTTGTATATTAGCCTCAAATATTATGGCAGCCATTCCTTTTAGCAGGATAAGAGCATAAGCTTTTCTGATCATTTCAATAAATTTGCAATGTGTGCTGTTTTGAATGCTTTTCTGCATGATAGCTTTTTTTGTATTTTTAAACCCTCATTTGTTTAAGTCTGCCTTTCCCATTTTTGGTTTGTTGTGTTTTCAGGACTGCTGCTTGTACCCTTTATTGATTACTTAAAATGTGCACACGTCCACACTAACTACACATGCCTGAGATGAAACAAGCTTTTGCGATCGCTAGGTTAAGTTCCATTTTAGCACCCTATTCTGGGCTGTTACATATTCCCTGCTCCACATGTTGTTTCAGTTGTACTGGTCTCCTTACCACTGTTTGAATTCAGGTAACCTAGCAACATCTTTTGTGCCAGCAGAAAATGTGTTTTTATTTTTACAAGACTACCAGTTGTGACAGACGGTCTTGTTCAAGTATTTTTCTTTGCTAGAAGGCAGTATGGTACTTAGAAAAACAAATGGTGTCACGAGACCGATAGATCTTTTGCTTCATTTAAATGTTATTTATTTTACTATTCTTTGTCATATTTGTGTAAGTAGAAATGGTCATAAAAGAGGAAAAAGTGTGTAAGTTTCAGCAAATACATAAATGCAGCAGGTTTCAAATCTTACAAAGTTACATACAGTTTGATAGACTAGAAGCTTTGAAGATCATTTGCATTTGATAATTTCGGATATACCATTAGTATTTATTTATCAATGTGTGCTTAATAAGCCTGTTTTATGGCTAATGTTACTGCCATTTTCAGGCTTATTACTTATCTTTTCTCTCAGTTACTGTTTTATTCCTCTATAAAGATAATGATGCATGAATGTGCAATTTGTAAAAATGTAGAAAAGTAAATATTACAAAGTCTGTAAATATATTTACACTGTATATGGTAGGACTTAGTAAGAAACAGTTGAGGAATAATGATGCATACAGTCTTATCACATCTTCTGCCTGAAGGGGTAGCCTTCTGCATTTTCACAGAAAACTAAAACTCCGTGTGCTAAAACCTCAGGTCAAAGTCACAAAGTAGACAAGCTCTTCTAATTTTGTGTTATATACGATATGGCAATGCCTTTTAGATAATGAAAGGATGCCAGTGGTTATGGTACTGGGTGTGTTTCTTATACAATAGATCATTATTAAGGAAAACACTTTATTTATTAGATTGCTTTGAGACTAACTGAGCTGAGTTAAAATCTAAGTATTCGGCATTGACCTCATGTTGTCTATGGGATGTGCATTTAGTCTGGGATAATATAACATACCTGATCCCTTTCTCTCGAGGCCGCTGCTTTCTCTTCAGATAGAGCTGTCCATTTTTGCTGCATTGGCCTGGCTTAGTGACTTCAGCCTAGTCATGTTGGGCTTTGGTTTCCTGATGCTTGTGTTGATGTATTGTTATTTTTGCTCATCCATTACCCACAATGTGAAGTTATCATTAGTGCTGCAGCTGTAAACTTTGTTCACGTGGTCAGAGCATGTGTATGAAAGACGCTGCCACGCTGCTGTTGATGGCGTATAATGTCAAACAACAGAATATGCTGATAAGACCAATTTTCTTATATTGAGAGCCTTATTTAGTAGTTTTTTTTTATCATTTTTGATTTTTGCCCTTCTTTTATGCTTTGTCTACTTTCAAATTCTTTTTCCTTTCCCTAACAACTAGATGGACACACAGAATGATAGACACACACAAACACCTATCCTTTTAGTAAGGTAGAAAACTGATTTCTGTCTGTCCAGCAGTCATTCTCTGTTGGATATATTCAGCATTAACATTTGCAGTGCAATATCTATGTTGTAATGCACTTAATAATAAAATGCACTGCATTTTTCATTCCAATAGATGGTGCATCATAAACATTAGCACTGCTTTTATGAATCCCACACCAAATGTCATATAACAGAGACATAGCCACCGGATGGACACGCAGATGCACAAACACTTCTCCTTTTATTAAGGTAGATGGAGGTTAAAAAATGGTAAAGGAAACAAGTGAGGTAAAATTTGAGTAGACTTTACTACACTGTACCTTGCTGAGGATTCAGAAAAGACAGCTCAGAAAAGAATCATTGGAATAACAGTAACAATAATTTCAGAAATGGAAGTTGAACTTGATGTAAGCAACAATCAGCCAGCTAAATGCAATCACATCTTGAAATCAGTCCAAGACAAAAAATACTACATTTAAAATCACAAATGTTAAGGAACAAGAGGCAATTTGATTTCATGTGCTTCAACAGATTCAATAGCCCCTTTTTTTTAAAAAAATTATAGCTTCTGATTTTGTGGAAATATAAAAGAGAAACTAAAAAGTCTGGCTATAACATAAATGGAGTGATTTTGCATCATCATTTTTAATTTAGGAGTCACAATAAAAAAGTTCATATTTAAGAGTTGAAAAGCTAGTAGCATTAAACAATGAGGTCCAACAATAACATGTTCATGTGCACATATTTGAACTGTGAAAGATATATGATTTAATCAATCTCACTAGTAAATAACTTCAGCCTGAACAACCTTCCATTTTGGCTACAGAATGAAGGCTAGCACTGGACCATAAATTACAAGATTTGCTGGTTAAAGTTAGCACATCCGTAGTGTCTGCACATTTAGTCAGTTTATTTTCAAAGGCACTATTTACAAGCTCAGGATGTGGCTCAAATTGGGGCACACCAATACATATTTTTCAGTCGTCGGTTAGGCAACTGGATCTTCATTCCCATTAGATTAAATTTATGACCAAATGTTGTCCATCAGTGGTGACAATGGACCCAGCATAGACCTAGAAAAGCCCAGTGGTTATTTATTTTATTTCAATCAGCTCCATTACCTGCTCCTCTCTACCAGCATCATATCCAGTGTAATATATTCATTTTTATTTCCTATTTTGTTACTAATCAATTCTCTACTAGCCATAATAGAGTAATTAAAAAAACTTTGCCATTTTGTGCCATTCATGAACCTTCAGCACCTTTATTCTGTTTCTGTGTGTGTCTGAGCCTCTCTTGACCTGCGCTCCTCCTCTCGAGCGCACTCCCATAAAGCCTGCTTCTCAGACGCTGTCATTTTGAGGCACCTTTCTCGACTCCTGTCCACTTTTATAATTCTCGTCTTTGAAGGCTCTTCTCTTCACATGCCTCCTGTGCTGTTTCTCCTCCTCCTCATGTGTCTAACAATCATATTTCAACTTTCAGTCATTTCACCAAAGCCAAACAAACCAATCATTCCAAAGAAATGCTGGCCAATTATATTGCTCTAAGGGGCAAAACCCACACGCAGACCTCAGTGTTTTATTAGATAGTAGATACAGATGGGGCGGAATGGTGGTCCAGTAGTTAGCCCTGCTGATTCCAGGTTCCTGGTTTCATTTCCATGGCTGCGGAGTTTGCACTTTATCACCCTGTCAATGTGGCATTTTCTCCAGTTATTCTACTTTTCCTTCAACCTCCCATGATTTAATTTTCAGAAATTTGCCGTGTTTCCATGTAATGTTGCTTCACTTAATCTGTGCCTTACTATGAATTTAAAAAGGAGCACACAAAATCAAGTTAAAACACATCCTCTATTTCTGAAATTTCATTTATAATGCATTTTCTGTGAAAAACTTTGATCGTAAGGCATGGAGAAAAGTGTTTTTTTGAAATGACAGCAGATTTGTAGCAGCTAATATAGCTGTAACTACTCCTCTTGGTAGTACGAGGATTACTTTTTAAAATATCTGTGAACTGATATTGTACACGTTACCACTGAAATATTCTTATACCCTCTTTAGACTGGAGCAGCTGCCAGTTAAGTGACAACGCAGTATGTGGACAAGGAACTCGAACACGACTATTAGACTGCATCAGAAGTGACGGAAAACCAGTTGAGCTGAAGTATTGTGAAGTAAATATTTTTCTTTTTCAAGATTATTTAATTATCCAATTTTATTTTGTGGCTGATTCAGCTGAAATTTAAACCAATGTAAAAATAAAAAAGCAAACCTAGTATTTTGGCAGAAATACTATTACTATACCTTTAAAGGTAAAGAAGTGTGATTATTTTCTTTTTTGATGTGAAATGAGCATCTTTTCCGAAGAAAATGAACATCTTTTCAGAAGAACTTTTCAGTTAATGGTTCTGAATGGAGTGATATTTTCCTGGGTTACAACTAAAGCAAGATAAAAAGGAAAGCTCTCTTAAAGTCAAAAAGGAGACCCATGTCCTAACACCCTCCAGCCACTGTCATTTGTGATATTGATTGTTTTGAAGGCCATTTTAAGCTACCCCATGCTTAATTGGATCATCAGATGTTCCATGAGGTCTTTTGTTCCATGGTTCTAGATTAGGTAGCATTCCTTCCTGCATTTTGGAATTTGTCTCAAAAAATATTGTTATTCTATAATTGACTGTGTAACAAAAAGACAAGAAAAGGAAAAAGGTTTAGGCATCCACCCCATATATTGACAGGCAATGACTAATCACTAAAGACTGAGTCACAATCAACTAACTGAGGAATAAAGGGTGTGTGCTTTTATAGTGGCTATGCAGGAAGAGGCGGGTACTTGTCAGAGATGGCGGAAGTGATGTCAGTAGGTGGGCGTGGTCTGGATAGGAAGACGGAAGTTGGTGCTGGTTTAACTGGGTTTCCCTTCTGTTGATCTGTGGGAAAGGGAGAAGAGAGGTTAGTGCACTTTATCAACCCTTGAGCTGACATCTTACCCTCAGTTAGGCCCTTTGACTGACTCCTGTGCACACGTATGTGACTACTGACACATTTATCTAAGGTAACTTATAGCCTCACATTGCAAGTGTTTATCTTTCTTACAGCTGGAGTTATGATTTGACTCATTTGATGGTTTGAATCATGATTTAACTGTATCATGATTACAACTGTGCAATAATTTGACTTTTTGTTCATTATTTTTATACATTTTCCTTGAACTCAAAAATAATTAAAAGTTTATTCTGCACGTTTCAGAGCTCAATAAATTCTGTGCTCCCATTTCTCAATATAATGCATTTTTAACTTCATTATATTTAATTTACATTTTTCCATTACAACATTTTCAAACACTTGTTTTGGTGGTTACTTGCCATGATTAAGCAGGACGGCTGGGAGCGTGCAATGTGTGACATCTTCACTGGCCCACTATAAAAGGTTTGATCCCTGGTTACGAAATCTTTTCTGTTGTTTTGACCATGTCTTTCAGCATACATTTTGGTTCAGTTTACATGCATATCGAGGTTTATGGCTAAGTTTTTAGTTTTGCCAGCTGAGCTTGTTTTCTAGATTCTCAATCTGCCAATAGATGACTTTGGCTAGTTTGTACTTTGTGGTTCCATTTCCTTTCAAAACTGCTGCCACCCTGTGCACTCAGTACCCAGAATAAGTGTATTGTTCAGGGTCACATAGTGAGTCAAAGATAGGAAATGAATGGACAGTCTTATGGCTAAAGGTCCATTGCCTTTTCCACTACAGCACACTTCCTGCCTATGTAAGATATAATTTGAAACCTAGAGCCAGAAAGTAAAGACAGGGAAAGAAATGAATACTACCTTAAACTCTTCTGAATTTAGAAATTTTGTAGCAGTAATAATTGCCTTTTTTCACAGCAGTTTAAAATTTTCTGTTCTGTGTTTCTTCTGTCCATAGTTGGAATTGGAGAAGAAGTGGACATTAACTATTCATTGCCTTGTGGAATGTCCAGTTAACTGCCAACTCTCAGAATGGTCAACATGGACAGAATGTTCAAAATCTTGTGGGCTTCAGGGTATGTAAAAAGTATTTGAAAAATAGAACAATAATACCAACAGACCTGTAGTTTCATTGAAAGTCTATTTGCTGCCTTGTTCTTGTTGCTGATGGGTGACAAAAATGGTAAGAAAGTTAAGAGAATTGATGTGGTCACATTCATGATATAAAGAAGGAAGGATTTCATCAGAATACACATGCTATTAGGTGTACCTGAGATTCTTATTCTTTGGAAGTGAAGTCAGTCTGAAGCAACATTTAAACACTAAATTTGTCATGTTGAAGAACAGGCATATTTTCTCCTGTAAGTTTTTATTTTTTATTTTTTATTAAATGACATTGTTTGAATATTTTTTCTAAAGCCAAGATTCTGTAAACATTGATTTGGTCACATTTCCATTTCAGGTCTTCACAGATTCCAGATTTAGTCTCATTATGAGCCCCATTAGAGAGCTGGCACTATTAGCAAAGGATAAATTGGTTCTTAATTTAAAAAAAAAGGTTGCAGGATAGATTCAGTTATGTGGACCCTTCAGCAGCCAGAAAGAATTTTGATAGAATCAAGTCATATCCCCGAGAATTAAAGTGTTTCTATTAGCAGATGAGAATGTTGTCAGAAAAAAGACAGGGGATCAAGAACACTGATGACTCTCACAAACCAAAACATGTAGCAGAAGTTTGTGTACAAAGCTAAAGACTAAATAGCCAGAACATATTGATTTAAGCATTTAACAAAAAAGGAAGCTGTGAAGAGCAACATGCTCTCAAAAACTGAAGCCTAAGGGAAGGCATAAAATTCAAACACATATAGTCTGGTGAAGTATTTTCACTGCCCTATAGACAAAACAAACAAAGATCTAAAGTCTGATGTCTAAGAATGCACTGGAAGGTGATAAAAAATAGTGGTTTCCATGAAAAGGTACAAAAGTCTGTAAAATGGTTAGGTAGACTCCTATTGAATAAACTTTATTTGTTTGCGTTCTCAACCATTCAGAAAAGGAGAGTGATGCAGGATTCCTCCAAATGAGCAGGCTTATTAAGTAGGTTGGCAAACAGTGTGACAAAAGCTACTACATGAGAAGCCGGGTTTATACATTCTGTCTGTATGAATATTTTAATTCAGCCATTTTTTTCTTGACACTCCTGTTCTAATCCAAGATTGTTATAATGAGTGGAGGTAGCATCAAACACAAAGCAGGGACCAATCCATGATGGTGTACCTTTTCATGGCAGGGTACACTCCCATATTCATATTTGTGCACTTTACTTGGCTTCTCGTGGTTTCTACCAATGATTACTGACCTGTTAAAGGGTGACAAAAGGCCCAGGAGTACAGGAGCCCTGGAGGCCAGTGCTGCAAGTTCTAATCTTGTGTCTATGAAGAAATCTTAGTCTCCCCAACCCATGAGGTGATTTCATAGCCTGGATAGAAATGATCCTGGGAGGAAGTTTACATCTCCCATCTGTCATGACCATCAGGAGGTTTAATCAAAGTCCAGGTGGACTGAATTTTAAATAGAGTGGCACAGATTTTTAGGGATGTACAAAAAAAAAGTAAGATAAGACATAAAAAACACAGTAATAACCAAAATACTTGAAGTAAAAGAGTGCTCAAAACAACAAAGTCTGCAAGTTGTTTAATGTGCCTTGTCCAATTATGACAGGCATGATATTAGAGTTAATGTGATACATGCATTATATGCCTAGTAACCATTGTCAAAAATGAGATAAGAGCCACAAAAAAGATTTGGGGCAGCCACTCATATAATTTTCCTTGCTGGAAATTGAAGAATTTTTAGTACACAGATGTTTACAGATTCAAGTCCAAAACAGAACCATGGTAAACATTGTGGGTTTTTAAAGTGCGGCAGAGGAAGTGAGGTAATTATGGCCAGAACCGGAAGTGACATCATTAGACTCGAGACCAGAAGGGGCACCTTCTGGACCAGAAGTGACATCATAGGGCTCATAACCAGAAGTGATGTCGTGGAGGCCAGGTGGAATTTCCCATAATGGGTCTGCAGTGGAAAAAGCAAAAGGATCAGTGCACCTCACAACCCTCTGGTCTATTATGGAATTACCTTCCTTCGAGCCCTTTACCTGCCTTACATGTGCATGTGTGTGACACCATAAAGCATCATTTTACTCAAAAATGGCAGCACCCATGAAAGACAAAACCATTGAATCTATTAACACTAGAAATACCAAAGCCTTGTGTTAAAAAGTTATCTTTCAATATGGTGACAAAATGACATCATGGCACTAGTAGGAAAAAAATAAATAAATAAGAAACTCTGAATTAGCTAAGCTGACCTAATTCTGGGTATTCATAAGAAATGTAATCATTTACTTCATGAAGTAGAAGTATATAAAAAAAACAAGAGTAGTTGCACCAGATATTTGAAATATTAAAATACATGTTTTAATTTAAACATTTACAATCCAAATTTTCTTGATTGTAATAGAAACTGGTAATTTTGTACCCTCTAATAGAGGTCCATTGAGGGCTAGATGTCTAATAAAGAAGCAAAAATCTAAATAACATCATACTCACAATCCCTGACCTTGAAATAGTCAAAAATGATATCCTACATGTGTATGTTTGAAATTTGTTATTTTTAATCTTTTGGGGGTAGCTCTTAGGGGCGCAGGGCCACCAGTAAAGAATCACATATCAAAAATATTATCATATTTGAGATCAGCAACCACAAAATAGCATGAACATTCCACATGCCTGTTTTTTCAAAGTTTTGTGAAAAGGAGTAACTTTGACCCCTTGTATCCCATTAAGGGGTGAACCTGCAGGGTCAACTAATGTGGCTTGTGCAACGTCAAGGCCTTTGGATAATTTTTGCTGAGGACACCTATTGGTTGCTCATAAAGGTGTAATTTCCTGCACAAAATATGGTCCATAAATGCCCATAACATGAGTGTTTTTCAAGTCTAGAGAACCAAAAATCGGGAGGAATCCCAAAAAGCTCAGATGTCTAGCATAACTAGACATTATGTCAAGTAGAATGGTATGCCATATGTGAGAGGTTTTCTCATACCCTTGGGTCAGGAGACACTGGACAAAAAAAAAAAAAAAGTATTTGTGAGTAATTGTTATAAACACAATAACTGTTGTAAGCACTGAGCTTTGCATTAGGGTTTTCTAGAACCAGGAATTGGTTATTAGAAGAAACAGAAGCTAGAATAAAGAGAGAGTGAGTCTGAAAATAAGGAGTAGAAGAGAATACTTAATAGGAATGTTATTTTATTAACATTTTGTTTGGTATTGCTGTTAAATTATTATTTGTAATATTTTTATGCCATAAATCCATTTTGTTTGTTTCCTGATTGCCATGCAGGTTAGTGTCACATGGGTCTTTTCACTTGTCACCAACTCTTTGCTGTAAAAGATGCAGTACTGTATATCTTTCATTGGATCAAAAACATGAAAAAAGCCTTTTTCAAAACTAATTTCTTTGTCAAGGATCTTTGCTTAATGTTGATGTCTAGTTTTGCTATTTTTTTTTTATTTTTGACTTTGCTTTTGCTTATTGTTAATGTTTAGTGTTGATTTGCGAATTTCATCAAAGCGTTATTCGCAGCAAATTTACTCCCTTCATGTTCATTATAGTTTGTCAAATTATTTACTGATAATTTGGCCAATTTAGGAGAACGTTTTTTTTTCAGCATCCCATAATGCTGTGTGAGGACAGTGCGACATCCCCTGGAGCTGTAACAGCCAATACTGGATGGGACTGCCCTCCGGGTATATAATGCTGAACATTTACGTTACAGACTGGTTACGAAGCTTGCACATCTCTCACTGCATTCTTTCTTCCTTGATCTCACAGGGGCTTGGTCGCTCAGTGGTTGGCATTATGAAGAGCATGTAATCATACTCACAGTTAGTATTGGTAGTCTACTGGCTGATACGCTGAAGATTTAAACACTGGGAGAAATTCGTAGTTCAGCAGAGATAACTCATGCAGATATAAACAGAATATGCAGCTTTATGGAAACCAAAGGTGCTAAGACAGCTGGTGAACTACTGTAGCATCAGTATTTTTTACATTTTTCATACAAACAAATGCTATAAAATTTAAAGCCGTAAAGACACATCAATACTGTGTGTAGTAGGTGAACTGAATTTAAGGATCTTAACAGATAAGTAAATAATGCAGGTTCTCAGATTTTATTTTTATGAAACATATACAGCATAAATAATGATTTATTTCCGCTTGTTGCCAAATGTGCAGGTCAATCTTCGGGCTCCATGTCAATATAAAAGAAGGTGGCCTATGCATGTCCTGTTCATGCATAAATAGCCACATGGAGAATGAAAACAAACCTTGAAAGAGCCTGATGCTACTTCACCACCAAACACTGGAGACTCTATGAAATAATACAAATAACAAAAGATGTGTTTACCAATTTGATAGAAGAAAAAGTGAAAAGCATCAGCCCAGGCAGTTTGGAGAGCCTTTAGTTTTCTGTCTTTAACTCTTTTAGGGCTGATTTTTGTTTTTCCTTTTCTCCCAGGGCTGAATATTTTTCAAAAAGCTTCAGTTTTCTGAAAAGCACACAAAGCAATAATTTCTCATATACATCAACATAAAATGTCCGTTGCTGCATGCAGTGCGGGAGAGTAGGGACGGCAAACACCAAGCTGTTGCCGCGCTGTTTTCTGAAAAGAACACAAAGCAATAGTTTCTCACATAAATAAACATAACACAAACTACGTATTTTTTCTGACTGTTTACTATGATTTCGGCATTTCTTTTTTGTTTGGACAAAGTCTATGATTGTGTGTCTTTGTTCTTTCTTCTTTGACCTCACAGAGCCATGGTGGTGCAGTGGCTGGCACTTCTGTCGCACAGCTCATGTCGCCTTTTTAGCCACAATAATTGATCCAGTTGTAAGAAGAAGAGACATGAGGGTTGGCAAGGTTTGGGGCAGCCACCCGTTTAATCCAGTTTCCTGGCTGCAAAAGTAATCGATTCATCAGAGTCAAGTTTACTCAACAGAGTCCAAAACAGAACTGCCTGCCAGAGCAAAGGCAGGAGGCTTTATAGGACGGAGGGCGGAAGTGATGTCGTCCTCTGTGCCGGAATCGGAAGTGATGTCGTCCTCGGTGCCGGAGCCGGAAGTAATGTCGTCCTCGGTGCCGGAACCGGAAGGGATGTGTCCCGCTTCAAGGTGTCGGCTCCTGGTGGGATTTCCCGGGAAAGACCTGCAGAGAACTCAGAAAGAGCGTTAGCGTACCCCGCCCCCCCGGGCAGATGTATAATCAGTCCTCTCTAAGCCCTTCAGCTGCCTCCCATGCACACGTGTGTGACACAGTATAGCTGACAGACATTTCCCTAACCCTCAGGGACACTTTAAAGATGATTGTACCATTATAATTCATTGAAATCTATTTCAGTTAGTCCATCCTCATTGTCTTCAATGCATTTCGCTTAGTTTGGTGATATTTGCGAAACACTTGATTTCTCCAAACTCAAGGCGAAGCAAACACCGCTGTGTTTGCTCATCACAATTTTGTTTTTTAATGGCCAGTTTTGTTATTTATTTCAAGGCTAACTTTGCTCAGTCTGTTTTGTTTTGATACATGATATTTTTATGTTTTAGTTCTGTGTTATGCTTACCTTTGGGAAAATGGCATCCTTCAAGACCAAAACTACATCCTCCAAATCCTCCTATTGCATTTCTTGTACCAACAACACTTCTTTGTGGTAATCGAAGTGGGTAAGACGATGAATCACCCCACCTAGTTTCCATGATCAAGAGCCATTAATGGAGGCCTATAAAGATTTTGGACTTTTTTTTGTCTTTCTGTCTAGATTTGTGTTCTCCCTGTATTCTTTCCTCTGTTTGTATAATAAGTACACTATTGTTGGCATACTCTGTCTTCATTTCTGGGATGAAAGGGTGTCTACCTGACCTTACCCCTTTGTTAAAAAGGAAAAATTAAGGTCAGTGTGTAATATGAAGGTAGAATATGCCACATAAAAACAAGATTAATATTAAAAGATAGCTGGCTTATATATTGCACAAAGGCATATGCGTTTTGGAAATAAGATAAAAAATATATATAATGCATTGGGTAGGCTACACCTAGAGTATAGTGTGACACACTGATCCCAGTATCTTAAGAAGGATATGAGCAATATAAAAGGGATCTATAGAAGAGCAGACAGACTTACCACATTCAAGCAACTGAATCATCCAGAGAGACAGCAGGGATAAATGAATTCACTCTGAACAAACAGAGATGAAGGGAAAAATAATAAATAAGCTTGACCCTAGTTATTGTTGTAAAGTACGTTCTGCAGAAAAATAAGAAAAATTGCAATAGAAGGTTTTTAACCCTATCAGGGCCAGAGCAACTTTTAAAACAATTGATGATGGGGGGCAAGGG
>JANRMT010062814.1:45125596-45159401 GCA_026402145.1 Polypterus bichir lapradei
CCCCCCCCCCCCCCCCCCCCCCCCCCCCCCCCCCCCCCCACATCTCAAAAGGTCCATTAGGTTCCAACATAATGAGAATTGTTGATGAAATACTTAAACCCCAATACTCCAAACACCCTGTTTGCTGCTGCTGTTGCTTCTGAGCATGTTGGGATACCACACATGCAAGGGAGGAAAATGTTTTTAAACCACATAGACAGTTACTGGAACAGGAATTAAACTCTTGTTTGTGGAACTGTAAGGTATTTTTATAATGCACCCCAGAAAACTCTGCTTATGTAAATGCAAGAAATATAGAAACTGTACTTCAGTTCTAAATGGCTGCCTAGCCGTCATAAACCAGCAAACATACCTTGTTGTCAAAGACCTCATAATGGAGCATTGACCTGAGCGCCCACTCACACTGCAGGGTATCCAGTTATTGGGATTCAAAGAGCTGCGTACAGGTTTCATTCTTTTATTTTTTGAAACACAAAGAGTGTTTTATGTGTAGATCCAATTCCCATGTTTTAGAATGCTAAGGTCCTTAAGTCTCAGATCAATTCTGTCTTGAAATCATTAATGACAAATAGGGTTGAATAGGGCTGAATGATCTATTCTCAAAGATTTTTCTTTTGATCTTGCATAACACTGTTGTAAATCCCTGTATCTGAATGCATTTGTCTATGAATAAAGAGTAACTTTGAATGATTGCCTTGACAAATGTGCGGATATATTAGATTTCTTTTAGTTGGTATTTTTGCTGTTGTAATATTTTTAAGACATATCATCAGTGAACAGTGAACAAGAAGTCTAAATTTACTAAATAATTACTTAATGAACAAAATTAATTGGATAGTATGGCTGTGCAGTAGTTCTTCTTTATTTCCCAAGAGTCATCGGTTTGAATCCTTGTTATTTACACATTTTTCCCTTCACCTGTTTGAGTTTCCTAAGCTTCCCTATCACATCCTAAAGATGATCAAGTTAGGTTCAAAACGTTGTTGGTGGCTCCAGGCCAATGCTGCTGCGATTATACTCTTTCTCCCTGTGTTTTGATAGTGAAATAAGCAAGTTATGAAACAGATAAATCAACACTATTCATACAAAAGAGTCTATGGCCTTCTGTTATAGGTTCTCTCAAATACAAAGCATCTTTTCTTCAGATTCTCTAAAGGGTTTTGAACCCTAGCAAATCTTCCACCCTTCAAGTGCTCAGGTCATGGACATAATACTTTTTTGAACGTTTTGTCACTCTTTGGTTGCTCATAGAGCTATGTTGGGTCTGTAACATGAAAACATGAGGTTCCAGTAGACTTAATAAGTTAATCAGGAAGGTCATGTCATTTTTTGACCTACTCAATCTAGATCAGGGTTGTTGGGTGGCTTGAGTCTATCCCAGCTAGCATAGGACACAAGGCAGGAACAAATCCTGGACAGGGTGCCGGTCCATCGCAGGGTTTACACACACGATCCACACACCAGACACATACTAGGGTCAATTTAGCATTGCCAATTCAACTAACATGCATGTCTTTGGACAGAGGGAGGAAACCGGAGCACCAGGGAGAAAACCACGCAGACAACAGGGAGAAAATGCAAACATGCAAACCTGGGTCTCCTTACTGTGAGGCAGCAACACTACCACTGCACCACCATCCCACCATAACCAGGAGGGTTGGTTTTCATAATTGAATTAACATGGACACTGGAGGCAGTAGAAGAAAGAGGGATGATAGCTAAGCTGATGAATATTATGAACAAAGTCTCACAACCTCTGTGTGCCACCTTGGTCAATCTGCAGTGCACCTTTTATCCCTGTGGGATTCTACCAAGGTGCTCCTGGGAAAGCTAAAGGAGGTCTCTTTTTTACCAGTTGACATAAGACTTTACATCATATCCTAAGGATAGACAAAGTTCTTCTGCAGTTTAATCGTGTTAATTAAGTTGATTATCGACATACAGGCACAAATGTTCCTGTGGACGTTTGTAACCCAATTGTGTACACAATTCAGGATGTGCATTGAAATATGTCCATTAATAGAAAATCTGTAAAAATACATAACACTTTATTCTTATTTTGTTGAAAAAAAATGTACACATACTAATAAAATGACAGTGAAGCGATATTACGGAACTTTAAATCACAAAAGTCGGAATCACTTATAAGTACAGTATATCAGTCTAATATTTACACATTCTACAGTCTTCGATAATGACACAATATATAACAATGACAGAAAAATTTGCAACTAACTTTCTCTGCTGATGAATTGCTCAATGTGTCTCTTCCTGTTCCTGGCGGCGATAATCCCTAAGAGGGTAAAGCTGGGATGTGTGTTTAGCATACTGGTAATTACAAGCAGCCGATTCTACCATTCAGTTGGAGAACCAGCTGCTTTATCTGTGACGGAGCTTATTGTGCGGCAGCACGTGCCACCAGTTACATTCGGTGACACATACAAATGACTAAAAATGGTGACAGAGTGCATTCCATATTCTGCGTCAGTTTTAGTGACAGCTGCTACATATTCAACTGTTTTAAAACAAGTTTGGTTGGTTCCTAAGAGAAAAATGGGAGTCACTTGTTGAAAATTAACTACAATTGAGTTGAAAAGAAAAATATGAGTGCTTTATGTGCCCATTTGTATCTGCAGAATTGCTGTAAATTGAGACCATTGTAACCCGACACCTGCCTGTATTTATTTATTTTTTTTGTTGTTTATACTTGATCATGTTTTGTGTAGTTTTTGGTATGTCAGCTGACCCCTAAACCCTTGACACATCTATTCAAAGTCTAATCTAGATGAAAACAAAACTTTTTCCTTAAGTGAAATACTAATTAGAGAATGTATAGTAATTCAATTTCCAATCTCTACTTCTTCCAGGCCACCTTTGCCCACCTTTCTCTGGCTCCATGAGTGAGGTGAGGTGGCACCCTTTATGTACTTCTGGTGGTACAACATTGCATAGAAAAAGCACTTCCAGTAAAGGTGGAATCCCATCAAAGAAGCAATACCTGATGTTGTCATCTCCCTCTGGAAGCACACATGACACCCCACAGGGATGCTCAACAGGACTACAATTCCCAGGTTGCCCTGCAGGTATATACATGGGTGATCCAGCAAAGGAGACACCACCTCATAGTGCATTGGGGGAGTCTCCCCCATCCTTCAGTTGAATCCATCTCCTTGGCATCTAAAAGTCCATGCATCCGATTCAGGAAGACAGCAAGGCCTGCTAATTACACTATCTATTCATCTATCTATGGATTCATCTGTCAGCCTGTTGTGATGATATCCAAATTGGAGGTGGTCCAGACTATCTGGTATATTCTGTTTAATGTGTCTCAGCATCCATCTCTCAAAGCTTTTCATCATATTAGCAGTGAGTGAAAAGGTCTTTAGTCATTGAGACAGTACAATTAAATTTCCTTTGGAACTGTGATAATAGTTATCATTTTGAAACAGACAGAAGTCATACGTTCCCTAGGTGAGACATTAAAAACATCTGTAAAAACACCTGATTATTAGCACTAATTAATCCATTTGGACTCGCTTCTTTACGGATATAAACTCAATTAAAGTAACCTTATCCACAGAAATGGAGAATCATGTGTTGCTGCAGAAACTTGCATTAGAGGAACCACAAATAAAGAACAAGTAAAAGCAGAAAATGGCATTCAATAAATGAATACAAATGTCAATATATGCCATGAATGCAAATTCAGCATTGTATCACTGACACCGTCTGGAATTTTTTCTTAAGTTTGTCCTTGAAATCACTTCAGTATTAATACAACTTTCAAAATAAGGTGCATGGACTATCTGTTCCCTTTTACATGTAAAATAACTGCCATCCATTAATAATCTATGACACTTAATTTTGGCTACTTTATCTTTGCCTTTTTGAAGTAACATCTTAAAAGCTTACCATTGCTTAATGTTGTTGTACAGACACAATACAGTTTATTTTTTGACCTACAGTAGTAAAATACTGAATGTGATACAGTGGTTAGGTTAGAACTGCTGTCTAATCTCTCCAACATCTTGGGTTCAAAACCTGTCCCAGTCTTTACAGGTTTATCCCCAAGTATTCTGGTGTTCCCTCCCACATTCCTAATTTTCCACTCTGAATTGGTCCTCATGAGTGTGCCTGTAATGGATTGACACCCTAGTCGGCACTGGCTCCCGTCTCAATGCCAAACTGTCCAACAACCAACACTCTGACCTGGACCAGGAAACATTTTCAAGCTGTTAGATTGAACATGTTAATATTTTACAAAAAATCTTGAATAAAATAAGAAAAGAATGACTTCTATTAATATTTATTGCTATTTAGTAAGACCTAATGAAAGTGCTCCGCGCACAATGAAGTAACCTTTTAGGAAAAAACCATTTAGTGCAATGAGACAGACATTGACGCCAGCCAGGTGGAATGGAGGTGTTTGGACAGATGCAGGTTGGGAATAAAAGGCCACCTTCTTTCAGCATGACTTGCTATTCCAGCTTTGTAACCCATTAGCATCTGACATTATAGCATGTTATTTGTATTACCAATTTAATCTGTCTAATTTTTTAAACTAATTCTGTATAAAAACAGCGCTACATGCTACTGGTTCATGCATGTTAAATAATGTTCTTAATAATCTGTCCTGACAGCAGATTTCAGCATTTTGCTAGTGGCTGATTACTTTGCCACAGTAGGCTATTCATTACCCATTTGTCTCTCTTGAATTGTGATGATAAATTAAACAGTTAAAGCTACAAAGGCTGCAATTTTAAAATCAATCTTCCCCTCATTTTTTCACTTATTGTATTTTTTCCTAAAGACAAAATGGCACCCACACCATTTACCCATCACTAAATATTATGCAGAGGCATTTTCGTTATTTTTCAGCATTTGTAATTAGGTTTATTTTTGTGGGTTGCTCACAGGTGCAGTCTGCCTTCAGGCCTAGTCACTGTCTCTCTAGAGGTCTTTCAGTTTTTGTGTGAATTTCCTCCGAGTTGTTTGGGTTCCACACACAGTGATGTGATGTGTTGTGTGTGTGGGTGTACGTGTGTGTGAGCCTGATTAGAGCTTCTAAACTATCCCAGTAGGAGAAGGTGAGAATGTGTATCTGTAGTTGTGTGTGTGTGTGCGTGTGTGTGTGTGTGTGTGTGTATGACTGAGAATGCCATACAATTACTTTCTTCCTAGGCTTGGTTTTGCCTTGTGCCAACAGCAATAAAGGCCATGTCTCCTAGCGACCCTGTATTTGAAAAAATACGAATGGACAGATGAATGAATTTCTGTGTCATGTTTACTTTTGCAATGTACGCTTACACCGTCTTATCAATCGCTTCTATTAATAAAGCAAAATGGAGAAAGAGAATACTGTTAAAGTGCAATGTTGTATAAAGGACTTGAATTGTAGCATTGACAATTACTGTATAAGTATATTTCAGTGTATTTGCTCATCCATCCATCCATTATTCAACCTGCTATATCCTAACTACAGGGTCACTGGGGTCTGCTGGAGCCAATCCCAGCCAACACGGGGCGCAGGGCAGGAAACAAACCCCAGGCAGGGCGCCAGCCCACCACAGTATTTGCTCATTCATTTATTAATTAACTTCTAAGTTATTACCTTGAGAGTTACACGGAACTGGTTCAACACTGAGTGCAAGACAGGAACCAACCCTGAGTGGAGTTCCAGTCCACCATACTTAGTACCAGGATTTACGTTTACATAATATTTGCAATATTCTGGTCTGACTGTTTTATCGTGAACTGGTTTTGAAGTGACTCTATACTAAAACATTGATTTTTTTATTTTTTAATTCCCATACCAGGATTCTTTGTATGGGCGGCATGGTGGCGCATTTTTCTCGCAGTAAGGAGACCTGGGTTTGCTTCCCGGGTCCTCCCTGCATGGAGTTTGCATGTTCTCCCCGTGTCTGCGTGGGTTTCCTCCGGGTGCTCTGGTTTCCTCCCACTGTTCAAAGACATGCAGGTTAGGTGCATTGGTGATCCTAAATTGTCCTGAGTGTGTGCTTGGTGCGTGTGTGTGTGTGTCCTGCAGTCGGCTGGTGCCCTGCCCGAGATTTGTTCCTGCCTTGTGCCCTGTGTTGGCTGGGATTGGCTCCAGCAGGCCCCCGTGATCTTGTGTTAGAATATAGGATATAAGCAACACACCCAACGTGTGTCATATTCAGTCGCTTAAGGTTACATCTCACAAAATGGATCTTCTTGGTGGTTGTGTTTTCTAGCTTCTCCTTCTTTCTGCTTCTCTTTCTTTAACATGAAGGCTGCTGTTGTTTCAAAGCCTGTCAAGAACAAGTTGAACACCCCTTGCCCTTCTCTTTCCAATATCATTTTGACAGACCATTGTTCAGAAGGTGCACATGCTCAAGGATATTTAATACTCTGATGGCTTTGCGTATACGCATGTAGAAAGTCCATAAAACAATCGTTTTACTGTCTGAAGTTTTGAACTTTCATCTTGCAAGATTGCCCTTTTGCAAAAAATGTTTCACTTTTACTACTTTAACACCATCAGAAGGTGGCATAAACAACATAAATGTTTGGATCCATCCTGTGTCAGTGAAATAGAATATATTGACTGTGGTGGTAGTATAATGGTTTGTGGACCTCAGCTTACACTTGTGTCCTGGGAATTTCCCAGGTAACAGTCCACTAGAGTACAATTTAAATACAATAAAAGTGGAAGTTAATATCTTAAACATGTGACCAACAATTCAGTAGAAACTGTGTAATTCTGTCATGTCTGCAATAAGTCAATAAATCTGTAGAGAGCAGAAATTAGGTCAGTTTTCAGCCCTTTTACTTGTTTTCAACCATAAGACAATTTTGCATTAAATTGACAATAATAGATAATGAAGAGCTGTACTTAAAATATTCAGTTACTTGTTCAGTTACTGGTTTATGTTATTTGTTTTGCCTAAATCATTGTAATCGTCTTCTCTGTTAGGTCAGATGACCCGTTCTCGCAGCATAGACCAGCAGTCTCACGGACAAGGAAGGCCTTGCCCCTCTCAACTTACTCAGGTCAAGCCATGTCCAGTTAAGCCTTGCTACACTTGGATACTTGGAGACTGGTCAAAATGTCGAGTGGAGGTATGGAAATTTTTAAAAGTGCTCGATATATTAGAAGAAGATCCTTGAGAGCTGTGTACATGGCGTACTGCTAATTATTTTGACTGTAGACATTCTTTGTTTTAAAGTGTATGAGAAATTATCCATACAGTATATAATGCTTTTTGTCAATATTTATTTGCTTGTTTAATTTTATAGAAACAAGTCTAAATCATATGCTCTGAATAGAACTGATAAACTGTGCAGTGGGAACACCTGTGGGCTCTCCAGCACCCCAGACACCCAACACATACAGGCTCAGACACAAGTATAAAAGTAGAAAGAGTTTTTATTGTGGGAAACTCTTCCTGGGCAAGTGTTTCCCACCACAGCCACAATACACAGCATACAGGCAATAATAAAGCACTTTGCCACTCTTTCTCTTCTCTTTTTCCATCACTGGCCACTGCCTCCTCCATTCCTCCTTGCAAGCTTTGCCAAACCATCCTTCCAAATCCTGGCTCCTGGAAATGAGGCAGGCAGCTCCATTTATCTACCACCAGGAATTACTTCCTGTGTTCCGTACACATTGTCCAAAAGCACTTCTGGGTGAGGTGGAAGCCCCATGAAGTAGGGCTCCACAGTCCTTGCAGCATCCCCTGTGGGTACCCACTGAACCCAACACAGCTGAGTTGATGAATACCATGTTCCGTGATGCCCTATGGGAATCTGCAGCACCGCTGCAACCCAGGTGAGGTTGCCATCAAGTGATCTGAGGGAGATAATGCCATACGCACGCTGTGTCCTCTGGTCCTTCCATCTTGAGGGCATCCTGGCCAGGTATGAATGAGGTGGCTCATTTTTACTTTCTCATATGTGAAGTATAGGGGAAGTACTGTAATCATCCAAAAATTCGATTTCAAGAATTTGATGAATCCCGACATCTTAGACCTCTCTGAGTCCAAAAATACAATTTTTGGAATTATGTCTGTGTGTCTGTCAGTGTGTGTCTGTATGTAAACACGATAATTTGAGTATGTTTTCACTTAGGTCAACCAAATTTCTATCAACTTTTGAGCTATTTCTGCTAAATGGTAGTGGTACTTTTTTATTCATGCATCTGCAGTCCCAATTTATTCGACATTTCTTTTATAATAATTGTACAATATATTATTAATTTGATTTGATTTGTTGTTGATGGTTCTTAAATGCACATAATATAAAAATATAATCATTGTCTTGCAGTTTACTCCTCAAATATTCATCCTTATATCGGAGTATACGAGAAAGTCTAGGGGAGACCACTCCCGATTTTTATGTTTAATGAAATATACTGAAAGGACTAGTTATGGAGGTTACATACTGTACAGTGTACTGGTGTAGACAAATTTGTTGGTACCCCTCCACAAGAAAACATTGTCCTTGAAATAACTTGAAACTGACAAAAGCCATTGGCACCCATCATTGTTTATTCCAAATTCACCAAAAATCAGACTTTGCTTTAGAGTTTTGATTCAATTGAATATTTCAGATAATAACACAAATGAAAATGGCATGGACAAAAAAATGATGGGACCCTTAACCTAATATTTTGTTGCAAAACCTTTAGAGGCAATCACTGCAAACAAGTGATTTTTGTAGCTCTCAATGAGATTTCTGCACCTGTCAACAGGTAGTTTGGCCCGCTCTTCCTAAGCAACCTGATCCAGCCGTGTGAGGTTTAAATGGTGCCTTCTCCAGACTGCATGCTTCAGTTCTTTCCATTGATGTCTGACGTGATTCAAATCAGGGCTCATAGAAGGCCACTTCAGAATGCCAATGTTTTGTTCTTAGCGATTTTTTGGTACTTTCAGCTGTGTGGTTTGGGTCATTATTCTGTTGGCGGATCCATGACCTAAGATTTCTAACACTGGGCAGTATGCTTCAATCCAGAATTTCCTGTTAGTCCTGAGATTTCATAGTTTCATACACAGACTTGAAACACCCTGTGCTAGATGCAACAAAGCAGCCCTAAAACATAACCCAGCCTCCTCCGTGTTTCACAGTAGTTATGATGCTCTTTGCTTTGAAAGCTGTTTTTCACAAAGAGCGGATAGAAAACTAATTAAAAACAAAAAGTGAAACAAGATAATGATGAAAAAACATCCACCCACCAACAGATTTCTTCTGCTCAAAAGTAAATACAAAGTTGGAAATAAACTGTCGCCCGTATTATATACAAACTTAAAAGCTCTTCTGTCTGCTTTGCCTGCTAAGCAGCAAAGAAGAATCTGCAAGCCAGAAGACTGGTCAAAAGACAACCCTGATGGCCTGGACTTTGGGTTAATACTGATAGCACTTTTGCCTAGCCAGTTGTTACATCTTGCAGGGTCCCCTATAGCAAACAACGTCAAGTCATGCACCACTCATCCTCCTGTGATCAGGTGCAATGTCACTACTTTAAACCTTCCTGTCCCTGTGCACGCATATGTGTTTGCAGCCATGTTGTGCTGGATGCTTATTCAACACTACAGTTAAGTTACGTGGTGAAATTTCACCTACTTTGTTCTGTGCTGGCAACCTTTAAATATTGGCGCCCTTCTCTTTCCTTCCCTCAGTAGCTTCAGGCATGCACTTTGCAGTCACACCGCTTCAATTTGAAAGTGTACCTGTGGATAATAGAGCTCCATTGGACATTCGCCTCAGCGTAGTGCTGGTTCAAGCATGGAGAAGCCCAGATAAGTCCTCTGAGTTACAGGCCATCAAGTCAGGGGTCCACTAGGATGGGGGCACCAAATGCCAGTGCAGCATTGACCCATCACCACGTTCTCACTTTAGAGCTAAAAAACATGTTAAGCAGTAATAAACACTACTTTTAAAGTGTCTGCAGACTCACTTATCACTCCCCTGGAGTAATAACGTCTGAAGGACTATCTGGAAACATATGTCCTAAAATACTCTGTCATCTAAGTGCCTGGTACAGCTATGCTGGATGTTACATTTCTATTGTCAGCAGTGTAGCATAGGATAAAGAACCTACGAAGCAATGCCCAATGTTGCAAGCAATGCTGGTCTTTATATTACACCCTTTAGAGTATACTCTAACTATTCATACATACAGACACTCACATATATAAATAAGTAGAAAAAGAGACTAGACCTATATTTACTTTGGAACAGAAAAATATTTTTATGTCTCTACTCATATTCCTTTCATGTTACTAGGCAGTAAGAAGAAGTCAAAGACAAATCTTAGCTCCTTTTTTATTTTTGGCTGCTGATTTGATAGCTAACTGTTTGTTTCTTATTTACTGGACAATGTGAAACCTTATCACTTAGAAGTCATGTTAAATTATTCTCAAATTTTCACAGTGTCATTCTTCATATTGCAGGCACTTCACTGTCGTGAAGTGTGATCAAGCAGCAGCTTATTAATGTCACTTCAGCACAGAAGGAAGAGACATAGAGAATGAAAAGAAATAATAGTTTTAATGAACTGTCCACAGTGTTTAATTCAAATGAACATTATAAATACTAAACCTTATTCATATACGAAACTGGCAATGTGACCAATTAGGCCATTTATCTTTGTCAAAAGCAATATTCAGCTTTACATTGTGCAGTCTAAAATATTTGTATTTAATTATAAATACAGCACATATTCTAGGAGACTTGCTTATTCTGAAATTTATTTACTTTAGCAATAAACACAGTAAGTAGGTATTAGGCCCTAGTTCTGAATTACGCTTATTAAAAGTGTTATTCCTTTTATTGATTTCTTACACATTTAGTCATTTCTGCTGGAATATGAGTAATTATAAATATTGCTGTAAATGATTCTAATTTGATATTAAATATTTTAGAAAGTTGTTCAAAAATACTCCAAGTTATTATGAAATTATGCATAATTTTATGTAAATTGTTCTTAATTGAGTTAAGATGACATCCCGAGGAGAGGAAATGTCAGACAGTCTGCATAAATTACATTTTTATAGAGAGAAAGGGGAGATTTTAATTAAATTTCTGAAATAAATGAATACATACATGCAGTGACTATTTCAGAAACACTGTGCCTTTGAAACGTGATGTAGTTATTAATGAATGATCATTTATATTTAAAAGCTCTGTTTTGTAATTCAAGTTATCATTGAAAGTAATGACGGACATAGGGATGATTTATTCAAAGTCAAATGTTCCTTTAAAGTTAAAATTGTGTTTCACTTTATTGATCAATGTCATCTGTGAAATTAACGTCATGTCTATAAAATGCAAATACAGAACAATTGTTTACATGTTGCTCTGAGCCAAACGCAATTAGTGTTTCTTTTGTACACTTTTCTTCAGGGCCCGTGCCTCAGTTTCAAGACAATGAGAGGAACATAATGTAACCCAATTTTAGAAAGAAAATTGAATGTCGAACAGAATTGAAAAGAACAGTTCAAAACCTTTGAAAATGAAATTTATTTCTTGAATAATGCATATTATCTCCAAGATTATAGGCTTTCATTTATTGTAAATCATACCCCTTAGATGTTCCACTCTTTCAAAATGCTCACCTTCTAATTTTCATTCCACAGGAGGTCTCAATGAGAAACTGATTAAGGGTGTTACATTGTAGCATACAGTCAATCAATTCAGATTATAAAAAGTGTAAATTCACTATAGGAAACAACATAACATAAAATAATATGCATTGCCTTCTCATTTATGAAAAGAATAATTACTTTATCATGCCTTGCACCATGTGTTTGCTGGGATTGGCTCCAGCAGACCCCCGTGACCCTGTAGTTAGGATATAGTGGATTGTATAATGGATGGATGGATAATTACTTTAAAGTCTTTATACTGTATAAAATACATTACCATGACTGTGCGTTTGTCTGTACAGGATTTTAAATCACCTTTATCTTGCAAATTGTTTGACCCATTGACCTGAAATTTGGTACACAAATATACTACGTGACGTCTACTATCCATTTTCAGGGAGATGATTGACCTCCAAGGTTATTCTGCTTTTTATTTTTATTTTACTTTATTGTAGAATCAACTCTTGGCACCAGCCAGCTGAGGCGGCCGTGCGGCGCATGCGTACGGGCGCCATTCCCATCCCTACCACCTTAGCTGTCACTTCTCCTACCTCTTCATATCTTAAATCATTCTTGAGGAAGACTGAAGACTTAAGTGCCAGCTTAAATGAAAAATGAAAGAAAATGTACTAAGTAATTACAACACAAACACTGACTTCATCAATTTTAACGTGAAAAGATGCCGACGAAAGAAGAGAAAAGGTGGGCCGCAAGGGTGGAGAAAAGAAGAGCAGCTCAGGAAGCAGCAAGTGCATCAACCTCTGAACAAATGAATGCTAAACATACAGAGAAAGAGGATGAAAACTATGAAAGTCAAGTGTATTCACTTCACGTTATCGTGTAGTGCACCGTTACTGATAAAAAGATATTTCCGATGGTCTGAATGTTGGAGTAGTGGCTAATGCTTGAGAAAATGAAGAGGTTTTTTATTTTATTTGGATTCATTCCCTGACACACTTCTAGTACTTTAACCTAATATCTGTAATATATTTGTATCTACAAGCAATGCTTTAATAACTTATCATCTGTACATAGCATGGTGGCACATTAGATAGTCTTGCTGTGCATCAGATATTTCAATCCTGCATCCAGTCATTGTCTGAGTCGACTTTACACATTATATGTACAAGTCTTCCTTCAAGCACTGTATGTTTTCTTTGTCATCCCCAAATAAATGCAGGTTAGGTTAATGGGAGAATCCAAGTTGGCCCTGTGCTGTGTGTGTGTGAATGAGTGAGCCCTACACAGGGTTGGCTCCTGATGCCAGGGTATGCTTGAGCCCTTCATGGCCCTGAACTGCATTAAATTGGTCTGAAGATGTTAATATTCTCCGCTGTAAATACTTTGTCAAATCTTACATCATAAATGTCCCACTCGTTTCTTGAGCACTGCCTTAAAATCCTTGTTTTGTCACTGTTTGCTGGAAGTTTGCACATTCTCCTTGTGTCTCTGAAGGTTTTTCTCTAAGTACTATGGCATTGTTCCACCGTCAAAACTGTGCTAATTCTAATCTTGGCTTGTATGAATGGAAGTGTTTTTTTTAACTACACACCCAGTGCTGCTAGCCCAGCACCCCGAACTACAAAAACCAAGTTGAATAACACTGCACAACAAATTTTAAAAAGAGAAATATTTTGTGACTTGGATAGACAGCTTCAAGTGGAACACATATAATTTCAGATTGACTGTATCACTTGTTTAATTGCTTAATGATGCTGACACATTGCATTTGTTCAGTTAAACTAAAAATGTTCCCTGCTGGTTTTTGTTTTAACCAAACATCTCATGCTTCTAGTTTCAATATTAAGCAATTCTCAGCCGGCATTGATGGATTCCACTTATCCAGTTATAACTTTTTTCCAGTAGAATGTCCTGGTGAAATCTGACACTGTGTTCAAAGATTAGCAGGGAAGAAATCCAAATGTGAATGAAGAAAATGTATATTTAGCAACAAGGTTTTGTACAATAGAAGCATGTTTTCAGCCAGCTGGACATAGTTTTTTGCTATGTATTTGCCTAGAAAATATTCAACAACATCCTTGAATGCTTTTCATGCAATTTCCATGTGGCCCCACTAGTTGATCTTTGAACTGCCCAATATTGACGATGTGTCTGATTTGTAGAACAATAATGATGCATTCCCTTGGCATCAGTTGTTTGTGGAAACACCTGTCTCAGATATCAAAATCCTTAACCATCCTTGGTCATTGCTTACATAAAAAGCTTCATCAGTCCAAACTATGTACTGTATATCTTTGTTGGGTCGGACACCTGGACAACCTTCAGGACTGAAAGAACAACTGGAATATGCAGTTTAATGTAGAAAAGTGCAAAGTGCTACACATGGGCAAAAGGAATATCAATTATAAATACAAGATGGGAGACACTGTCAAAAGGGAAGGAATCTGAAAAGGATTTGGGGGTATATGTTGACATAACATTTTCATCGACTAAGCAATGAATAGATGTAATTCCGTCCATCCATCCATTATCCAACCTGCTATATCCTAACTGCAGGGTCACGGGGGTCTGCTGGAGCTAAAAAGGCAAATATATTGTTAGGTTATACCATAAAAACTATGCTCAAACAATATAATGCACTTTGAAAACCGCATCTGGAGTTTCGTGTGCATTTCTGATTACCACGGTACAAAAAGACATATGAGCGCTAGAAGCTCTGCAGAGAAGAGCAATGAGGTGCATCCCAGGGCTTAAGGACATGTCCTACTCTTAAAGACTCAGAGAACTAAACCGTTTAGTCTCAAGAAAAAGAGACTGCGTGGGGATCTAATCCAGATCTTTAAAATCCTCAAAGGCATTGATAAAGTAGATCCAGCAACATTCTTTTGTGTTAAGGGTGAATCATGTACTTGAGGAAGTTAGTGGAACTCAAGGGGAAGTGCATTTAAAACTGAAAGCAGGAAGCACTTCTTTACACAAATAATTGTGGGCTTCTGGAACAATCTTCCAAGACATGCAGTTAAAGCCAGAACCTTGCCAATCTTTAAGGAGAATCTGGAAGAAATACTAGGAGGGCTTTCCTAATAGTTAAACAAACAAGCTAGATGGACCGAATAGTCTAGTCTTCGTTTGTCAAAGACATTTCTTATGTGCTGCAATGTTTCTTATTTGTTGTACTTTTTCCTGTGGAACCAAATGCTTATGGAGTGGCCAAATCTTTTTAATATAATTCAACTCTTTAGCATGGCTGACTCATTCACCAACGAAACGACAGTACATGGGATATCCAAGGTGCATTCCTAGGAGCAGCTGCATTACTTTTTGATTATCACAGATGTTCCAGGTATAGTTGTTGGACTGTACAGTATATGTGTACTTAACAATATGAAAGGAAAAATAAAAAACGGGTGGGTGCAATAAAATGGTATGTGATAGGAAAATGTAAAGGTAATTGTTTGTGATTAGTCTGCCAAAATTCATAAGATACACCCAAAAGTGTTCACTAAGCAAAATTTTCAAATCTTCCAACGTAATAGATAGATGTAATATATTGTACAGTAAAAAACCTGGCACCTCATACAGGGGTATTTCCTTAATGCAGTGCTCCCAGAATAAGCTCTTGCCTCCTAGACAAGTTGACAAGTAAATGGATGAATAGATAGATATTGTACAGCCTATATTTACTCATAGGTGGCAAAGCAATTAGCATTGCTTTCTGACGACTTAGATTATCTTGATTACCGTAGATCCCGGAATATAAGCCGAGAATTTTGTCCTAGATTTTTGGCTTGGAGTTTGGGGGTCGGTTTATACAACGAGCATCGTTTCAGATTCAAGATTTCCAGCGCAATGCCGGTTTTGCCGATCAAAACGGAAGTAAATAATGACGAAACCACAGAGCCATCTTTCAGATGAAGAAGTAACTTTGCATGCCGGTACTTTAAATTAAATAAAGAATTTATTCAAAAAAGTGTTTTAGTTGTTGATTTTATTAATAAAATTTATAATAAATTATCGGGAAGTTTAAAATAAAAATTTTTCTTTTGATTTACAACCAACATCTTGCGTTACAACCCGAATGTGGTCATGTGTATCTGCTTGCGTGATTGTGAACAAACAACTGAGAGCGTTAGTAGCGTCAGTTGGAGCCCAGATACATGTGTTTGTGGATGTAATTTCAGTCATTGCAGTGATTTACCTATATATATAATTCACTAAGACCATGCAAGCAAGACACATAATTGCTAAGGAAGGAAGAGAAGGTAAAGAAAGCGATCACAATCGAAACGAAGATGGAAATTGTGTGGAAATATGAGAGTGCTGTTCGTGTGACCGATCTCGCTAATATGTACAGCATGTCGAAATCCACCATCTCAACAATTTTACAAAGAAAAGATTTGCATAAGGAGGCTCCTTCTAAACAATAACCACCTTCCATTTCATTCTCCTCCTCCTCCCTTCCTGCAGCCCAAAGATGTCAAATTAAATGGTGAATACAGTATGAAATTGTTGTTTCTAGAATAGAATAGAATGCCTTTTATTGTCACTATACACATCTACAATCAGATTAAAAGCAGCTCCTTCAGTGCAGAAAAAAAGTTCTGTATAGGGCTTGCATGGTTGTTTTTTTTAGCCTTAGCATAACGCCGGATCTGTGGCCTCGCTTCTGCTTTCTTTCCCTCCTCCGTCTGCGTCGTCTCCTAGACCCGACAACAATCCACGGAGAGCGCGCTGGTCTCGCTATGTTGTCTGGGATGTTGTGCGTGTGATGAAAAACACTCGAAACAGATGTCTGGCTCTGGACACCGATGTCTATAAGGTTCTGACAGGTGTAGCGGATGTTCGCTGAACCGATCGTGCACAAACAAGGAAAAAAAAAAAAAAAAGTACAAAAACAACAAAAAAGTGCACTGAAAAGGAGAGCCCTGAGCCTGTGCGTGCCGCCATGCTCCTAGCTTAACCTAGCCTACTTCTGGTAGGCTAGGCACTTTTTATAACTTTTTGGTTAGTACATTAAAAAAATTATTGGTGTTTTGGTAAATTATGCACATTATACAACCCTTTTTTATTATGAAAAGGTTAAGTAAGTGTTGCAGTGGGAGGTTCGGAACGCATTATGGGTTAGCCTTCGCGAACGAATTATATTCTTAAGTCAAGGGTCCACTATATTGCGTATTTAAGTTAGTCAAATTTATAACGAGTCTCCGGAAATCCACCCGCCGATGTACCATATTTGTGTATATAGTTTCAACACAAAGGCTTCATTTTACCAAACTTCTCCGCAATCACTTCCTGGTTTCCATCAAAAATGCCGGCAGTCTCAAATTCTTGCCGATAAACATGATAAATATACCTGAAGAGACACTTTTAAGGAAATTTAGAAAATTTTGCTTGGAGAAGGAGGTCGGCTTAAATACCGGTCATCGGCAAATACATGTAATTTAGTAGGTAGAGAAGGGGGTCAGCTAATATACCGAGTCGGCTTGTATTCCGGGATCTACGGTAAACTCTGTCCAGGACACCATCTCTGTGGAGTGTGCATGTTTTGGATGTCAGTGTGGGGTTTTCTCCAGGGAGTTCTCTTTCTCCTGAACCAGTCCAAAGCATGGAAATTAGTCTGGTATATTACTTGGTAACACTAGAATGCATCTATTACTCCTTTACTATTATGTTACAAGACCTGAAAATACTTCTTTAGGTCTTCATAACGCTTAAAATGCATCAATGAAGTGTTTATTCTTCTCTGCAATGTAACATACTAACAAAACCTCATTTTGGAGTGGTCTGAGGTGGCTTAACTGAGACACATTTCTCTTGACATTACAAGATCTGTGCATCCTTCATATTAAAAAGTAATTTTACCATCATGTCAATATGACACACTGCACAGAGATGAACAGCCTATCTACTGATGTTTTATAAATGTTATGAAGACCAAGAGAAGCCTTTATTAAGGTCTGGTAACATAACACTAAATGAGAAATATGATGCATGTATGCAGTACCCATACCAAAGTCGTACTGATCACTCCAAAATGGCCCAATGCAGCTGAGTTTGAATATGTGATCGAGTGTCTATTGTAATTGGCTAGTCACCTGTACAGGGTTGGTTCTTCCCTTATACCCAAACCTACTGGCTCAAGCACCCCAAGAACTAGTATTAGAATCAGAGGCTTCATTAGATGGAGAGATCATTATATACTCAAGGTTCTTTTGTTATTTACAACACTACTTTGTTTAATCTTGTCCACTTGCTATCCTAAATATTAAGGCTTTCTGCAATCAGTTAATTATGCAATGCCAAGGTAAGGATAAATGTAAAGAATATTGTGCAACAGCAATTCTATAATAGTGTTCTTAGTGCACACAAAATAAACACTTCATTAAAAAGTGTACTTCTTTAAAATATTCCAATGCAATTGTTTACCAGTTATAATATACTGCTTGGAGCCATTTGTAAATTTATTTCTCTTTGCAGCAAGAATAGCTAAACATCTTTTGATTGTGCCATTTTTTTTTACTTCCAGTACTAATCAAAGTAGCAGGCTTCTAGCTGCAGTTCTACTTCAAACTAGGGCTCTCTACAACTTTTTTTTAGAATTTCCTCATCCTAACATAGTTATATCCTTTGTATAGGGAGCACAATGTGGAGAAGGGGTTCGAAGGAGGAACTTGACGTGTGTGGTTCACAGTGGACTAGATTCTGACTTCCTGTCTGCTAAACCAGTCAAGGAAGAACAATGTGAGACAAATCTGATGAAATTTAACAGCCGGGAGCTTGAGCAGCCATGTTCAGTTCCCTGTCCTGGTAAGTTTCCATCTGCTTTCTGGGGATTAGGGGAAGGTTTAGTCTGCCCTCCTAGGCCCACAGGATTGTTCACATGTGAGTGTATACAATTATGAGGTGGACC
The DNA here is from genome assembly GCA_026402145.1 of Polypterus bichir lapradei. Taxonomy (NCBI): domain Eukaryota; kingdom Metazoa; phylum Chordata; class Cladistia; order Polypteriformes; family Polypteridae; genus Polypterus; species Polypterus bichir. The sequence goes on from JANRMT010062814.1 coordinate 45,144,092, forward strand.
TAGGACACATTTGAAGGAAATAAAGAATGCATTTCCATTTGAATATATTTTTGCTATGTTCCTTAGAATTTCAATGTTTCTTTATAGTATACTTTAGGGTGTACTTTAACTGTAACATTTTGATCTTGTGCCACAAAGTACTTGCTTCAACAAGTACATGCCATGCCTAACAAGCATGAATTTATTTCTACTGCATGTTTTGATTCAAACAACCTGAGAAGCTATCAAGGAAAAATACAGCCAATTCTCATTTTGATCTCATTCTATACCTTTCAATATTTCAGGGCTTAATCTGATGTTGTTTTGGAGAAATTCGATTAAAAGATGTGCATGCTTGATGAGCTGAATGGCCTGTTCTGTTCCAAACTGTTCTAATGATAAAAATGGCTGGAGAAAAAGGAGTCCTGAGAATAGCACAGTGACTGAAAAAGCCACAAGCTGCAAGATTTAAACCTCATCACGCGTTTGTTGTATGACAACAAGAAAGTCCCTTAATTTGCCTGTATGTTGTATAAACAGAAATGTTGTTTAAAAATTTGTTATGTCTCTGGGGAGACCATAATTAATGGGGAATTTGCTGTTTTTTCAGATGGCAGCTCAAACACAAATGATGGCCTTTAAGGCTCTACAGTTTGTTGAGTAGTTTTCTCACAACTGATAAATACGCTGATCTCCGCACACAACTTCAAATCAGTCAAACTATAAATATGGATAAAGAAGGCCATAATAATATGTTTCTGTTAGAATTTTAACTGTTAAAATGTATTTGATGTAATATGCCTGTCACTTCCTCTTTATTTTCAATGGCTTAAAGTACTTTGTCTTTACAGAATGTTCCTGTTATCTAACAAATGAAAATGTACATATTTACAACACAAACTAATTCCACGATTTGCTTCTGTTACATTTTATAGAGCTAATTTGTTCATAATGCTGACAATAGTTATTGTATAAAGTATACATATTTATGATTTTACTTCACTTTATTTTAATTCATCTACATCATTTTTATTTCTTTTTTATTATTAATCTTCAACAAGTAGAGAGAGACATTTTATGAAGCACTTGAAATAAAGTAACATGCATGTTTATGAGGCTCCATCTCTTAAAACATTCAGATGAAAACAGAAGAGCCATTTGCTTCCTGCTTTTCCTCTGCAAACTGCTGTCAAGCTTTAATAATGTACAGCTTTTAGTGTTTCAGTGATTTCATTCCACTGAACCCACAACGCACAGTTTTCTTTTCTTGATATCTGATGTATTCCAAGTACCCATCAAGGCCCTATTTTTGTCTTTTCTGAACACGTAATATAGTTTTATTTTTATTGTACACATTAGTTGATGAGTTTGATATTGTATTGTGATACTATGCATACATGTGGCTAAGGCATTGGACTTTAAACTGCAATGATGCTTGCTTAGTCCCTGCCTCTGACTCACTGAGCGAATATTTAGAAATGTAAGTTAACCTAATATATGCATCTTCGGGTCTTGTAAGGAAAATCGGATTACCCAAGAACATGCAAACTGCACCAGGCTGTAGAGCAGTGAGACATCCGTGCTAACCACACTCTGTATATTTCAAATTTGAAAAAAATCACATTAGAAGAATATATTGTGAGTTTATCAATGCATTGACTAAACCTGATGTAATACTTTTGGGGAGACTATCCCAGAATTAAGTGCAAGCAAGAAGCAACACTAGTTAGGTTAGGTACCAATCCATTGCCGGGGACACTTATTCATATACACACGCACACTCACACCCACTCACATTGGGCCAATTCAGTTAGCTTTACCTGCACTTTTGGAAGATGTGGAAGGCATACCAAAATTCAATGAGAAAAACATGTTAGCAAGGGAAGAACTTGCCAGTTTCCATCTCCAGCAACTGTAAGGCAGCAGTAATAACAACAATGTCACTCTAAAAATAAATATGAAAATTAAAAAATAAAGGCAATTTTTACATAATTGACATTCTTATATGGTCATTTCCTGCTATTCCAGGGGACTGTCATCTGACAGAGTGGTCTTCATGGAGTTCTTGTCAGCTTACCTGTCTGGATGGGCGAAGTTTTGAGACAATTGGACGGCAGGCTAGATCAAGAGCGGTCATAATTCAGGCCTTTGAAAACCAAGACAACTGTCCTCAGCAAGTGTTTGAAACAAGACCGTGTACAGGTACCATTAGATCAGAGATAACATTTAGAAAAGAATGCAAAAATCAAATGTTAATATTTGTATGTATTTATTTATATTTACCAAAATTATATCTGGACAGGTCTGTCCATGTTACTGCCACCTACAAGCCTGTTATTGATAGCAGCAGCTCTCCAATATCCAAGCCAGAAGTTCTTTTGTGTGCTTGGGGGTTTGTCTGTATATACTCTCTCTCTCTCTCTCTCTCTCTCTCTCTCTCTCACCACTTGCTTCTGTAAAGTTTTAATTTCCATCTGGGGACAAATAAAGTATATATCCATTTATTACTGATTGTCTTTTATCCCCCTCTGAAAAAAATTTGACAGACTTCATAAACAACAGTTTGAAGTTCCATAATTTGATGTTATTTAGAGTACTGGATTGTCTCAGAATTCTTGGAGCTCAAAAATAACTGTAATCTACACACACAGACACACACACACACACATATATATATACCAGAGTGGGCCATTTATATGGATACACCTTAATAAAATGGGAATAGTTGGTGATATTAATTTCCTGTTTGTGGCACATTAGTATATGTGAGGGGGGAATCTTTTCAAGATGGGTGGTGACCATGGTGGCCATTTTGAAGTCGGCCATTTTGGATCCAACTTTTGTTTTTTCAATAGGAAGAGGGTCATGTGACACATCAAAATTACTGGGAATTTCACAAGAAAAACAATGGTGTGCTTGGTTTTAACGTAACTTTATTCTTTCATGAGTTATTTACAAGTTTCTGACCACTTATAAAATGTGTGAAGTTAATATCACCAACCATTCCCATTTTATTAAGGTGTATCCATATAAATGGCCCACCCTATATATATATATATATAAATATGCTAATAAAAGGCAAAGCCCTCACTGACTGACTGACTGACTGACTCACTCACTCACTCACTCATCACTAATTCTCCAACTTCCCGTGTAGATAGAAGGCTGAAATTTGGCAGGTTCATTCCTTACAGCTTCCTTACAAAAGTTGGGCAGGTTTCATTTCGAAATTCTACGCATATTGGTCATAACTGGAAGCTGTTTTTCTCCATTTACTGTAATGGAGCTGAGCTCGAAAGCCGTGGGGGCGGAGTTTCGTGTGACATCATCACGCCTCCCACGTAATCACGCAGTACGTAGAAAACCAGGAAGCGCTCCAAAAAGCGCTGAAGAAAACATGCATTATATAATTGAGAAGGCAGCGAAACAATAAGAAGCGAGCGAGTGACATATACAACCACATTCATGAGTGCTGCTACTACGGAAACAAAGCACGGTGTAAACCTAAACTTTAAATTAAGTTCATAGACAGGCTGCCGCTGGCGTTTGTAATTTAGTGCCTGCCCATATAAGGCCGTCCGTCAGCAGCAATCCAGTAGACACGCTGCCGCTAAATATTCGTGGGTAAAGGACTGTGCTTATGCAAACGAAGATGAGATGGTCAGGGATAGACTAGTGTTTGGCACAAACTCTGCGAAAGTGCGAGAGAAACTTTTAAGTGCCGGGTCTTAGCTAACATTAAATAAAGCTGTGGACATCGCAAGATCGCACGAGATAGCACAAGCACAGCTGAGAACCTTCGATGCATGTACTCCGAACGGCTCACGTGAACTGACTGTGAACGCAGTACGCAGAGAATAAGCAAGAGCTCCAACCAAAGAGCGCTGAACAAAAAACGCATTACACAATTGAGAAGGTATCAAAAGAATATGAAGCGAGTGACGCATACAAGCATATTCATAAGTGCAGCTACTGCGGAAACAAAGCACGGTGTAAACCTTAAGTTTAAATTAATTTCATAGACACGCTGCCGCTGGCATTTGTCATACCTACGACGAATACGATATTCACGAGATACAAACTTAATGAGAAGACAAAGTGTATAAACGAGACTTTTGATCACTTTGTAACGGAGTTAAAATTGCTGTAACGGAGTTAAAATTGCTGGTGAAGGACTGTGCTTATGCAAACGAATAGGAAAGCAAGGTGTAAAGCTTAAGTTTAAATTAAGTTCAAGTTCAAGTTTACTGAGAGGACGTAGGGTATAAACGAGACTTTTGATCACTTTGTAACGAAGTTAAAATTGCTGGTGAAGGACTGTGCTTATGTAAAAGAAGATGAGATGGTCAGGGATAGAATAGTGTTTGGCACAAACTCAGCAAAAGTGCGAGAGAAACTTTTAAGTGCCTGGTCTGAGCTACTGTAACATTAAATAATTGCTGGTGACGGACTGTGCTTATGCAAACAAATAGGAAAGCAAGGTGTAAAGCTTAACTTTAAATTAAGTTCATAGACACGCTGCTGCTGGCGTTTGTCATGCCTAAGACGAATACGATATTCGCGAGATACAAGTTTAATGAGAGGACGCAGGGTATAAACGAGACTTTTGTTCACTTTGTAATGGAGTTCAAATTGCTGGTGAAGGACTGTGCTTATGCAAATGAAGATGAGATGGTCAGGGATAGAATAGTGTTTGGCACAAACTCAGTAAAATTGCAAGAGAAACCTTTAAGTGCCGGGTCTGAGCTAACATTAAATAAAGCCGTGGACATCGCAAGATCGCACGAGATATTCGCGAGATACAAGTTTAATGAGAAGACGCAGGGTATAAACGAGACTTTTGATCACTTTGTAACGAAGTTAAAATTGATGGTGAAGAACTGTGCTTATGCAAACGAAGATGAGATGGTCAGGTATAGAATAGTGTTTGGCACAAACTCAGCGAAAGCGCAAGAGAAACTTTTAAGTGCCGGGTCTGAGCTAACATTAAATAAAGCTGTGGACATCGCAAGATCACACGAGATAGCACTACCACAGCTGAGAACCTTCGATGCATGTACTCCGAGTGGCTCACGTGAACTGACTGTGAACGCAGTACGCACACATAAAGCAAGACCTCCAAAGAGCGCTGAACAAAAAACGCATTACACAATTGAGAAGGCAGCAAAAGAATATGAAGCGTGTGATGCATACCAGCATATTCATAAGTGCAGGTACTGCGGAAACAAAGCACACGGTGGAAAAAGTCAATGTTCAGCTAAACAAAGACAGTGTAAGAAATGTAGTAAATTGAACCACTTCGCTAAAGTTTGCAGGACTGGGAAAGGTAAACCCGTGCATGCAGTGTGTGATGTCTCAGATAAAGAGGAAGACAAGCTGTTATTGATGCAGTAAGAAAGGAACAACCCTCTGAATCTGAACAAGCCTTTGTAGACATATCAATAGGAAAGCAAGGTGTAAAGCTTATGTTTAATTTAAGTTCATAGACACGCTGCCGCTAAATATTCGCAGGCAAATCCACAACTTAATACCGGGAATGCCTGTTAAACATCTTAGATTCACGAGTACCGATTTGGGTAGTGAACAATTCGATGAATGAAACCTCTTATCTTTACAACGGTTGACAAACACGGAATATAACTTGAACACAACACATCCTCCAAATACGAACCTGATTGAAAGAAATAATGATAATCAAATCCTTGGTGACAGCAACACTCATAACAGTCACAAAACAATTACAATGACATTGTTACGTTATTTTTAAAATGTTTCCTTTTCTTTTTCATAACTTCTTTAACACACTACTTCTCCGCTGTGGAGCGCAGGTATTTTTCTATTAAAGTGTATAAAGGACAATACGTTATAAATGAAACGTTGACGAATAAAAGATTGCATTAGCGCAAAAAAAGGAAATCATCAGGACGAGGTATAATTGAAAAAATAGCAGGACAAAGCGAGGTCAGAAATAAAAGGAAAAGAGCAGAAAAAGTCTTTTCGCATTTGCATCATTCAATGCACAAAACGTAGATTTTCACAATAATGGAACATACGCTACGACAATCTGTGGATCCGCAACAGTTAAAGCAACAACAAGTTTAATTTCAAAGAAAACACACAGTTCGGTCAGGTGTATATTTATGATCACGGAGAAGCTATCACAATGTGAGCAGCAGAGGCACAAAGTAGCAAAAAGGACAGTGGCTGTACAGGCTTTAAAAAGATCAAAGGGCAGCGCGACAGCAGCCCCCCCACCCCGACAACGCGAGCAGTGTTATATGTCCTGCAAGAAAGAATTTAACCACACCCGGGGCCGGAAATAAAGGACAAGTATTGTTTTTACAGCATCACGCAAGACCAGGCAGTGAGCCAACATTTAAAACAAGTCCACAGACATCTAACCTAGCAGTTGTTGGATTGCTTGTGGCAGACAAGCATCATGTGCTCCCAGCTCTTAAAACAATGACATGTGACAAGCAGAAGAGACAGCTCGCAAGCAGCAAAAAGACAGCAAATGATCCAAAGGCATATCCTTAGTGTGCGTTCAGCCGCCACCACCCCCCCAACCCCCTTCACAGCATGAGCAGCGTTATACGTCTGGCAAGAAAAAGATGTAACCACACATGGGGCCAGAAATAAAGGACAAGTATTGTTTTTACAAAAGTTTTTAAAGTAAAAGTGAAAATAATGCACATGTAACAATTCCCAAGAAAATAACAATCTCTTTAAATTGTATATTGCCTGCCTAAGGTAAAGTCATCCCTGATGGAGGATCACAGGAATCGTGGGAAAGAGGGGTCCTTTCATCAGATTAGCGCTATTTTAGATGTGGAATGGCAAAATGGGGGAGGCAGCTTGATGAATGAGGTCTCCAGGACTCTAAACAAATCCAAATCATATTATGTGATATTATCTAATGTGAAATTCTACTCCGTACTTCTAGAATTTTTATTTTTATACTGTATTGAGGATTTATTCTGTTCTATGAATTGTACTGTATTGTATTGACCCCCTTCTTTTTGACACCCACTGCACGCCCAACCTACCTGGAAAAGGGTCTCTCTTTGAACTGCCTTTCCCAAGGTTTCTTCGATTTTTTCCCTACAAGGGTTTTTTTTGGGAGTTTTTTCTGGTCTTCTTAGAGGGTCAAGGCTGGGGGGCAGTCAGGAGGCAGGGCCTGTTAAAGTCCATTGCGGCACTTCTTGTGTGATTTTGGGCTATACAAAAAATAAATGGTATTGTATTGTACATCGGTAAACCAAACACGGGGGTGGGCTAACGAAACGAGCAGGGGGCAGAGCCCCCTAGTTATTTAAACAACCATCCAAATTTTTTGTATCATGGAAATATAAATGTGTACATGATATTAAAAACTGTATTCAATATAATGTATATTCTTTCAATAACTATTATTAATTTTATTTTATTTTAAAGTATACATCATCAGTTTAACAATAATGTGTAAACATTGAACAAGCCATGTAAATATAAAGATGTAATGGGAACAATAAGTTGCTAAGTTCCCGTCATGATCCTGGTAATACATTTAATTCTGATTTTTTTTTTTATTGCCATCATTATTAAAATTAAATGTACCTAAATGCAGTTTTACCTATAGCAATTTATTGCAACAAATATTATATAATACTAACACTTTTTTTTATGTTTTTAGGTGTCTATAACTCTTTTTACTTTGCATGTAATCTAGGTAATGCATATGTAATCATGAAAAATTCCACCACCATTTTCAACCTGTGAAAAATATCATTTTAATATAAAGTTTGATTATAAGTAAAGATAAATGATTGTGCATCGATATTATCAATTAGTTATGATGAGAAACAAAGACATATGATATTTGGGAAATATTGTGCAACTGGAAGTGGTTGTGATGACCTTTTTTTTCTATCTCAGTATACAAGAAAGTCAAGGAATTCTGATTTTTTTTTTAATAAAATTATGGATATCAACACTTATTAGATATATCTTAGAGAATTAAATAAAGCAGAAAGCATTCCTTGATTAATTTCTACTCATTTAATTTGCTTCTTTGTTTTTCATTGCAGATGGTAAATGCCATACCTATGAATGGAAAACAAGTCCATGGAGAGACAATGAACGCTCCGTCTGGTGTCAACGCTCCGATGGTGTTAATGTTACAGGTATACTAACAAAGCCCAACTTTAATTCTATCTTATTCATTTTTTTCTGTGACCTACTTTTACTATGCTCTCTGTTTTCTCCTTTACCTTTCAAGCATTTGATTTGGACAGATGTTAACAAATGAATATGTACTGAGTGTATGTAAAACTCAAGATAGGTTCACGATTAGTCCAGGGTGTCCCATCTCAAGTAATCAAAGACCGTAATTATCACTGAGTGGGTAATATAAATAAATATCTAGATAGATGGATCAAAATCTAAACCAAAACTCAAGTACAAAATATCACTTACAACCATTCTGTATAATTGGGTTTTACATTCATTGGCTTCTTTCTATTAAGGAGTTAAAGACAGAGTATATTACATTCAGCAAACGAAAATGGAAGTCAGTGCTGTGTTGATAAAAAATAAACACTTCAGTATATTAATTCTCAGTATCTGTAATCCTGTTTGCATGGAAAGCTTCAGCTAGAAGCATTACTTTGGGATATTTTGAAAAGCAATTTGTGATTTGAAAATGACAGCATTGTCAGATTGATCAAATGTTCAGGTAACTTTTCCATATTATTACTGAGTGTGTGAAGTGTTTAATTTTCTAATGAACAGAAAGTAACATATTTTATGCTGTATTTTTCATGTATTCAAGGGGGATGTTTTTTACAGAATCAACCAGAGACAGTCAGACACTGCCATCCACCTTGCACCAAACCCTTCTCTCATTGTACCCAGGTATTTATGAAAGCAATGATTTTTGTTGATTTAATATATAACTGGATTTTAATCACAAACATACCAGTAAACGTAAAGATATATACAACACATAAGCAGGCAGTAGTAGCTAAAAGGTAGTGTGAAAGAATGACACAAAGTAACATAAGCAAGTGCTTAATTGAACAAGTAGCATTTCATTGTGTTCAGAGTCATGTCTGAAAAGGCCAGACAGCCCTTGTTGTCCCGAATTACAGTTAGCATGATGTGCAGAACGCTTAGTGAGTCTGAAGGGATGGGGGTGGTGAGCATGTTAAACAAAAGATTCAGTTTCAAAGACAGCACAACTAGATGGTGTACCTTAAGGACAAGTATCTTAAGTGAGGTGAATATAATACTGCTATACCAAGTGATGGGAAGAAATATTATAACATAATGATACTGGGTGTTTTCTTGGCTGTGTTGAGTGTTGTCATGTCATTAGACGAGAAGCTAAATGCCTGATGTGATCACCTTCATCCAATATTGAATTATTTTGTCCTGGATGAAAAGGATGTCTTCTTGGATGACGATGTCCGCAGACTATATGCTGTTATAAGGTGGTTTGATGAGCATGACAGTAAAGGTATATACTGTATATACACCATGGACTTCTCAGATCTGTAGATCTCAATAAATTGGTGCCCTAACTGGGGATGCTGGAATGACTTCTGTGCACAAAGATTGGTAGACTTTCTTCAAGTGGACAGAAGCTCATATCATTTCACATAAGTGTCATTTTTGGTAGACTGAATGCATTGGTCCTTTCAAAATGTTCTTGTGACACATGGAGGGAAAACACTTTTATTTAACTTTGTAAGCTTTTTGGTTTATTCTTGTTTCTACTGAATTATTTATATAAAAGTTAACACAATTTAAAACATTTCTACAGTAAAATAAGTCCTAAAATATAAACTTATTTTAAAAATAATGATGTAACATTTTATTCTCAGGCCCTTTTAAACAACTTCACAAATGTTTTCAGCTCATCTCATCCAGGGAAAAATTTCAAATATGCCTTTCTATTTAAATAAGTACTTTGCTCTATATATTTAAATTCAAACTACAGAGCCATTGCTGCTCTAATTTGTAATGCACACTGTGATATTGTTCAGCAGAAACTGCGTCTTGCACAATATGAGTTAATTGATCGGCAGATCACTGCTTTGGAAGTATTTTCAGAACTGAATGCTAGCATATGTGGCAAAGTAAGCCTGTCTTGCCTGAACCCTCTACCATAGCATGCAGCTACTTAATGATCCTGGTGCAGTTGAACTGAGTGTTGCTTTTGTGCTGCACAGATGGTTCCCTCTTGTGTCTTATTTTTCAAGTTCTTCAGTGCCTGCTGATGAGACATGAAGGGGCACTTGGGATAAGATAAGAGGCAGCTAATTGCTGAGATTGTATTTTATATTCCAGGAGAACACAGACAAAGAAAGTTTGGAAGAGAAAGTTACCAATAACTAACAAGTGCAATAGCATGGGTTGGGTTTACTCGTAATTGTAGATGACTCAGATTAAAACACTGGACTCGAGCCTGAGCGTCAGCTATGAACAATCTCTTAAATTCACTATAGAGCACATTCAAAACCTCTATAAATATATATTGACCAAGGGAACTGACCAAGAACCCAGAAGAAAAGTGCCAACTGGGCAGCCTCATTTAATAAACAGAGGAATAATAAAAAGGACCCATGCCCTTAGAACCTGATTAGTGGGGCTTTTCCCTGCATATACTGTATATATATATATATATATATATATATAGTTATAGTGACAGATAGGGGGCGCTATCGCTCCCTTGAACCCTCAGATCAAACGTCAGACATGAGGTAAAAGTCCAAATATTGACTTTATTAATATTGCACAGTGCACAAAGCACCCTCCTCTCCACAATACTTATTAAACACTACAATAATCAATAATAATACAATCCTCCACTCCCAGGCGTGTTGCCACCCTTCCACCCAGCTCAGCTCACTCGTCTGGGATTTCCCAGAGTCCTTTATAGTCCCTGACCTGGAAGTGTTTCCAATCCCCCAGTCCATGTGATCTCCTATCACTTCCGGGTCAGATAAAAAGTCTTCTTCTTCACCCCGGAAGCACGTCATTCCTCTTGTCCATGTGACTCGGACGTACTTCCAGGGCATAGGGCCAATAATCTTTGTTCCTCCCTGCAGCGTCCTCTAGCGGCCCCCATGGTATCCAGCAGGGCTGTGGATGAAAACTCCATTGTCCAGGATTCCCAGCTAGTCTTTGGGGCACCTCCATGCTGCAGGGAGGGCTCCATCTGGCGGCCTGGCGGTATATATATACTAGCAAAATACCCGCGCTTCGCAGCGGAGAAGTAGTGTGCTAAAGAAAAGGAAACATTTAAAAAAAATAACGTAACATGATTGTCAATGTAATTGTTCTGTCACTGTTATGAGTGTTGCTATCATCAAGGATTTGATTATCATTATTTGTTTCAATCAGGTTCGTATTTGGAGGATGTGTTGTGTTCAAGTTACATTCCATGTTTGTCTAGTCTATCCCCGACCATCTCATCTTCGTTGTCAACCGTTGTAAAGATAACAGGTTTCATTCATCGAAGTGATCACTACCCAAATCGGTACTCGTGAATCTAAGATGTTCAACAGGCATTCCCGGTATTAAGTTGTGGATTTGCCTGCGAATATTTAGCGGCAGCGTGTCTATGAACGTAAAAAAGTTTCTCTCGCAGTTTTGCTGAGTTTATGCCAAACACTATTCTATCCCTGACTATCTCATCTTCGTTTGCATAAGCACAGTCCTTCACCAGCAATTTTAACTCCATTACAAAGTGATCAAAAGTCTCATTCATACCCTGTGTCCTCTCATTAAACTTGTATCTTGCGAATATCGTATTCGTCTTAGGCATGACAAATGCCAGCGGCAGCGTGTCTATGAACTTAATTTAAAGTTAAGCTTTACACCTTGCTTTCCTATTCGTTTGCATAAGCACAGTCCTTCACAAGCAATTTTAACTCCGTTACAGCAATTTTAACTCCGTTACAAAGTGATCACAAGTCTCGTTTATACCCTGCGTCTTCTCATTAAACTTGTATCTCGCAAATATCGTATTCTTCGTAGGCATGACAAACGCCAGCGGCAGCGTGTCTATGAACTTAATTTAAACTTAAGGTTTACACCGTGCTTTGTTTCCACAGTAGCTGCACTTATGAATATGCTTGTATGCGTCACTCACTTCATATTCTTTTGCTCTCTTCTCAATTGTGTAATGCGTTTTTTGTTCAGCGCTCTTTGAGCTCTTGCTTGTTCTCTGCGTACTGCGTTCACTGTCAGTTCATGTGAGCCACTTGGAGTACATGCATCGAAGGTTCTCAGCTGTGCTTGTGCTATCTCTTGCGATCTTGCGATGTCCACGGCTTTATTTAATGTTAGCTAAGACCCGGCACATAAAAGTTTCTCTCGCACTTTCGCTGAGTTTGTCCCAAACACTAGTCTATCCCTGACCATCTCATCTTCATTTGCATAAGCACAGTCCTTCACCCGCGAATATTTAGCGGCAGCGTGTCTATTGGATTGCTGCTGACGGACGGCCTTGAATGGGCAGGCACTCAATTACGTAGGAGGCGTGACGATGGGGGACGCAACTCCGCCTCACACGGTGACCGAGCTGTATATATGTACGTAAGTAGGTTCCAGTTATGACCGTTCCGCGTATAATTTCGAAATGAAACCTGCTTAACTTTTGTAAGTAAGCTGTAAGGAATGAGCCTGCCAAATTTCAGCCTTCTACCTACACGGGAAGTTGGAGAATTAGTGATGAGTGAGTCAGTCAGTCAGTCGAGTCAGTGAGGGATTTGCCTTTTATTAGTATACTAGCAAAATACCCGCGCTTCGCAGCGGCGAAATACTGCCTTAAAATTTTTATTAAGAAGAAAATTTAACCTTTTTAAACTGAGGGAAAATATGCCAATAATTATTTGTTAATGATCTCTTTGTATACCATGTTGTCAGTTCGGCCCTCCGGTTGTAATATGACCAAGCTGTGTGCTGAGCTTACTCTTGAGCATGTAACTTAAAGTTGGCCATGTGAACAGTAATCTTGTCTCATATCTCACAGCTTGGGTTGCTGCTGTCATAATCGGTTTGAGTTTCATGGTTTGTTTCAATTACAATAGTATTTGCAGGATTTGTTGTGTTGAAGTGACATTCGGCATCTGTCAAGCATTGTAAGCACACAACCGGTTTCATCGATAAAATCACATCCAGCTTTTGAGAGTTTAAACACTCATAAACATCAAAGTGTCCACTACTGAAATCGTCACCTGTGAATCTAAGATGTTTAAGAGGCATTGGTGGTTGTCGAAAGGTGTAAAATATTTGGCCATTTCGGTACACTTGAAAGCGACAACCGAACAATTCAGTGGCAGCCATCAACTCACATGCAGAACCATAGGTGAAGGGCTTAAGCATTTCACTCTTATAGTGCTCCTGTGTAGTATAATTATCTCCTGTACCGTCATCAGTCCACACCTTGAACCTGTCCCAGTCATTCAATACATAAGACACAATGTTCCTCCGGATATCAAGAGTGAGCCTGATATGGCCGTGCAATATGTAACAAAGAGAATGGAAAAGGTAGGTGCCATGGTAGGTGGCATGAAAACCACTCAGTAAGTGACAGTTCTTTGATCGATAGTGATCACCTCGATAGACATGGTAATGGGGGTTGGAATGATAAAGGAAATGGGTACCTGAGCAATGTAAAGTAAGTCTAAAATACCTATACAATAACTATAATTGTAATAAACAAACAATAAAACAGCGGAGAAGCCGTAGATTAAACAAAAAGGCTGTAGTTATCAGTAGGGAGACGTGAATCCCGTGGTGAAGCAAGGAAGGGAATGTAGAGACCGGAGCGACGGACGGTCTTATATAGGCAGGCAGCCAACAACGTGGGAGGCGTTGGGATGGGGGACCCAACGCCACCTCACACAGTGACTGAGCTGCAGGCTATGGACGTATATATGTACGTAAGTAGGATTCAGTTAGCGTTGGGAACCCATGTACCAAATTTCTTGAAGATGGGCCCATAAGTAACAAAGACTGTTGAAAAGTTCAATATGGTGGCCGACAGTGGCATCATACCACCGAAATAAGTACGTACATTGGTTTCGGTTAGTGCAGGGAAGCCGCCTATAAAATTTCAAGAAGATCGGGCCATAAATAAGAAAGTTCAACATGGCGGACGTTGTTGACCATTATGACCATTACGCGTAGAATTTCGAAATGAAACCTGCTTAACTTTTGTAAGTAAGCTGTAAGGAATAAGCCTGCCAAATTTCAGCCTTCTACCTACACGGGAAGTTGGAGAATTAGTGACGTTGGAAAGTTCAATATAGCGGCTGACAGTGGCGTCATACCACCGAAATAAGTACGTACATTGGTTTCGGATAGCTCAGGGAAGCGACCTACCAAATTTCGTGAAGATGGGGCCGTAAATAAGAAAGTTCAACGTGGCGGACATTGTTGACCATTATGACCGTTACGCGTAGAATTTGTAAATGAAACCTGCTAAACTTTTGTAAGTAAACTGTAAGGAATGAGCCTGCCAAATTTCAGCCTTCTACCTGCACGGGAAGTTTGAGAATTAGTGACGTTGGAAAGTTCAATATGGCGGCCAACAGTGGTGTCATACCAACGAAATAAGTATGTACATTGGTTTCGGTTAGCGCAGGGAAGCCGCCTACCAAATTTCGTGAAGATGGGGCCATGAATAAGAAAGTTCAATATGGCGGACATCGTTGACCGTTATGACCATTACGCGTAGAATTTTGAAATGAAACCTGCTTAACTTTTGTAAGTAAGCTGTAAGGAATGGGCCTGCCAAATTTCAGCCTTCTACCTACACGGGAAGTTGGAGAATTTGTGACGTTTGGAAAATTCAATATGGCGGCCGACAGTGGCGTCATACCACCGAAATAAGTACGTACATCGGTTTTGGTTAGCGCAGGGAAGCCACCTACCAAATTTCGTGAAGACGGGGTCATTCTTCTACCTACACGGGAAGTTGGAAAATTGGTGACGTTGGAAAGTTCAATATGGCGGCCGACAGTGGCATCATACCATCGAAATAAGTAAGTACATCGGTTTCGGTTAGCACAGGGAAGCTGCTTACCAAATTTCGTGAAGATGGGGCCATAAATAAGAAAGTTCAACATGGCGGACGTTGTCGACCTTTATCGACCGTTATGACCGTTACGTGTAAAATTTCGAAATGAAACCTGCTTAACTTTTGTAAGTAAGCTGTAAGGAATGAGCCTGCCAAATTTCAGCCTTCTACCTACACGGGAAGTTGGAGAATTAGTGATGAGTGAGTGAGTGAGTGAGTGAGTGAGTGAGTGAGGGCTTTGCCTTTTATTAGTATAGATGA
>JANRMT010062814.1:45182810-45200699 GCA_026402145.1 Polypterus bichir lapradei
CTATCTATCTATCTATCTATCTATCTATCTATCTATCTATCTATCTAAGTTTGGAGTAACAACAATAAATGCAGTAGTCAGTCTACAATAAGGACAAAACAGCAATACAATGTTTGAAGTACACTGCATATACTGTATTCACAAAATCAGTACTATAAAACTACAAAGTAATTAAGAAAAACAAAACCTAGGATTCTTTAACAGATTGACAGAACAAAATATATTTAAAAATCACTAATATGAATTTTGAGATTATTTCTTCTGAAAGAAGCACACATTTTCTCTCATCATATTTTTATTGTTAGATCTAAACATTATGAAGACAGTAAAGATTACACGCAATCACAGGAAGGGTGTGTTAGGCCACTTCATATCATTCCATATTTTGCAACTACATAACCACTGGCCACAAGGCATAATCACATTTTAAAAAACACTTTGTCCACATATTCTTTAAGGAATCTCCTTTACCCCAAATTCACTTTTCTGATCACCAGAATTATCTATATATATAAAAGTCAATGTGTGTATGTATGTTCCAGTGTCACGTCCGAATGGCTGGAGCGATTTTCATGAAACTTGGTTCCTCATTGATCGACTAAAAATACTGTAGGGTGAAATCAGCCATAACCCACCCCCTACTGGTTAGGGTGGTGGGTGATCTTGCAGTCTTGTATGTCATGTTATCATCCAGTTGACATTCGGAACGACCACCAGAGGGCGAACTGGAGGCAACTACCAGCATTCTTTATATTTGAGCGCCACCGCGCCCCTGTTGCTTTTGAAATTAAAAAGAGTTCTACACATGGAAGTGTGTGTGTCTGTCCGGCCCAGAATTGAGACGTAGAGTCGGGGTGAGGGCTCCAGCTCCGAGGATACACAAGCGAAGTCAGTACACCGGCAAAAGGAAACCTCCTAAGAAAGACAGTCACTTAGCTGCTAATGCACAAACGATGCAAGCAGTTCGGCAACATGAATCCTTCTAGCAGAGAGATGTAGTAGTAGTAGTTCTGACAATTTAAATACTTTCTAGGATCCCGTGCTTTTAACAGCACGGGCTTGCACAGTTAGTATATACCAGGCAACTGCCAGCATTCTTTATGTTTGAGCACCACCGCACCCCTGTTGCTTTTCAAATTAAATACAGTTGGCCGGTTCTGAGCGTCAACTGGATGATAACATACATACAACATCGCAAGACAAGCACATTAGTGAGTCTTTATCCATCCATCCATTAGCCAGCCCGCTATATCCTAACTACAGGGTCACGGGGTCTGCTGCAGCCAATCCCAGCCAACACAGGGTGCAAGGCAGGAAACAAACCCCGGGCAGGGTGCTAGCCCACCGCAGAAAACCCACGCAGTCATGGGGAGAACATGCAAACTCCACGCAAGGAGGACCCGGGAAGCGAACCCAGGCTTATTGTTTGTTAATTTATTTTTATTTTTAAAGTTATGTTTTTTTTAATTATGTTTTTCTCAAATAATTAAAAAAAACTTTGTTTTCCTCCCCTCCCGGGCAACGCTGGGTATTTCAGCTAGTTTCAAATGAAAACACCATCCCAGATTTCTGTATGGCCCATTTAACATACGACCACAGTGTCGGATGCAGTCTTTATTTCTACCATATGTATTCATGGTCCAAGACACATATATACCATCTAAACAAAGCAATTTTCCTGGTAATCCAAGAATATTCCTGGAGTCTTCCAAGTGGTGTTTCGGAGTTTAAATTTCTAAATTTAGTTTTTAAATTTCTAAATTTAGTCTTTTATGCAAATGTAGAGATAAAGGTTCTTGAATCTAAATCTACTGTTATTGTTTTTATGTGATTTAAATGTAAAACCATGCTTCTTTTCTTAATCATGTACTCAGTTTAATCTTCTTTGATACCAATGTCTGACAAGATTATTTCTAACACTGTACCCCAGGGGAGTCAAACTCAGTTTTGTTGAGGGCTGAGCATAGCAGTTTATTTACCCAATGTGGGAATGACCTACTGCCACATTTTCGTTACTTTCAAGTCAAACAAGTACAATATTTGCTCATCACAATTGTATATTCGGCCTGGTGTCTTTCTTAAAATGTAATTCTCTCTTTATCAGCTTTTCCTTTCTTGGTTATGAAAGCTACCAGTAAGCAAGGAAACAAAATCAGCACTGAATGAGAAAATGATGTCAGCGCATATACTTAAATGTGAGTGGCAGTCTGGACACTGGCAAGAATTTGTAGCTAAATCAAAGTTCATTCGTCTACACCTGCATTAACGTGTGTCATGATTAAACAGCACTTGAAAACAATAAAAAAGGGTGTAAAGGTGTCGGTGATCATGATCACATTTAGGTCGAGTGGGAATGCTTGTCACATGAAACAGTCAAGTCAGGAGAAATGACAGAAGAATCACGTAATGATGTGGCAGCAGTTAGATAAGCTGCAGAACAGTGGTCAACCCTGCAGAAGAATTCTTTCAACTTATTATGTATTCGGGGATAGCAGTGAAAATTAAAGTACAGAGAATTAAGACTGAAGCTAGAAAGTATTGCTTCACGCTAACAGACCAAGTTACATAACCAAAACAGAAACCTTGACAACCTTTAAGAGGTATCTTGATGAGATACTGGGGCAGTTTAGGTATCAGTCAAACAAACAAGCTTGAATGGCTGAATGGTTCCCTCTTGTTTGTCAAATTTCTTATAGTTCTTATGTACTTGTGAGGTTTTAAAAAGTGAGCACAGTGTTAGCAGGGGCGTATGTGAAGTGAACCTGCAATCTCCTTCATGAGACACAAGTCACATTTTTGCCATGATGTTGAAATGATAATTTCTTTATGGTGGTGTGGACTTCTTTTCTTGTTGGGTCATTAGCAGCAGCCAGTTTCCATTCCAACTAGCTGCAGTGGTAGTGCTGCTTAGGTAAATGTGAGTGGACACTGGACACTTATTTTAGACTTATTTCAAATGTGGGATTTTGAGAAAACTAACAGTCATTGCAGATCATATGTAACAGGTTTTGAATAGTTATGAAACAGGCTGCTTCAGGTGTCTAGAGTTTGACATTCCTTCTCTACCATTTAAAATACGCATAATTATGCTTTAAAAAGTTATGCGCTCTTAACGAAATGGGGCTTCCATCCTGCTGAAAACAATTACGAACTTTCATCAAATGATACATTTTTATCAAAGTTTAAAGAAGAAAACTGCAGCAACAGATGAAAAAAGTTAAAATATTTTGCTGCCGTCTACAATGTTCACAACGAGGAAGTAGGAAATTCCAGAAGTCTTAACAGTGACCACTCAACTGAGTGGAAATGAGACATTGTAATTAGTAAGAACCAATCAAGCAAGGGCAACATAATTAGCACAAGTTTACCTAAGAAGGATCTGAATTTGTAAAAGTCTACATTATGGGTGATTGGGAGGGGGCGCCGTTGGGTTACACTGTTCCCTTCTTAATTGACTTATCTCTAGGTTTCTTTTGTACGTATTTTGTTTAAATAAAAAATATTGATACTAAAAAAAAAGTTTTAGCTTTCAATCGTTCACATTACAACATTGAGCCAGTGTTTACAGACCGTATACAGCTTTGGAGGGCATTTTCAAAAGTCTTCTTTATCAGGAGTTAAAAACGCTGGGGTAATTTAGATGAAAGGCAAAACTAGAAACTAATGCCTGCTTTTCAAAACGAAAATGTAGTAGTGTGGATGTAGCCTTAGAAAAACAGTGGGCAAAGAAAATCAAACAGAAAACCACCCCAACTATCTGTGAAGTCATTGATGCTTTTACCATTTGTGCCACCTCAGTGGTGAATTATCATGTCCAAGTCATGTCCCCGTGTGAGTGTGTCATGGTTTTGCATAATAGTCATTTCTTCTTCATCCTGATCACTACTGGGCTTCCAACAAATGCTGTCATGCAATTGGAAGTCTTTGACTTAATACAACAAAAAAGGCAACAGGTTTCAAAAAAGAACAGCTGGTTTTCAGGAATAAAAATGTAATTGTTTATACCAACTGTATTGAAGAATAAAATATGACCAAAATTAGTACTGAAATAAAGACTTTACAATAAACCTTTAAATGGAAGAATAAAAGTCACTACTGAGAGCACTGACAATTTAAACTGTAAACTAAAGAATAGGTAATGGTAATCCGTATGCTGAAAAGAAAATGCAAGAGGTTTAATGTTTTGACTGCATAGCCTTCATCCAGTGTGGGTCATAAACCTAACCTAAACTAAAGGAAGAATGCGTAACATGTATATATATATTTAAAATCCAACATCTGTTTGTCTGTCTGTCTATAAGTATGTCTGCCCACTTTTCACGAGAGAACTACTTAACAGGGTTTTTTTTACATAATTTGCTTGAACATTCCGGTTGATTTTGTGACTTCTGTCATCGCACTAAGTATCATAGTTCGCTTGCAGTACCGATGTATTTACTCAAATCTGAGAGAGAGGCTGCAGGCTGATGGGTAAGCGGGCGGGGTCCTCCTCACTCACACACCAGCCTCCATTCCAGTCGCTCTACTTCTCGCCACGTGTTGGAGCATACCTTGCCTCCGCTTAGCTAGCAATACCATCAGAGCTAAACACGATCAGATACAGTGCCAACGTTTGATGTTAGAATGTTCCTATCTACCGCTTGGCCAGAATTACATTTTTTTTATTGATTTCTAAAGTTTGTCCTGTTTCACTACTACATGGGCAGGGCTGAGAGGGACAGCTAGTGTGTGTGTGTGTATGTATATACAGTATATATATAAATATATATATATATATATATTTATAAACATCAGTTGCAGGTTTTGGGATGGAGGTACAGTTTGTGTAATTGGGATGGTTTGTTTACTGTAAATAAATGTCTCAGCCCTCATTCTCCATTCTGAATCAGTGTACATTATTTATCAGAACAGAAATACTGACTACATCTGAAAATGTCATGAATAAATGATGGTGGAAAGTACATTTATTGAGTTTTGCAGTGAAATCCTAGTTTCGCCTACCACTTGTCTTACACACTATTATTTATATTATGAATTAGTTGCCAGAAATGATAATCACCTTTTTTATTCTGTCACACAAGTGTTTAACACTTTTTAATCTTAGGTTTCACTATTGTTTGCTAAAGGTGTCATATATTGTATATAGAAAATTAATAAGTTGCTCAGTGGCATTTAAGTACAGTACATGACACACATTTTTGAAGGAGTCTACAAGGGTTTTAAAAGTTTTTACTTAAAAATTCATGCCAGTTCATGTAATTTTAGAATTCTTACAAAATATCTTTGTTAACTATACACTAGTCAAAAGTACAAAACAAATTTTATATATATCATCAAAATCAATGGTATTTACTTCCCACCCTTCCAGTTGCAGGTTATTTGAACATCTTGCTCAGATGTAACTTTGATTTAGATTTTGGTAGAACTTTATTTGGCCCTAGGGGAAAATTTGTCTTTTACTGAAGCTCTTTAAACAAGCAGACAGATAGATAGATAGATAGATAGATAGATAGATAGATAGATAGATAGATAGATAGAGGGTGGTCCAGATCTAATTATGCAACTTTTAATGCAATGCAGGAAAACAATGCAAGACAAAATATCTTGTAATAAACAAAAATGGACTTACATTGAATTAATTCACTGATTTTCTATGTAATGTCCCACTTGTCCTCCATTCAGTTGTGAATTCTTTATGTAATAAACTTAACTTATAGCGTAATGAAAATTACATAATTAGATCTGGACCACCCTGTAGATAGACAGACAGACAGACACACACACACTCCATGATCTGAACACGCACCAGGATGGCTAAAGAAAAAGCAAATTTAAAATAGAAATAGAAAATTCCTGACTTTGCAGTCCAGTCACACTAAGGCATTATACAGATATATTGCTGTTGGTATAAAGGAGCCCCAGTCA
The DNA here is from genome assembly GCA_026402145.1 of Polypterus bichir lapradei. Lineage (NCBI taxonomy): Eukaryota > Metazoa > Chordata > Cladistia > Polypteriformes > Polypteridae > Polypterus > Polypterus bichir. The sequence goes on from JANRMT010062814.1 coordinate 45,188,736, forward strand.
CATTTCTTGGCACACTTCTGCTGAATTGTTCTTTGGATGAAGGTCCTCAGTGTTTATGTTGCAGAGAGAGGATGTGCAGCATTGCTCATAATGGCACTCTGCTTTATTTTAATTCTCACCATTGCTCCTTTTAATCCTAAATCGTTTGAGGTAGAAGAATAAGTCCTTGTACCGCAGTGCCACCTAAGATCAGAATAATAAAATTTGTAAATCATCGTTTGAAGGCTGGTACTTAAAATACAGTAATGATTTAATTGGTTAGTATAATAAAAAATAATATCATTTTCACAGTTGGACCATCTAATAGTACTGCATTGGAACGTCAATATAAGCCCATCATGGAAAAAGCAAGTTAAGAAAATTGGATGCAACCCAATATGGTTAAGGTGACTAAAATGATAGAAATTTAAAGAAGTGGGCAACAAAATAAACACACTATGAGGGAATAATGTTTTTTTTTTTCTCAACCCAAATAAAAATAAATTGACATGTCAGTTTCATTACAAACAGAAGAACACGATGTTAAATATGATAAAATATTTTTCGCTTTTTTACCTTTTTTTTTTAATTGAACACACCATTAATGTCATAACTTTTTTCCAAAGTTTTGATTTTTGTATTTTCTTTAGTAAAGACTTATTTACAAGAATTTAATAATCTTTTATTTTTGTTTATGTTTTATAAAATAAACACAGGGTGAGACATGTCTTTCAAACATATGAATGTATTTATTGTTACATAATTAACATATTATAGAACTGCATAATTATACAAACAGCTTGCTATTTTTTGATTTATTGAGCTGCAGTATGGCACCAAAGTGTCAGATACCCTAAAATGGTTAATATGCACAAAGTGTCCTTGCAGTTAAAATGAATGACATTTTTACCTTCATGTTAAGAATTATTCACCAATGGATTGATGTTTTCCTTAGAATATGATACTTTTCTGTTTAATTTTGGCCCTTGGGTGTTTACAATGCTTCTACAAAATGCACAAAGAAGGAGGAACCTTCTCTGGAAACCACAGCCTGGAGCCTGGGAGTCTTTGAGTTTGTTTACAGTTGAACTTGTTACAAGTCTGTGTATTCAAATGGATTCATTAAGAATTGAAAATAAATTGTGATACTCTGTGAAAAATGTGTAGTGTTTCCTGTGGACGTTTAGCGCAGCTATTGAAAAATGATCTCTGTGCTATATTGCGATTTACTAACAAACCTTAGAACATCATAATGTTTCACAACTGAAAATACGATACGAAAATCTCTTTCTTCAAAGTAATTTCCCAAGAGTTCTGTTCATTATTCTCAGGTCTGTGACAAATTTCTCAAAGTGAAAATCTTGGTATAATCTCTACAGACATTGGTTTGTTATGAAGTAAACCATTAAAGCCAACAATGAAAATGTTTTTAGACACAAAAACTCTGAATGTGTGTGTATCTGAAGCCTCTCAGTAAATCTATTTAGAATTGTTTCAGCTCAGGTACGGACCACATGGTTACAGTGTCCTCAAAGGATAAATTTGGTAGATTCTAGTCAAAGATCCATCCATCCATCTATCAGTTATCTAACCCGCTATATCCTAACTACAGGGTCACGGAGGTCTGCTGGAGCCAATCCCCTCCAACACAGGGCGCAAGGCAGGAAACAAACCCAGTGCAGGGTGCAAGGCCACCACAGGTTTACATACATATCTATGGTAAAGTTGAATCATAAGTCATTGTATCATAAATGTTGTAAGCCGCCTTGGATAAAGGGGTCAGCCACATAAGTAAATGTAAATATAAATGTAATAGACCACTATTAACACTAACAGCGTGCAGCCTGCTATGCTACTTCATGGTGTTTTTGGTGCAGAATGTCTGCACATTTGTCAGTGTATGATAGCAAGAATTTGAAAATGAAATTGAAATATCATATCTGTTGCTTCTAGCATCATAATCACCGCTGTGTTTGTACACTGAAACCTTTGGACAAGACAGAGGAGTGAGGAATAGTGGCACTGAGATGTGGTGGTTTTGAGTGTAAAACAGAAATTTAATAAATTCAGAATTGCATTTGATTATTTATGATAACATCTGTCTCCATGACTCTCTCAGAAAAACACACCATAAGGATTTCCATTTGCATCAAACAATACAAAGCAATTGTGTTGCACTCACTGGTAACAGTCACCCTAAATTAGGGTGACAATGAAATACAAGGGAGATTGCAAAACAGTAAACAAATACTATTGAAGTGCAAATTTTCTGGATGATTTCTATTTAAGCAGTCAAACACAAGTCGCTTATGTCTCTGTCGAATTTAGCAACACATACAAAAACGGTCCAAATCCAATCAATGCATTTTTTTTTTTGCTGGTCACACTTTTCTACAAAATGTGAAAGTATGTCAGATATGAGTGAAAAAATTGGAATTGAGCTCTATTTTGAATATTGGTTGACTCTGACCTAATAGCCAACTTCTTAAGTCTAAAGCCCATGTCACACTATACGACTTCTAGTCAGAGGGTATGTCAAACTTGATGTCAGCAGTTGCTGATCTCGTCACTGGCCCACGTCAGTTTACATAACTGAAAATCTCAAGGTATGTCAAGTTTAGAGACAGTACGATGACTTTCAGCCACAGTTGTGCTCACCCCCTTTTTTTTGACAGCCAATAGTGTGCTGCCTGACACAGCCGGTGCTATTTGAAGGTATGGTAAGTTCAGACGCAATCTCTCGTTTTTTTTCTTCGTTTTGCCCATTCTGTCATCAACAACAACAACATTTATTTATATAGCACATATTCATACAAACAGTAGCTCAAAGTGCTTTACATAATAAAGAATAGAAAAATAAACACAATATGAAAACAAAATAAATCAGCATTAATTAACATCGAATAAGAGTAAGGTCCAATGGCCAGGGGGGACAGAAAAAACAAAATAAAAACTCCAGACGGCTGGAGAAAAAAAAAATAAAATCTGTAGGGATTCCAGACCATGAGACCGCCCAGTCCCCACTGGGCATTCTACCTAACATAAATGAAACAGTCCTCTTTGGATTTAGGGTTCTCACGGAAAGGCTTGATGATGATGGTCATGTAGAATTCTGCCTTTTAGTCCATCCATCATTGTTGGAGCATCATGAAGCTTTGAGTAGGTGGAGGTGGCGCAGGCCACCACCACAAAGAAACCGGAAAAAGAAACAGAGAAGAGAGTAGGGGTCAGTACGGGTTGTAGAGCTACCCTGAATAGTTATTATGAGGAAATTGAACATATAGAGTATCAGGATTAAGTTAAATTAAGTTAAATTGAAGTTATAGAAAGGCCATGTTAAAGTAATGTGTTTTCAGCAGTGTTTTAAAGTGCTCCACCGTATCAGCCTGACGAATTCCTATTGGCAGGCTATTCCAGATTTTAGGTGCATAGCAGCAGAAGGCCGCCTCACCACTTCTTTTAAGTTTTGTTCTTGGAATTCTAAGGAGACACTCATTTGAGGATCTGAGGTTACGATTTGGAATATAAGGTGTCAGACACTCCGATATATAAGAAGGGGCGAGATTATTTAAGGCTTTATAAACCATAAGCAGAATTTTAAAGTCAATCCTGAATGACACAGGTAGCCAGTGTAGTGACATCAGAACTGGAGAAATGTGTTCGGATTTTCTTTTCCTAGTTAGGATTCTAGCAGCTGCATTCTGCACTAGTTGCAAACGATTTATGTCTTTCTTGGGTAGTCCTGAGAGGAGTGCGTTACAGTAATCTAGTCGACTGAAAACAAACGCGTGAACTAATTTCTCAGCATCTTTCAGTGATATAAGAGGTCTAACTTTACTTATGTTTCTTAAGTGAAAAAATGCTGTCCTAGTGATCTGATTAATATGCGATTTAAAATTCAGATTACAGTCAACAATTACCCCTAAGCTTTTTACCTCCGTCTTGACTTTTAATCCTAATGTATCCAGTTTATTTCTAATAGCCTCATTGTATCCATTATTGCTAATCACTAAGATTTCAGTTTTCTCTTTATTTAACTTGAGAAAGTTACTATTCATCCATTCTGAGATACAAGTCAGACATTGTGTTAGTGAGTCAATAGAATCGGTGTCATCAGGTGCTACTGATAAATACAGCTGTGTGTCATCAGCATAGCTGTGGTAGCTCACGTTGTGCCCTGAGATAATCTGACCTAACGGAAGCATGTAGATTGAGAATAACAGCGGACCCAGGATAGAGCCTTGTGGAACACCAAATCGGATATCATGTGTCTTTGAGTTGTAATTACCACAACTAACAAAAAATTTTCTCCCTGTCAGGTAGGATTCAAACCAATTTAAGACACTGCCAGAGAGGCCCACCCATTGACTAAGGCGATTTCTAAGAATATTATGATCAATAGTGTCAAATGCAGCACTCAGATCTAAGAGGATGAGAACCGATATATGGCCTCTGTCTGCATTCACCCGCAAGTCATTTACTACTTTAACGAGTGCAGTTTCTGTGCTGTGATTTATTCTAAAACCCGACTGAAATTTATCAAGAATAGCATGTTTATTTAGGTGGTCATTTAACTGCATAATGACTGCTTTCTCCAGAACTTTGCTTAAGAAAGGCAGGTTAGAGATGGGTCTAAAATTTTCAAGGGCCGAGGGGTCAAGATTATGTTTCTTAAGAAGGGGTTTAACTACAGCAGTCTTAAGACAGTCTGGGAAGACCCCCGTATCTAATGACGAATTTACTATGTCCAGAACATTATCAATTAGCACGGTAGTCATGGTATTTAAAACACAAGACATCCAACAGAGAAGCCTGTTTTCTCTTTTCGAGGTCTAAAATTCCCAGGCTCCTTATTCCTTGTCACTAATATTATATGCATTATACTTCATTGTTTGTCAACTCACATATACATAAAGCCCACACCTAAATCTGGGGGAGTCACAGAGTGGTAGGATGGGGTCACTAAGGACGTCAGACAACATGAGTGACAGTCACAGGAGCACACCGCCGACTGACACTGACTCATCAAGATTGGGTAAATGAAGACTATGTTGGAAAACTGCTGGAAAAGTCATCTAATGTGACAAGTAAATGACGCCATCAGTGTTACTCCTTCAGTTGCCAATTCAAAGAATTCTTAACAGATAATCTAAATCTATGCCGGCTCACATTTAAAATTGTATTGTCACATGAATAGTTCTCCAGTCGATCTCTGCTTATGGCTTCAGTAATCTTGCACAATACTGTAGTTAGTTTTTATTGGTTTATTTTTACTGACTTTTAGCTCACCTCATGTGGACTGGATTTACATTTCCAGTCATCAGGTAGTGAGCTGTAGTTGGAATATGTTTAATTAAAGTTTAATAGTAACATCTTTTATTTCTCTTAGGATTACTGGTGAAGTTCTTTAATGCCTTCCATGAAATGTGAAACTTGCAATTACATCTTCTTAAGGCATTCCATATATTTCTTTCTTTTATAAAAGGTGAAATATTTATTAGATCTATGATTTAGTATTCACTGTTACTTTTCAAAGATTTTTGTTTTCCCTGTGCAAATGAGTTAAACGCCATGAGTCTAAAATCATTTAGATTTTATGGCCTGCCAGAGTTTTTCAGCTTTCTTATATGCCACAGGCAGCTTGAAAATATATAAAACATTAAGCTCAGCGGCTCTGCAATTGCACTCCTCTATTGTATGATCTGGACTCATTGACTTTTTGGCTGAAATATTTCTTTGATCAAAACATTAACTTTACATTAAATTAATTACAGTAAATTAATACATTTGTTGAAATTAATTAATGTGTATATTTATTAATATAATAAAATAGTTAACTGTATTACAAGTTACTTAATTCTAACTTAAAAATTAAATGACTGCAAATTTACACCATTCATACTGGTTATTTTTCAAATAAAATTTGTTAGCTACTGTCATATATGACTGGCAAATCATCCATCCATTATCCAACCTGCTGTATCCCAACTACAGGGTCACGGGGGTCTGCTGGAGCCAATCCCCTCCAACACAGGGCGCAAGGCAGGAAACAAACCCAGTGCAGGGTGCAAGGCCACCACAGGTTTACATACATATCTATGGTAAAGTTGAATGCATAAGTCATGTACGATAAGACATTACCAACATTAAATAATAATTAAATAAGTTGTACATTATTATGCTTTTGCTTTCTCTTTCTCGAATGAATGCATCAAAGCAGCAAAAATGACATCAGACACAGAAGCACATCCTCGCGTGCTGCAAGTTTTTGCTGCACACGAAAAGCAATGACAAAGGCATGGCATCATGTATCCTTCTTCTTCTTCTTCTTTTTCTTTCGACTGCTCCTGTTAGGGCTTGCCACAGTGGATGATCTTCTTCCATATCTTTTTGTCTTCAGTATTTTTCTCTGTGACACCTAGCACCTGCATGTTCTCTCTCACCACATCCATAAACCTTCTCTTAGGCCTTCCTCTTTTCCTCTTGCCTGGCAGCTCTATCTTTAACATCCTTCTCCCAATATACTCAGCATCTCTCCTCTGCACGTGTCCAAACCAATGCAATCTCGCCTCTCTGACTAGTGTACTCATTTCTAAACCTATCCATCCTCGTCACGCCCGATGCAAATCTCAGCATCTTTAACCTCCAGCCCTGTCTCTTGTTTTCTGGTCAGTGCCACCGTCTCTAACCCATATAACATAGCTGGTCTCACTACCATCCTGTAGACCTTCCCTTTCACTCTTGCTGTCACAAATTACTCCTGACACTCTTCTCCACCCATTCCACCCTGCCTGCACTCTCTTTTTCACCTCTCTTCCATAATCCCCATTGCTCTGTACTGTTGGACCCAAGTATTTAAAGTCATCCACCTTCGGCGATTCTACTCCTTGCATCTTCACCATTCCACTGACTTCCCTCTCATTCACATACATGTATTCTGTTTTGTTCCTACTGACCTTCATTTCTCTCCTCTCCAGAGCATATCTCCACCTCTCCAGTGTCTCCTCAACTTGCTCCCTAATCTTGCTACAGATCACAATGTCATCAGCAAACATCATAGTCCACAGGGTCTCCTGGTAAAAACATTTGCTGTGATTTTAAAACTTGCAAATCATTTATTTATGTATTTTTACCATTTAATATGGTGAATTACAGATAACTTTAACTGCAGAATTCGAGTCCATGGGTACAGGGGTCCTACTGTATAGTTTTACTTGTCTTGCATTTGTCCTGTGCCCTGTTTCCTGAGGGATGTTATTTTGTGACACTGTATGCCACAATACTATGTATTGATGGCATGACAATAAAGCCACTTGACTTGTAATACAGAATATCTTCAGATCATGACAAAACAGCAAATTGACTACAAAACAAAACTATAGTCTAAAACAAAGCAAGACTTTACACCTACCCCTTTGCTTTTTGTGTTGTGTCCTTGTTCACTGGCTCATTCTTCTGTGGTGTTATGGGTCCACAGCTCGTTGAGCAAAGGCCGTTTTCTTAAATAAATAATCACCGCACTCGTGGCGGCTTAGTGAGGGGGCGTGGTGGCCATAGCAAGCCACGGGGCGATCTGTGGTGTGGGCGTTTCTCACCTAGTGCACAGGTGAGGAACTGCTCACATCCGTGATTGTTCCCGTGGCTAATGTGCTGCAGCTGCTATGGCCCCTCGCAATAAAAAAAGAAGTGCGAGTCGTTTGGGAAAGAACAGAAAGATCAGAGAAAAAAGGAAAAGAAAGGACGGAGGTTACAGGGAGCAAGGGAGCAAGTCGGTGCAAGAGAGAGATAGAGAGAGACACACGGAGTGTGTGGGCAAGCGAGCACTCGTGGGCACCTTTGAGGAAGTTGGGTGTTAGGCCGACACCCAGGTGTTGAAGTTGAAGTTGCTCCCGCTGAGCGATCAGGTAGCGGGAGTGACCAGGGAAAGGCGACTGGCCGCGTAAGGCCGGAAAGGCAGCGGGAATCGGGAGGCTTGGTGGTGGATTCCCCAACGTGAGCGTCCTGGCCGTTGGAGGTGAACCAAGTATCGGGACTGGGATGAGTGCCAGACCGAAGCCAGGGATCGGGAGGTCTCCAGTCCCATGTGGATGTGATATGGAAAAGGGCAGCTGCAGAGAGCGTCTCGCCTGCTGCAAAGCCTAGTCGGGAGAAGCAGGTGAGATGCTAGCATAGAAAAGCACCAGGCTTGTCATTTGTTGTTAAAGACTGCTTCCAGCGTTATTTGAACCCCGTTGATTTTAAAGGATTGTTTTTTTCTATTGTTTTTAACCTCCACGTTTTCTTTTATGGGATTATTTATTTAATGACTCTTTTTGGAATCACTGCACTTTATTGAACACTGTTCTTGTTTGACTATTTTAATAAAAGCACTTTTGCACATTTGTACCATCCCCTTGCTCAGTTGTTGCCTCTACTGTCTAGCTCATCTCGGTGACATTATCGATGGTGTTGGGTTCAAGGGCTCCTGAACAGCGGATGGGAGCATGGAGCAGAACCCACATTGTCACACCTTCAGATAGGTTACCAGTGGTAGCGGGTTCAGGAGGGTCCCTAGAGCCACTGTGAGTGCGGAGCCAACCCATACTAACACAAGTTCAACAGTGCTGTGATTATATATTAGCCAGCACTGCTACTCCTTCATTGTTTAGGTTTGATGCTATCTAAAACTCTTCTTATTACTGTTTTAGCTGCAATACCTCTGCGTTATATTTTGGTTTTTGCTTTGATTTATGTCAGAGGTCCCCAACTCTGGTCCTGGAGGGCTGCGGTGGCTGCAGGTGTTCATACTAAACTTTTTCTTCGTTGGTGACCAGTTTTTGCTGCTAATTAACTCCTTTTTCTTTTACTTTAATTGAGTTGTTTTTTTTTAAGATTTGTTCCTTACCTTAAATTGCACCAAACAGAAATGAAATGTGAAGTGAGTGAGCCAACAGAAGACCAACTAAGTCAGGGTCTCAAGCTCCAACCAATTTCATTCAAACCAGTTACTTAATTAGGTGCCGATTCTTGTTGTTAATTGAACCCGTTCTTTAATTCCATGGCTTGTTGCTGCTCTCTTTGTGCAATGACGTACATTTTTGAAATTGTTGATTTTTCTCTTTTCTTTGAGCTCCGTTAAAATGTTTTGGGGACCTGAAAAGATCAACATTCCTAAGACCTTCATCTTTCTTTATTTTCAGATATTGTATGATGGACACAGTTTGCTCGTCATGATTTGGCCCCTTTTTTGTATCTCATTATTGTTTGGCTGCTAATTAAGGGAAAAGAAACAATTAAAGGGTCTGAGTCTTCAAGAGCAAGTCAATTAAAATTAATTCAAAAGAAGTTAATTACCAGCAAAAAAGGTTACTCATTAAGAAAAGAGTCAGAATGAAAACCTGCAGCTACTTTTTTTTGGCATTGATCCTCTACTTTCTAGTCCGTTCTGCTGCCCATTTGCCTGCCAAGTTCCAGCCTGTGGCATTACATATACAGTACATAAACCCACAAAAAAGAAGAAAACCAAATGGCATGGTTGAGAATTGGTAATTAAAAAAGGATCGGGTAGGACTGACTCCAAATTTTTCATGATAGGAAAGAGTGGGAGGGTAAATTGGTGTAATGCAAATTTCATTATTTGGAATTTCTCACCTTTTGTTCAGCTGAATAATGGACAACCTTAAGGAAAACTTGTGTGATTGCTTATGGATGTAATAGTATCTGAAGATTTATCTCAATGGTTGTTGCTATTGTAATGGCTGCACTACTTATCACTTTGTTTGGTGCTTATTTTTATGTGTAGAACTGAAGAGCTCTGTGTTTCCTCAAAGTAATAACTTGTGAATGACTTTTTGAATGTAACATTGGAAGTGGTTTTCCGCTTTATTCGGCCCTTTGAAAGCTTACTTTCTCATAAGTTATGCTCCAGGCTTCAAAGCACTGTTTGTTGTGGAGGTGGAGGCACACTTCACCCTCTTCACCTTGGTCTGTGGCGCTGCTACTACAAAACCATCAATCATTAATCTACATCATAATACACATATCTCTATAATCATATCAAAACTACGAGTTTGCTTGTACTTTATCCACTGTATTCATTTGGAAGGGTAAACATTATTTGTCAGTATTATAGATGGAAGATGACTACGCCTGGCATGAGGTTTTAGGTGAATATTACCAAATCTCCCAGGTAGCATATGTTACTTATGTTGGTTTAATGAAATATACACATACATTTAGGAAAAAATAGGTGGGGAAATTCCATTATAACAAAAGTTCCCAGAAGTTGTGCTTTGTTGTTTTTCTGCAATCTCATACTTCCAAGACCATTGAGCACTCTCGAAATTTATTTATAAAAATGACTTTATAGTTGTAATAAGCATAAGTTTAATATGTCACTATACTCTGTGCATATATATCTTATAAATCTGCCTTTTTCTACTCACATGCACAGTTGACACAGAGCCAGAAATAGCACAGGGGTTCACCATATAGAACTGCTAGGTAAGCATTAGAATATAAGACATTTAAAGTCAACTGTGAATTTGGCAGTCAGACTGATGACCATTGTATACTATTATTGTGTGTCAAAATCGGCATGAAATTCTATCCTCTTTTCCCTTGTTTGGAACTGCATGATTCACCTAAGTGAGGGCCTGCATGTGAAGAAAGAGTATAAAGCCTTGGAACAGCACCCGGCACACCTTTGAGGAGAATAGACGGATGGGAGATAACGTCATCTGATCCTGAAAATCCTTCCACTGCAACGGCGAAAATGGCAGACTGTGTAATCGGCCATCACTCCCGAACTGGGTTTTTGCCATTGGCTTCCTTTGTCTGTTATGCAGTGTAAGCAGTCATTTAACAAAGCTAAGTTATTTCTCCTATGTGATTTCTTACTGCTGCATCACTAAGGGAGGGGTATTGCCTTTTTATATCACATCTATATAGCTCTGGGTTATGTAACACACCGCAATTATAGAAGAACTCATTCAAGGGGAGCTAATGCCCCCTGCTGGATACAACAGTTTTAGTGAAAAATGCCTGTCCATCAAATAGCCTTACACATGGTTAAGTTAAATGGTAACTTTTCAGAGTTGTGACTTTAGGAGTTTGCTGTAATGGATCTCAATTATTGCAATGTAGGACTACAGAAGAACATAAGGAATTTGACAAACAAGAGGAGACTATTCAGTCATCAAACTAATTTCTTTAGCTAATAGTTAAACTGTAATAATATCTCATCCAAATACTTCCTAAAGGTTTTCAAGTGCTCTCCTATAACTACATGTCTTGGTAGTCTGTTCACAGGTTTCCACATCTCTTTGCATAAAAAAGTGTTTCCTGGCTTTAGTTCTAAATGTACTTCCCTTCAATTTCCACTGGTGTCCTTGAGAATTTGTTTTACTATTAAGCTGAACACTGCGGTGGGCTGGCGCCCTGCCCGGGGTTTGTTTCCTGCCTTGCGCCCTGTGTTGGCTCCAGAAGACCCCCATGACCCTGTAGTTAGGATATAGCGGGTTGGATAGTGGATGGATGGATTAAGCTGAACAAGTTCTTCTGGATCTACTTTATCAATGCTCTTGAAAATTTTGAATACCTGGATAAGGTTCCCACGCAGTCTCCCCTGTTCGAGACCAAAAAGGTTTAATTCTCTGAGTTTGTCAGAGTTTGACAAGTCCTGGGATCCACTTGGTTGCTCTCCTCTGCACAGCTTCAGGTGCTGCTATCTCTTCTTATAGTGTGGTGACCAGAAATGTACAGTACCTCATATGCGGTCTCACTACTTCATTACATAGTCTAAGCATAACATCCCTTGATACAGTGGGTACGGAAAGTATTCAGGCCCCCTTCAATTTTTCACTCTTTGTTATATTGCAGCCATTTGCTAAAATCATTTAAATTAATTTTTTCCCTCATTAATGTACACACAGCACCCCATATTGACAGACAAAAAAATAATTTTTGAAATTGTTGCAGATTTATTAAAAAAGAAAAACTGAAATA
>JANRMT010062814.1:45201099-45216803 GCA_026402145.1 Polypterus bichir lapradei
TATTTCAGTTTTTCTTTTTTAATAAATCTGCAACAATTTCAAAAATTCTTTTTTTTTTTGTCAGTCAATATGGGGTGCTGTGTGTACATTAATGAGGGAAAAAATTAATTTAAATGATTTTAGCAAATGGCTGCAATATAACAAAGAGTGAAAAATTGAAGGGGGTCTGAATACTTTCCGTACCCACTGTATATATTCAACAGTTTTTTGCCTTTTTGATATATAACCTAACATTTTATTTGCTTTTTTTAATAGCTTCTGCATATTGCTTAGATGATGAAAATATTTTCAACATAATGTAAATGGCTAAATCGTTTTCAGAGGTTGCTTCCTTTAGAACAGTGTCTCCCATTGTGTATTTATAATTGACATTCCTTTTGCCCACGTGTAGCATTTTGCACGTTTCTACAAAAAAATGCATTTTCCAAGTGTTTTTATAGTTCTGAAAATTGTCCAAATCTTTCTAAACTGTTTTTGCCACCTCATCATTGTCTGCTATTTCTCTGTGTTTACTGACATGGCTGAAATCTACATCATTAATATAAATCAGAAAAAGTAACAGTCCAAGGACAGACCCCTGAGGGATGCTGCCAAGGATGTCACTCCACATAAAGCATTCTCCCCTTATCAGTACTCTTTGTCTCCTGCTGGTTAACCAACTTGAGGTCCAGGTTTGTAGGTTACCTCTGATGCCTACAGTTTCTAGTTTTAGAATTAATCTTCGGTATGGGACTGTATCTAAGGCTTTTTGAAAGTAAATTATGTTGCATGTTTTGCTTCTGTTGACTATTACATTTGCCTGATCAAAAAAAATCTAATAGACTGGTTTGGCAAAATCTTCCTCTGATAAACTAATGCCGGCTGTTATTTCGTATATTATTTTAATGTAGGTACTTTTCTAATAATGTGAGCCTTTGCTAAAATCTTGTTATGCAGCAGGAAGTTACTAATAGTTAGACCATGGGTAGTGCCATTTTCAGGTGTCACTGATGTTTCATAACACTTCTTTAGACCAAGCAAACCTTTTGTTATATAACACTTCAGGGAAGCAAGCTGTGTCACATAAAAATCAAATCCTGATATCAGAGTGTCAAGAAACACAAATAGAATTTGATAAAAAAAAAAAACAGTTCCAAAAGATTGAAAACCTTCAAGCAAAATCCTACAAAGTCTGCTTCTCCTAGGGGTCCATCTGCAAGTTTTACCTAAATGAAATGGTTATGTTGGATAAGGTAGTCAATTTTCTGCCATTTTTGTATTCCAAAATGATGACTTTGTTTTGTTTTGAATCAAACTTTCTCAGTGATTGTGTCCATCCATCCATTAATTTGCCACAACACTCATTCCAGTTCAAAGTAGCAAGGAACAAGCAGTACCTGGTGCAAAGAACCAAATAACACTGGACAGAGTGCCAGGCCGTTACACTCATGCACACACCCTTGCTGGGACAATTTGGAGTCGCCAATCAACCTAGCACGTCTTTCAGATGTGGAAAGAAAAGCAACACAGGCATGATGGGAATATTATACTCTAGTTGTAGAAATAGATACACCATCATATCATCTTAAATTTGATTATGTACAGCAAAATGTCCTGTATACTGCTTTTTATGCTGCCTAGCCTTAAAATTTAATTTAATCTAATAACTAATTCATTACATTCAACTTTGTATTGTTTCAATTCATTCTTTTTTTCTAACCCATATATGCTGTACAGTTTAGGGTGTGCTCATTCACTTATGCCAAGCTAATTCTTTGAACCTAATCTGTACATGTTTGGAAAATGGAAGAAAAATCTTCATAGATGTGTTGAGAATATTCAGTCTCTAAAAAGCAGGGCTGAGGCTCAGAATTTGACTCCAGGATGATGGACCTGTAAAGCAGCAGCATTCACTGCTGCCCCACCATATTTTTTTCACTTCAAATGTTCATTTCAAAAATAAAATATTTATATATTACTGTAATAAAAGTACAATATTGTTGTTCCAGTTCAGTGTCGTATGAAGACAGGCCTATCTTTATATTAGGTGCAAATCAAAGAAGTTACTTTTCGCAATAATGCATAATTAATTTGTTATAATAATTAGGGGTCCTGAAGTAGCTAATGCTTGGGACCCGAGTTTGATTCTTAACCGAAACACCATTAGTGTGGGGTTTTCATGATTTTCTCTTTATACTTCGCCTTCCTGTCACTCCAAAAACAAACATGTTATTTGAAATGGCAACTCTAAATCAAATCTGTATGAGTTCATGGATGTGATCTCTGATGATTTAACATCCCATTCAAAGATTTTTCGTTTATTGAAACCAAAGCTGCTGGTATAGATTCCAAGTTGATTAAGATCAATCTGAAAACACACAAATATAAAAATGATTTACATAACAGTTACTGTACATGAGCGTAATGCACCAGTGGGGACATATTTTTATGTCAGTGGTAATGCAGATACTTGAATCAAAAAAACAGGCTTAATATGTTATTGTACAAAGTGCAGAAATTACCTATTTCCACTAGATGGCTCCAAAAGCTTACTGTTGAATTCAGACTTTTTTCCGCACCTACATACTTAAGTATACCAATCCAGAAGAACACAACTAAGCTTACATTGTTTTTTAAGCACAGAGACTGTTTAATATTTCTTACATCATTTGAAAATGTATTCGTCCCACTTTGTATTATGTAGTATTTTATTTTTCACAATCCGCACTTTTAATAAAACATTTGTTTTTGCCCAGCCGTCTTAAACACCCATTATATTTAAAGCCTCTTTTTGCTTCAGTGCTTTCCTAAAAACTTGTTGAAAAGTAATTTGCTTATTCTCACGTCAGCACAATGGACATCACTGCTGCTTCACAGTTCAAGCATCTTAAGTTTGATTCCCTTGCATGTTCTCCCTTTTTCCGTTATTTTTTTCTTAAAGCACCCCAGTTCTCCTCCCGTATGTCATGCATGTTTAGTTAATTGTCCTGAGGGTGGGTATATGTGCACGAATGGGATCTGTGATGAATCAGAGTTCCATCCCAGGGTGGGTTACTGCCTTGCACCAAGAGCTTTGAGGCTAACTTCTTTTCCACCACAACCCTGAATTGGGTTATTCTGGTTTGTGGATGCCCATGTATTGGTTGGTGCAGCTGCAGAGCTTTGAGTTCAGATGCCAGTCCGGTCACTGCTTACGTGAGCTTGCGAATTTTTGTTTCTTAGTGGATTTCCTCCTCATACTCCAATTTTCAAGTCACATTTCCAAAGATGTGAAGGTTAGGTTAAGGGAAGATAGTAAATTAGTCAAGAATAAATGACTGAATGTATGCTGTGGACCGTCATCCCTTCCTGGGCTGATTCCCAACTCTGGCACAAAAACTCCAGCTAGAGGAGGCTCTACGCTTTCATGACTCTCATAACTAACTAAAACATACAGTAAGTCTGGGTGAGAAGATACTCCTTCATCCATCTACAATATTCTTTAGCTATTCTTTTATCTACCAGCCGTGTCAAGCTCATCGACATCCCAGCGTATCACAGGGTACATTATTACACACACCAATGAATGTAACATACACTATATTTTCAAACATCTGTGGAAACCTGAACTTTACACCAGTAAAATCTTTTTGGACATCCCTTTGCAAAAGCATGGACATTAATATGGATTCCCTTTCTGCCCCCAGCCACATTGCAGCTGTAACAGCCTCCTCTTTTCTGAGAAGGTTTTCCACAAGATTTTGGAATGGGTTTGTTGAAATTTGTGTCCACTGAACCAAAAGGTGTTTTGTGAACTCCAGTAAGAAGACCTGGCTCACAGTCGGCATTCTAGTTCATGCCAAATGGTTTCTTTTAGGTTGATGTCAGGGATCTGTGCAGGCCATTGAAGTTCTTCCATGTCCTTATCCAAAAAGGACCTTTGCCCAAACTGTTGCCACAAAGTCGGAAGCACAAAATTTACTAAAATGTCTCTGTATGCTGTAATATTAACAGTACCCTGCACTGAAATCAAGGGGACTAGCCCAAACCCTCATAAACAGCCCCAAGGCATTATACCTCCTCCACTAAACTTTACAGTAGGGACTATGCAGTCTAGAAGGTAACGTCCTTCTGATGTTCACCAAACCCAGATTCTTCCATGAGACTGCCACATAGTGAAGTGTGATGCATCACTTCCGAGAACATGTTTCCACTGTTCCAGACGCCACTCCTTTACACCACTCCAGCTGACACTTGACGTTATGCATAGTGATCTTGGGCTTGTGTGCACCTGCTGGGCTACAGAAACCCTTTTCCTGAAGCTCTTGTGCTGATGTTGCTTCCAGAGACAGTTTTGAAGTCTGTTGTCAGTGATAGAGCAGAGAAATCCACTTACAGTTGACCGGGGAAGATCAAGCACAGCAGGAACTGTCTTGTGGTATCCTAGAACAGTGCCGTGTTTAAAGTCACTGAGCTCTTCAGTACGACCCATTCTACTGCCAGTGTTTGTCAATGGATATTTCACGACTCTGTGCTTGATGTTATTCACCTGTTAACAATGTGTGCAGCCGAAACACCTGAACTTGATAATTTGGAGGAATGTCCACATAATTTTGGACATATGGTTTACATGATTTTCAGAACATGAGAAGCTGAAGAAAACCCACATCCATTGCCCTGAGTGACAGAGCAAACCCAGGTGTCTGGAGGTGGCAAGTAGCATGTGAGTAGTTGCTAAAACTAAATTTTACAATATGTTTAATGTAGCACAATATATATTACAGTCCTATAACAGATCTGTCCTGTTTTGTGATCCTTGTAATTGCAATCATTGTTGAATCGAAGGGGACAGTTAACTAGTGTGAGCACTGGTCCAAACACCATCAGACAAACACCACTTCTTTATAAAACATATATTTATTCTCAGAATAAAGTCCTCACAACCCACAGTGCTCCCAGCACCAATCACCCTCCACATGGGCCTTTCTCTCACTGTCCGTGGGCCGCCTTTCCTCTCCTCACAGGAGCTTCATCCTGCTCCCACTCCCGAATCTAGCTCCCAGACTGTAGGAAGGCGACCCCTTTTATTTCCACCCAGATGTGCTCCAGGTGCTTGATGATGTTCTTCTGGCAGCACTTCCTGGTGTGGCAGAAATGCTGCTCTTGCACCCGGAAGCACTCCTGGCGTCCCAGGAAGGTCTTTCCTCCACCTACCCAGGTGTGGCGGAAGTGTTGATCTCCTGGGCTCCATGACGCTCGGGGCGCCCCCTAGCAGAGGTGATGGGCCCCAGTGGGTTTGAGCCTCCTTGCTTTGTCCCAGTGGTCCCCTCCTCAACCAGGTTGGTTGCCCCTTTGTGTCTGGGGGACGTAAAGACCACCTCCCAGTCCTTCCAGGCGTTGAGAGCTGGGTCTAACCCCCATGCCTCCTGTGACACTGCCCCATCGCCAGCGGAGACCCGTCAGGCGCAGTGGCCCATCCCGTGAGGGCAGGTCTCCTACGAAGGTCTCCTATGTTCAAATTGCACTCGTCCAGGGCCAGGTCCTGTAAAACACAAAGCGGAAATAGGGGCAGAGACGTTGCCCTGACGCCACTGCCTGGCATCCTCCACTAGGCTAGAGGGCCAACGCTACCCCCTTCAGTTGGCACCCTGGCAGCTGAAACCTTGGCACCCAAACTCTGCGCCTTCATGCCTCCGTCTTCGGTTTGTCTAACAGGACCGCTCGCACTTCCATCTTCCCTGCTGACCTCGCCTGTCACGAGGTGGGACTTCCGGTTTGCCGCCGTCGTCTTCTTCGTTCTCCCGAGGGGGTGGCAAGACTCATGGCAGCTCCTCTGCCGCGACTTTTCAAGATGCGGTGGATCCTCCCTTTCTTTTAGCGTCGCCGCCCCAGCTTTGCTATATGGATCAGCACACCTCGGCCGGCAACGCGGATCCAGGCATTCCCCTCCTGCAACATAAATACAGGGCTCAGCACAAGCGACCCCCATAGGCTGACTGCCAAAGGGCTTGGGACTCACCTCCTGGATCCCGTCTCTCGGAGCTCCTCGCCTCCTACCGGCCGCATGCATAGATGTGCCGACCGTGGTTTTCACAGGAATGACGAACACTGGGGAGTCCGCAGCTCTCCTGCCTTTCCTCTCCTCCATCGGGTTGGAGATGGTGTTGCGATGAACCACTGGCACTCACGGGGTGAGTCGCAGTCCATCTGCGGTGCGAGTGCAGGCCACTTCCGCGCGACGTGTGTGTGTGTGATGGTCTGAGGTGCCAGACCACTTACAAAATTATTTTTAGGATGGGTCCCTGCCTTGGAATAGGCGGAGAGTCCCATCTGGGATGCCATTGTGAGCACGGGTCCGAACACCATCAGACAAACACCACTTCTTTATAAAACACACGTTTATTCTCAGAATAAAGTCCTCACAACCCACAGTGCTCCCAGCACCAATCACCCTCTCACTGTCTGTGAGCCGCCTTTCCTCTCCTCACGGTAGCTTCATGCTGCTCCTGCTCCCAACTCTAGCTCCCTGACTGTAGGAAGGCGGCCCCTTTTATTTCCACCCAGATGTTTTCCAGGTGCTTGATGATGTCTTCTGGCAGCACTTCCTGGTGTGACTCCACACAGAGAGCCAATGCACTGCCTGAGCGCAAATTATGCCAAACACTAATGTACAAATTTTAGCACATTGAAGGTAGTTTAGGTTTGGGCCCACCATGAAAGGTACCATATAAAATACAGTGTCATCAAATGGTGCTTAATGCTTATCCAGTTACAATTAGAAAATAAAATATTGTATTTATGGCAATTAATTAATTATATAAAGTAACGGGAAAACCGTTAAACTAGTAAAACTAAGCGCAAGGAAGGAAACAGCCTGGACAGGATGTCATTCAGTCCTTCACAGAGCCCACTCATGCACCAATCTGAATTCTACAATTGATTTAATCTGAACATCATTGGGGTTTTACAAGGAAAACCCACACACTCACATGATGAACATTTAGAATCTACAAAGACAATAGCCAACACAAGATTCCAACACACAACTAAACACTTCACCAATATGCCACCTATCATTGTAATTATTTCAAGATAAATTAAGTAATCTAGATTATTTGATAAATTACAAGATACAAAAGCAACCATTCCTCCTAAATATCCATTCCTTCATTGTCAAATCCAACTAATCCAATTCAAAGACATGGCAGAATCCAGTTCATGAAAGGTGCACCTTTCCATCGTAAAGAGAATGTTCATACTGTACACAGATCTTCACATCTAAATTAACTGCCTAAGTTTAAAAGATGGCATGGGTGATAGTGACTTGTCTTTCAATACTAAAAAAAAATGTTACTAATTGGTAAGAATGATACAGCAATAAGGTCCCATCACTTTTTAAATCAGTAGAAATAAAATTCAGTTTTAAGGAACAGACGCAGCATCTGTTTTATCATAAAAATGTCTACGAAATGCAGTTTAGCCTCCAAATATTCTTTGTTATTGGTGGACAAGAAGAACTGCGGTAGGCTGGCGCCCTGCCCGGCCCCGCCTTGCGCCCTGTGTTGGTTAGGATTGGCTCCAGCAGATCCCTGTAGTTAAGATATAGCGGGCTGGATAATGGATTGATGGATGGACAAGAAGAAATGCTCTTATTTGTTCCTAGGATTATTAACCTTGTTTTACATGTACACCCCAGCATACGTAACCCTGAAATCCTTAACAAAAGCAGGCCATCTCACTTCTGGGACCACAATACAATACAATACAATTTATTTTTTGTATAGCCCAAAATCACACAAGAAGTGCCGCAATGGGCTTTAACAGGCCCTGTCTCTTGACAGCCCCCCTTCTCTAAGAAGACAAGGAAAAACTACCAAAAAAAAACCCAGTAGGGAAAAAATGGAAGAAACCTCAGGAAAGGCAGATCAACGAGAGACCCCTTTCCAGGTAGGTTAGACATGCAGTGGGTGTCAAAAAGAGTATAAAAATAAAAATTTTAGAAGTACGGATTAGAATTTAACAGTAGATGATATCACATAATATGATTTAGATTTAGATTTATTTAGAGTCCTGGAGACCACATCCATCAAGCTGCCTCCCCCATTTGGCCATTCCACAGCTAAAATAGCGCTAATCCGATGAAGGGACCCCTCTTTCCCACGATTCCTGCGATCCTCCATCAGGGATGACTTTACCTTAGGGAGACAAAACAACTGGGCACGTGGGCCGTGGCACCAAGTGGCACATTTGAGTACTGAGAAGAGAAACAGAATAGGTGAGGGTTATTATTCAATTATAACTATCATGTTACTTATGTTTTAGTGCTAAACTGAAGTAGTGAGCCTTCAGCCAGGATTTAAAAGCTGAGACCAAAGGGACATCTCTTATAGTAGCAGGCAGACCATTCCACAGTTTAGGGGACCTGTAACTAAAAGCTCGACCTCCCACTGTTATTTTATTAATCCTTGGAATCATAAGCAGAATGGCATCTTGAGATCTTAATGTGCACTCTGGTTTGTAAGTCATGATAAGTTCAGACAAGTAAGCCGGACCTTGGCCCATGTAATGCTTTATATGTTAAAAGGAGGATTTTGAAATCTGCCCTAAACTTAACCGGGAGCCAGTGTAAGGATTAAAGAACTGGAGTTATGTGTTCACATTTTCTTGTTCTTGTAATAATTCTTACAGCAGCATTTTGGATTAACTGGAGGCTGTATAAAGAACAGTTTGAACATCCGGTGAACACAGCATTGCAGTAGTCAATCTTACTAGAAATAAATGCATGAATTAATTTCTCAGAATCCTGTTTATTTAGAAAGTGCCATAATTTCCCAACATTTTTAAGTTGGAAGAAACATGATTTGGACAACTTTGTAATATGCGCTTTAAATGACATGCTAGAGTCAAAGAGAACTCCTAGATTGCAGGCTGATTCAGTAAAATTAATGGTGATTCCAACTGAGTTAAATAATGACCGAATATTGTTGTGATCAGCGTCATTCCCTCCAACAATTAACATCTCTGTTTTATCTGTGTTTAAAGACAAGTAGTTCTCATCCATTCACTCCTTTAATTCACTAACACAACTAATTAAAGACGACATCGGAGAAACTTCATTTCATTTAAATGAAAGGTATAACTGGGTGTCATCTGCATATAAGTGAAAATTAACATTGTTTCCTAATGATAGATCTCAGTGGAATTATGTAAATTGAGAATAGTAAAGGTCCCAGTACTGAGCTGTGCGGGACACCATATCTCACTTCTGTGTATAATGATGGAGTACTGTCAGCACATTTCTGTACATATTGGAATTGATATGATAAATAAGAACTAAACCAAGCGAGCACAGATCCTGTAAGCCCAACATCATTTTCTAGCCTGTGCAGTAATATAGAATGGTCAATGGTGTCAAATGCTGCACTTAAGTCTAACAACATAATTACAGTTTCCTTCATCAGAGGATATCAGAATGTCATTTACAACCCGCGTTAGTGCCATTTCTGTACTATGACCAGTGCGGAAACCAGACTGGAATTTCTCAAATAAATTGTAATGCGTAAAGTGTGACTGAAGCTGATTGTTGACTACTTTTTCTAGTATTTTAGAGAGAAATGGTACATTTGAAATAGGTCTATAATTATTTAGTTTGTGTGGGTCTGGGTCTGACTTTTTAAGTAATGGTTTAATGACTGACACTTTTAGTGCTTCAGGTACTGTGCCATCCAATAATGAACTACTGATAATGGTTAGAATAGGTGCTGCAAGAACATACATTGCACTTTTTACTAATTTTGTTGGCACTGGATCTAGGGAACAAGTAGTGGGCTTCATTTTAGAAATCCAGCTCAGTTACAGGATTAAAATTACTAAAGTGTTGAATGCAATGTGAGGCAGGGTCTGCTAAGCTAGTATGCGGTTTGTACTTTGATGCTGAGATCTGGGATCTTATATTTTTAATTTTCTCATTGAAGAAGTTCATAAAGTCTGTACTGCTAATATCTGTTGGTATTTTGCACTGTATATCTGAATTTCCATTTGTTATTTTAGCCACTATTCTAAACAGTACCCGAGAATTTTTTTTATTGCTATCTATTATTGTACAATAGTATTCTGAGCGAGCTTTAAAGAGAGCTTTTTTATATTTATTAACACTTTCTCTCCATGCAATTTGAAAGACATGTAGCTTGTTGTTCTCCATGTGCGCTCCAGTTTTCGGCACTCTAATTTAAGAGCTTGAGTGTTTTCATTAAACCAGGGAGAGTTTCTATGTGCTTTGATCACTTTTGTTTTAAGGGGAGCCACTGTGTCCAGAGCATCTCTCAAGGTCACATTATAATGTGATGTTAACTGATCTAAATTGTTTTCCACGTTTACATTTGATGTTAACTGATCTAAATGGTTTTCCACAATTACACTCGACTTACTCAAAGTATCTATAAATTTTGAAGCAGAATTACAATCTAGATGTCGCACTGTCTTTGTTTTAATCTGTGAGTGCGATGGCAAGGGCAGAACTAAATCAAATGTAATTAAGTAGTGATCGGAAATAACTTCATTTAATGGAGAAATATTTAAATTTTGAATTTAAACTTTGCAAGTTATAATTAAATCGAATGTGTGGTTATGATTATGAGTTGGACCTTTGACAATCTGACAAAATCCTAATGAATTTAACAAATAAGTAAAACATTTGCTAAAAGTGTCAGTTTTTACATTAATGTGTACATTAAGATGCCCCATCAGTACTACATGATCATAATTTATAGCCAAATCAGATAAAAGGTTGCTAAATTCAGTAAAGAACAATGAATATAGCCCTGGTGGTCTGTAGACTAGCACTATAATTGTGTTGGAATCTGTTTTAGTATTTAAAATGAATGCCTCAAAGGATGTAAAGTCGCCTAAATTTTTAGACGTGATTTGCATTTTGTTACAATGAATTATTCCAAGGCCTCCTCCTCGACCAGAATCTCTAGACTTATGAAGGAACGAGTATCCATTTGGTGACGCCTCAGCTAGGGGAACAGTGTCATATTTACTAAGCCAGGTTTCAGTGAGAAGACACAGATCAGATTTTGTAATATCATTTTCCAAACAGCTTTACTGCCAAGAGAGCGAATGTTCAATAAGCAGCATTTAAAACTGCATGCTTCTTTCTGAACTGGTGATATATTTTTTGTTTTAATTTAAACTAAATTTCTATTACAGATGCCCCTGGTGGAAGGTCTGGTTTTATCCCTTGCTCTAATTATACACATTATTTTTTGGTTATCAAGTAATTTAAGGTTTGCATCAAGACTAAATTTACTAGATGCCGCACAACAGGGATTATGGGTAACAGCTTCAGGATAGTAACGGGTTGGATAAACAACAGCCTGTGATTTAAGATGACATGACTGCGGCCTGGATGGTGCTCTGATCAGTCAACCAGGCAGTTTTGCTGCCATATTTTGGATTAATACATAAGATCCCCTCCAGTTAGGATGAAGACAATCTCTTCTGAAAAATCCAGGCCTTTTCCAAAAATCATCCCAATTGTTCACAAACACTATGCTTTTATTTGCACACTAGGTTTCTAGCCAGCATTGAAGGGAATGCAATCTGCTATAAATCACATTCCCTCTATAAATCTTGGTAAGGGGCCACAGGCATAATCCTACTCTGATGTTTATCTCCCCTGAAAGGATTTCACAATTAGCCTCTGAAAACCTTTGCAATGGCACTCTCTCTTGCTGCTGAGACCAAATTCTGTTCCCAGTTTTCCACCACTGCCAATTCTGAACTTGAACAAGTAGGTTACAGCCTGTTCCAATGGATATTTGACCTATTAGACCTGGTTATTGGATCATACAGGACCTGGATTAGTATCTCAGTCAATCATTCTATAGAACTTCCAAACCCTTGATGACCGCTAGTGTCACTAAGCCACAGTGTAATTTTAGTGTGATAACACCAAACTTAAACATAAGTTTATTTGCAGAGAAAACAGGCATATAAAACAGTAGAATATTCAAATTAGAGGAAGAAAACAAACAATTTGAACAATTCAAAATAAAAATTCTATACATTGTCAGACGGTTTGTTTGTGTTTTTAGCAGTTGCAGTTTTTATTGTCTTAATCCAGCAGACATTTTGTTTAATGTGCAAGACATTGCACCATTTTTTCCCTCTTAGGCCACTTGTGATGTTTTCAAACATTGGGTTCATATTGTAGGTGGTGTGATAATAATATGCCAAAGACATCATAAAGGTTTGGGGCAGCCACCCATATATTGTTTTTCCCAGCTGCAAAAGGGTTTGTTGTATCAAAAATATCAAGTGCATTTCACAGAGTCCAAACTAGAACTGGCTATAGTAGCCCAAGATGGAGGCTTTAAAGGCCTGGAGAGGAACTGATGTCATCAAAATGGCCGGAACCAGAAGTGACGTCAGCAAAGGGCCGGCTTCGGAAGTGACGTCAGCAAAGGGGCCAGCTTCGGAAGTGACGTCAGCAAAGGGGCCGGCTTTGGAAGTGATGTCAGCAAAGGGGCCGGCTTCGGAAGTGAGTCTTCTGAGGCGCCGGAACCTTGCAGGATTTCCCGGGAAAGGTCTGTAGGGAACTGAGAAAGACAGTCAGCACACTCCGCCGCCCCCTGGTCAGATGTTTCATTACACTTACTCAGGCCCTTTAGCTGCCTCCTACTCGCACGTGTGTGACAGTGGTTAGCCTGATAAAGATGTCAAAGAACTGCTTTCAAATCCTCTCCTTTATAGAGTGTCTGGGTGACTGATTATGCAAGAATTGGCAAAAGCTTCCTCAGCCGTAGTCAGATAAATGACAATTTCCAGTGGTCTAGTTAATTGTCAGCGAAGCTGCTCTTAGCTCAATGCGATAACATGTTGACTAGGAGGTCCCAAGCTCGTCTCTTATTTTCTACCTTCTTACAAACACACACGGGTTCATTTATTTAACCTTACAGCTTTGTACAATCTAATACTCATAACACTATACTTGTATTTGCTTTGACATTTGCATATTTCTCAGAATCCACTGGACTATTTGCATTACATTCCATCGACCTATTTCTCTTGAAAAACACTAGTCAATCCTTTGAACTCATTGCCACATACTCACTGAGCAAATGTTCTATCCAAAAAAGAACTTGCCTGTTAACCTCCTGTCTAAATGCAAAAATTTAAAAAAGTATACCAGTCTTTCCTCATAAGCTCTACAGTACTGTTTACACAAATTATTCATTTAAAAAGACTTAAAAAGCTACGTCCTATAAAAATAATTGTATATTCCTCTCACCTATCAAATATTACAAGTCTTCTTTAACAAACTGTGAAAAGCACTCTTTTTCACCCCAATGCAGTATCTTTGATGCCAGTCTGTTTTTATAGCACACTATCTCAAACCTGCTTTTTCCAGCTGAAATACATAGGACAAGTAACACGTTTCTTACTATAGAGAATAAAGAAAGTTGATGTATGCATTTATTTCTATTGCAATGCATTATTTACAGGCTATTCATATATTCTATATGCAGCTTCCAATTAAATCAAAATCCTCCTGCATGAATTTGGGCATGGTTATGATTTACACATGCAGTATATTTTTGCCTATTAGGTTATCGTCATATGTGCAGATTTGAATTTTTCTATTAGTTTCACATTTTATTTTGAAAATAAAACTAGATTTTTGTTGCTGTTTATTTTTTTTTTACTAGCTATGGTACATATTGAAGACAGGTGATAGAATTATTTTAAAATGTTTGCTATTACTTGCTTCTCAGACTCTCTCATTATTTTTGAGATGCCTTCCTTGCCTCCAGTCTGGTTTTCTACTTTCTGCCTTTGAAGATGACTCTCTCAGCACATTTTCTCTTCCTTGTACATCTCACACTCACACTTCCTGTTTTGTTGCATCACCAAAGCCAAACTGAGCAATCAGATTGCACTGTGGGACTGGACACACAGACTTTAGTGTTTTAGTATATGGTAGACAGATTTACTGTGACATCATTTTGAAATTAGCTACTCGACTGCGTTTGTTGCAGCAATGATGTCACAGGATGTAATATGTGTGTAAAATTGGGCAACCTAAGCACTTGTTCAGATTCCTCAGTAGATAACACAAATTTTTGAAAATCATAGTGATAACTAGTTTTGTTGTGAAGTAGGTTCCTAGCAGCAGGATTTCTGGTTGACTTTTTGCTATGACTTCTTTATGAACCTTGATTTAATCTTGTCTTTTTGATTTTTGCTCACCTAATCCAATTTGTCTTTCTGGCTTTGACTCACTGGTCTGCCTGACCATTTTTCTCACAATAATCTTCTGATGACTTGGATGTCTGTAACAGAATCCTTATTTGAAACTGAGAGATTGACTACATATCACCTGTTCCTAAGTCCTTATATTTGCTACCATTTAAGTTTAGAGGTTGATTTCAAAATTTTTCTTCTGACATATAAAGCTTTAAACAGCCAAGGCCCTACTTACCTATCTGAATTTTTCAGTACAGACCATAGCATAAGTTAAGCTCTCAAAATGAAGATCTGCTAAAAATGAAAAATTAATAGAAGAACGGTTAGAGGTTAAATTTTTGACTGTGGAATGCTCTGCCTGCTCATTTAAGGTTATCTGCCATTAGTCTCAGCATTTAAATCCAGACTGAAGATTCAATTACTTTACTTTGGCATACCCTGATTAGAGCTGCTGATTAGCTGTGCTTATTAAAACATCTGTTTCTTAGTCATCTGTTTCAAAATACAAATGAGGCAATAATTATTGTTTTGAAATAGACCATTTAGGTCTATAAAAGGACCGTGGAATAATAACTCAAGACAAGAATCAAAGACTGGCCTGGCAGGGTCAAAACTGGAATATCAAAACGATGGTCAAGTGAACAAAATGGAGGGGCATATCAAAAATCAAAGTTCAAAGTCAAAAAGGATATCAAAAACCCAAAATTAAATCTAACACTTAGCCTAGTTGATAAGCAAATTAACTACCAATAAAGATTCTGAGATCTATCCAACAATGGGATAACGCTACATAAAATTGTCATCACCATGTTTAGAGTGAAAATTTTGCTTATGTCACTGATGCCCCTATTGCAGTCATATGACATTACTCTGTGTTTCCTAATGCTAAAATTATCAACTGTTCCTCTTCTGTTCTTTTTCTCTTCTCAGTATCCTTCTGTGGCACATGAAAGAAATGCTACATTGCCAAGCTGCTACTCCTGCCCATACCAAGTGATCTCAGACATATTGTGTATAATGATCTCTGATATTTATATATTTTTGTGCTTGTTCCAGTGGTTATTTGGAAATATTATATATCTTTTATGGTGTTTTGAAGTACACCAAATCTGAATCTAAGGTTTGAGTTGTGTTTTTTGCCTCCTAACACAGATTCATTTTTGTTTATGTTCTGCCATGACACCATTTTGATTTTATCACAGGTACAGCTATTCTAAGAATATTATGCTGGCCATTGCCACGGAAACCCATCTCAGAATTTCCTGGGATGCACTTATTAGTAACATTAAACAAGTGACAGTGCAAAGTTGAATCCCATTAATGTCCGGGGTATCCATCCAATGGATCTTTGTTTGCTTTTTGACTCTGTATTTTCATTGCGTTTTAGGCTCTGATGAAACATTCTTTCAGGCTCCTGGTTTTGACCATGGCTCCTATTTTGATTTTCACATCTTCTGTATATATATATATATATATATATATATATATATATATAT